>JAMPIV010021282.1:257500-601068 GCA_024509875.1 Oreohelix idahoensis | reverse complement strand
CTAACGATATTACAATCTATATATATCTGAACATAAAGATAGCAAGGTCAGGATTAACAAGATAGATTACAAACAATAATACAAAACTGAATCAAATAAAACTGAATACAGTAAAATACCAGTTATTCACAGAACTGGACACCTAACATGCAAGGTCAAATAATAGCAAATGCGAACAAACAAGCCACCGGCACAAACTTCAATGGGGTTCTTCGCCGAATGCAATTATTTAACGGCCCTACGGAACAATCAAAACTGATTCGCTCATTCGAAAAGACATAAAATCAGTTTTGATCCCCACCTACCGCCCACTAAAGTTAACTAACGACATAAATACATATGGAAAAATAAAACATACACCATTTAACAAATGACTTTCAAAAGACATGTCAGTGATCAACATGGACTTAACATTGCTTACTGCACACACAAGTACTTAGCTTTTAGAATCGATAGGTTTGCACAGTGCCTGCTTCGCCAACAGGATAAGGAGTTCATATGACATGTTCATGAACGTTTAATTTTATTTCAATTGTTGATAGAAGTGTTTTGAAATAATTATTTGAAGGTCGCTGACTTGCGCTGCCATTGAGCTAAGTTTGTTCTGTTGCTATGGTATGACGTCACCGGTGAACAAATAAAAAAAATGTCCATTTCGCTTTTGCTTCAAGGGAATTCTTTTCAAAATAATGTGAATTAAAATTTCACAGCCACACTGGCCACCAGTTGTTGTAGTTAGCTCCCAGTTTCTGCGGGTGGTGTAGTTAACGTTTGTGTGTGGTTCCATTCTCTCTTATTTATAGTTGAATGTGTATAGATGTTCTGTCTAGAACAGTGTCGTGGTCATGTCGATAATATATCAGTCATGTAATATATTAACAGTCATGCTATACATGTAAATTAATTTACTACCAAAGGATTGTCAGCAGTCGTTAAATAATTAACTAATTAATTAACGTAAGTGTTAACTAAGTAAGAAAGTATGGCGTCATGAAATTATTATAACTAATTAAAGTTAAACTAATTAATCATTGTATGTGTGTAAGGAATCAAGTTAATTAAAATATAATTAACGAAAATGAAAGAAGATGTCATAAGAAAAAGAAAAAATTAGAAATAAAGACAAGTAAAGTGCAGAGAAAAAAATAAGATATAAAATCAGTTGGTGGTGTTTTTAAAATTAACTATGTGTGTAGAGTAATTACTAACTACTTAACTTAATTAACTAAATAATAAAATATTATATTATTATCCCATTTATAATTACATCTAAGAATATTATCTAAGAATTGTGTGAGATTCATTTGTTTTCTTTCTTACATTTTTTTTCATATTTCATTTTCTTATTTTTTTTCTCACATTTCAATTTTATTTTATTTCTTTATTAATTCAATCAATAAGTAGAAACTAAGTAATCTTGGATATGAAGATCCAGACGTCGTTATTTTCCTTGAGAATTTACGGAAAGTTCCATTAGAAAACTATTCAAATGTTCCGATCCTGACTGAATGTAACCCTTCATAACGTTCAATTTGTCATGTCACCTAACGAAATTTGTCCAGCTTGACTTCATATGTTCTTTCCGACTATCTTGCAACCAGTTGTAGCACGAATGGACACCAGCCAAAGTCCATGCGTAAATACGAACAATATGTCTCTTGCTTTCAGTAATCTCGTTCGACGAATGTCTCTATTAGTTGTTTCTCTGAATAATAGTTGACGTTTCATTCACAGGTCGATAATTCATTGATCGGATTCTGTCTCTTGTTATAATTACTTTTGTTAATTTATTTGAAGACTATCAGCATTCATGAATCGACTTCCGTAGGATTTCTTAAAAGTACATCGGCTACGACATTCTCTGTACCCGATATGTATTCTTCTTCTTCTTCTTCCTCGTTCGTCCTGAAAAGGACGGTGGTTGCGTTGTGTCTGTTTACGCCTAAGCTGTGATATCTGCACCTTTCGGTCGACACATCCGACTTCTGCACGGCATTTTGTAGGGACCGGGTTTGCCTTACCATTTCGATCCGCACTCGCTCAGCCAGACTGCACTGCTGCAGACTGTTTCCAGGACCACCAAGTGGAGGTGGAGTGCGGTCTTGACCAGCTCTGGTTCGCTGGTCCTGACGCAAGCAGTCAAGCTATGAGTCGCTGACTGCGTTCACTATTGCTGCGTCTTTGGGTCCCGATATGTATTCAATGGTGAATTCAAAGGGTTGTAAGAGGATTGAAAATCTCGTTAGTTTCGGGCTTTTGTGATTAGAGTGACGTAACGATGCCACCGCCTTCTGATCTGTTTGGATCACGAAGGGTGCACCCAGTAGAAACTTCTCCAGTTTATTAATTGCCCAAACGACAGCCAACAAATCTTTATCAACAGTAGAATATTTCGTTTCTGGCGTCTTGAGTTTTCGTGAGATATAAAGAGTCGGATGTAGTATATTGTCGTGACATTGAAGCAAACAAGCTCCGATACCGTAATTACTTGCATCTGTACGGACGATAAACTTTTTAGAAGCATCAGGTAGTCTCAAAATAGGTGGGTGTGAAAAAATGGTTAATATATTCCGAAAAGTTTTGTCGCATTCGTCAGTCCATGTCACCTTCAACGGCATGACTTTTTTTTAACAATGATGACAAGACAGCCGTGATGGATGACAAGTTAGGTACAAATCTGCTGTAGTATTGGACTAACCCTAATAAGCTCCTAACCTGCTTCTTCGTATGAGGAACTGATAAGTTTAAGATTTTGGATACCGTACTAGGAACCGTTTGAATACGTCCCGCTCCAATAATATGTCCCAGGAAGATTATCTCCTGAAAAGCTATCTGTATTTTTGTAGGTTTAGCGGTTAAGTGATTATCCCTTAATATTTCTAAAACACATCTAAGCCCGAAAAATGTTCCTCAAATGACGAACTAAATAAGCATATGTCGTCAATGTATGTAACGATGTCTGGTCTACCTGATACAATTTTTCGCATCATGCGAATAAAGGTAGCTGGAGCGTTCACAAGCCCAAAAGGCATCACATTCCACTGGTAAAGACCTTGTGGAGGGCAAAACGCTGTGTAATATTTAGCTTTTTCGGTTAGTGGTATCTGCCAATAACCTTTAGTTAAGTCTATTTTTGTGAACATTGTTGCGTTGGATAGACGAGGAAGTAAATCGTCAAGAAGTGGATGTGGTTCGCTATCAACTACAGTTTGTGCATTTAGTTTCCTATAGTCAACGCATAACCTAATGTTGTTGTCCTTCTTTTGAACAATGACTAATGGAGACGAAAATGGAGAGGTACTAGTCTCAATAATACCTAAAGACAACATCTGCTCAAGTTCTTGAGTAGTTTTACTAAGAAAATGTAGTGGGACAGAATAGGGATGTACACGAATTGGTGTATCATCATTAAGAATGATGTTGTGACTAGTCACTGATGTGCGACCAGGTAAGTCGGTCAACACATCTGGGAACGATTGTAAGAGATTAGCAATCTTCTGATGCTGTTGTGGTGTAACCGAAGAAGAGATGGTTACGTCCCGCCAAGATTCAGTAGGTTGTACTAAAGGTACAGGTAACGACATCTGTACCTCAGAAAAAGAAGATTCTTCTTCCTGAATTACTGAAAGATTAGAATAGTGACAAGTAGGTACTACTGTGTCATGTAGTTCGTGAAAAAAAGCTTGTAGGTGTTCTGGACGAGTATGAAATTGTTTCAGCATATTTATATGATATATTTTTCTATGTCCCTTAATATCTAGGACATAGTCGACATCAGAAATCTTAACAATAACCTGGTAAGGACCATTCCATGAGACAAGTAGTTTATTGTCATTATGTGGAAGTAAAACATAAGCCTGATCTCCTGGAAATAATTGACGTAATCGTCTAGTTCTATTTTGCAAAGTTCGAGCTTTCGCTTTTGCAGCCTCAGAAGAAGCTGTTGCCAACTGGCAAGATTTAATAATGTTAATACGGAGGTTAATTACATACTCGTATGATGACTGGATGTCCTGAGTTATCTCGGCGTCAATCAATACATCTTTTATTAGTCTCATAGGACCTCTTGGTGGAGCACCGAAAACTAATTGGAATGGAGAGAAGCCAGTTTGTTCATGTGGCACCTCTCGATAGGCGAACAGAACAGCTGGAAGTGCTCTGTCCCAGTCCTGAGGGTGTTCAACCGTAACCTTATGTAATAGTTGTTTAAGTGTTCGGTTAAGTCTTTCTACTGCACCATTACTCTTACTTACTTACTTAGTCGTTCCTCTTCTACCGTGAGGTGTAGAGGTTTGGAAGAGAGAGCGCCAGACTATTCTATCAGCTGTCTTCTTCCTGGCCTGGTTCCATTCTAGTCCTAATGTAATCCATTACTCATAGGATGATAAATGCTACTGAGGTTCCTATCTATGTTCCAGGTCTTCATTACCTCTGTCATAGTATCAGATATGAATTGAGATCCATGGTCTGATAACAACTTCCTAGGGAAACCTACCCTAGAAAAGATCAGATGTAGTGCATCAGCTACATCTGCTGCAGTGGTGGTTTTCAATGGGATGGCTTCTGGCCATCGTGTGCATAAATCAATGCAAGTGAGAACAAATCTATGTCCTCTGGCCGAAGGTAAGAGTGGACCAATGATGTCAATGGCCATTTTGTCAAAAGGTCTTACAGATATATCACAAGCCTGAATAGAAGCTATGTGAAAAGCTCTGCGTGCTTTAATTCTTGGCATATGGTACAAGAGCGTACATACTGTAAAATATCTCGTGATACTCCTGGCCAAAAGAATGAAGATAATACTCGACAACGTGTCCGAGTATATCCCATGTGACCTGCGCACTTTAAATCATGTGCGTGTTGAAGAATGTAACGTCTAAATGCAAAAGGTGCCATGACTTGTTTTACTTGAGACTTATCCATAAAACATCTGATTAACATATCTTTTTAATCGTAAACCAATGTTTGTTCTTATTATTCGAGGTAAGATTATCAAAATTGTTGACCAGAGCAAAAAAATTTTTAACGATTTGTCTTCTTTCTGTTTGATAGCGAAGAAAGCTCTGTCAATAGGAGAATGAACATCAATATCTTCCTGTTTGTCTTGTTCCACCTTATCAGTGTCGATAATCTCTACTAGTTTCGTCTGAGCTCTAGTTGTCACTGCATTTCCAATATATAGATTGTTTTTCTCCCATTCAATAATCATCTGGTGTACAATCTCTGCTGCCATGTATACGACCAACCATAAGATCTGCAATTGGATTCTTCAACATGCATACCTTAACATTACCTGTGAAGAAAGGTGTGTTAACATGTATTATAGCAGTGGGGTAGCATTCTATGGTCCCACCAAATGTCATGCACCTGACATATTCCCCACACTGGCCACCAGTTGTTGCAGTTAGCTCCCAGTTTCTGCGGGTGGTGTAGTTAACGTTTGTGTGTGGTTCCATTCTCTCTTATTTATAGTTGAATGTGTATACCTTGCTAGGTTATCATTATCTAATTGAGGGTCAACATAAAATGTCTCATTTATTAAAAACTGTCAAAGAAACATTGGTTCCGTACGAACCTCATTATCATTGGTATTAACTTATGAAAGAGAGTTCATCAGGTATAACAACAAGCAACAATATAAGTTGAAGCAACCAACCGCAACATAAGTAACGTGGGTAAGTCCTTGGTCTGAGTCCAACATTTATTGACGATATAACATATGAAGACATCACGAGCATTATTCATTACAAGCATACATCTGTAATTGATTTCATTTGATTCCATATAATATTCTCAGTCCGTGTCCAATAATTGAATTAATGTAGACAGAACGTCATAGCTATATGCACGCGTGGTTGGGGATTCCAACAGCCGACAGTGAGCGTATGAGTCTGACGAGTATAATATTTTATGGACTGTTTAATAATCCTTCCTTGAATTCGGTTATATACTAACTTTATCATTTCATCTCTTTCACATAACTTTGGACTGACCCTGAGTCTTACTTCGAAGTAAATATATATATATTCATTGTTCAAGCATATCATGCATAATCAGATAATATAGTTCACCATCCAATTCAATAAAGACTCTACCAAAATAAGGCCGCATAATCAGCGGGCTCCAAGTGTATATAAATCTCTGTGTTTCATCTATCAACAAGGCATATTAATCTCTGCCAAAATAAGGCCGAATAATCAGCGGGCTCCAAGTGTATAATAATCTCTGTGTTTCATCTATCAACAAGGCATATCAATCTCTGCCAAAATAAGGCAGCCTAAGCAGCGGGCTCCAAGTGTATATTAATCTCTGTGTTTCATCTATCAACAAGGCATATCAAGCTCTGCCACAATAAGGCCGCATAATCAGCGGGCTCCAAGTGTATAATAATCTCTGGGTTTCATCTATCAACAAGTCAGGTAGATCTTTGCTACAAATCAAGCTGTACAAGTGGCGCGCTACAACATGTCTAATATTCTTCTGTCTTCTCATCGACCAAAACAGGTCACGTAAATCTTGCTGTAAAAAATAGCTTAAATTCCTTTACCTGTACTGCTGTCCAGGAATAAAACACAAAACACATTTTTCACATCCTTGGCTTATAGAACATGCCAGAATTATCACTGGGAAAACTCAGCCATTTCTAAACACACAAAAGGCTCCATTCCCCGTGGACACAGACAGAGAGAATCGCTGAGCTCCTCATAGCTCAAGAAAACCCGGGTCGACTGTCACCAGATACAGTCTCCGCACCCGCCAAAAACCTTGGTGCATGCGCGGATAAATCGCGCGACGTGAGATAGTTCACAACAGGAATGTACTGGAAACTGTTCTAAGAAAATCTACGGACAGAACCTTATATGGGCAATTTAGCTAGACAACAGCAAACCCAAAGGGAGATAACAACTAAATCAGTTCTGTACCAAAAAATAATACAGTCAGTAATATCCCTTTGATCACAAAAATTCGCATACCTATATTAAACGAACAGACCTTAAGAGTCTGCCGAACTCCCCACGGAAAAAGATGATAACATCATTTTTTTTTTTTGGAAAAAATACATCGAATCGAAAAAATGAATGAGGGCAGTAGCATACAAATATCCACACTAAAGTCTATACTAATAAAGTTATAAACACAAAACGAAATAAGAGTAACCACACGGAATGTAGATAGAACGCAATGATAACATAAGAGAAAGTAGAAAAGTGAGGAGTGAGGAGAGACAAGATGATATACGAAAGGAAAGGTAAAGATGAAGGGAAGCAATGCCCTAAGAATGAAGACGATAACAAAATGACATAGTAATCAAATGCATGGCATCATAGAAATATAATACATACATGACAACCTAAATTTACATACACACCCCGAAAATACATAATGAGCATGAAAACCCAGACAACAGGCTCATAACCTATAAATAATGCGCCTATGAAGGGCAACAAAATATACAACGCCACATATCAGGCTATTGCTGATGCACAAAGGAGCGTCGGGAGATAAAAATATCTCACAAACTAAGAGAAAATATTTTCTCATAGTACTAATATTATAAAGGAGCTGCCGCAATCACACACTAAGGTGCTGGCAACATTACAATGCTAGAGAAAAAACACATACATGTGACTTCATCTATCCCAAACAAAAAACTACAATAACAACATGTCTGGCAATGAAAAATTAGAAAAATAGAGGTGTCATTACCATATCATACTTACAAGATAGTAACATATAATAGTATCGTAACACTAACATATTTTACCACATCATATTATACTATCTTTTATCATAATATCGTATACAAATGTACAATAATGCAAGCTAATTAGTAAGTACAAATAAGAGATAACTTCAGAAGTCCCGAACATTCTGTATACAAGAAGGCACCACGGACATCTAACGTAGTGTCACATCTTGCAATATCCGGCAAACTGTTGAGACTCTCCATTTAAACGGCACTGACTCGCTGGGAAAGCTTACGCTGTGAAACAATACAAATGAGAATCTCTGTTTGACAACCGTAGGATTTAATAATATACAATAGTTAATTTAAATCTCTACTTATGAAATGTGGCCATGTAAATTTCTGGCCTTTATATGGTGATAATCAAACCTTCTTCCGTTACACTAGAGACGGTACTCGAGAAAGTAATACAAACTGTTTACCATAATGTATTAAAAAGAGTCAAGCAAATGTAATAACAGACTGTTAATGTATAACAGTGTTATGGGTATCTAACAAACCCCGCTATGTATAAGAAAATACAGGCATGAGAGTCAATGAGAATTATTTTGAGCTTGTGCTCTTGTAGTGACTGCATAAGCAGCCTGAGTGTTTTGTTCTTCCCAAACAGCAATTTGCTGCGGGGTACATTCTTTGATTCCGTGTATACGTCCGACGATAAGGTCCGCAATGGGATTCGGGAGCAAACATGCGTTGACCTGTCCCGTAAAAAAGGGAGTAGTTATATGGATAATAGCAGTAGGATACTTTTCAAGAGTTCCCCCAAATGTGACACATTTCACCACCTTTCCAGTGGCACAAGAAGGATTTATGAGAGATTGCTTAACCCCAATAGTTGTGCATCCAGAATCAAAAAGAACTGAGACTGGATCATTATTCACGAAACCTTTATGTAGGATAAGAGACCCTCTTCCGTCATGCGCAGCTGCTGCCAGAAGAGCGGGTAGAGGATGACCGCATCTCAAAGTAGATAGAGTAGTAGGTTCGAACAAAGTTGTGCACTCCAGGCAACGAGATGTGATAGGGTGGGCGAGATGATGATGATGATGATTATATTGTGATGTGTGATCACTCTCTTTTCACACTCGCACCGACCAGAACAACAACAAAACTCTGATTCTTGAGGCAGGGGTTGTATTTATTTTTACAACCCATGCAGTGACTAAGAGCACACTGAAGCAAACATTAAACAAATAAACCAACGAACCAAACACCAAACAAACAAACACCTAGCTAGTGCTCAGTTCCTAATCCTCAAACGCAAACAAAGCACGAGCTAGTTAAAATCATAGTTGAATAACGATACTCTCACCTGCCAAACAGTCCTTCCACGCCACCTGACACCCACAACTATCACACACGCACACACTCATGCGTGTCGTCCAATGCGACTAGTAAAGTGTTGTGCATGAGGCTGGCAATCTCACCGTGTAACATCGGTTGCTACCAAAACCACTACTGCAACAGCACACACACTCAGCTATCACACACACACACACACTCATGCATGTCGTCCAATGAGACTTGTATGGTGTTGTGCATGAGGCTGGCAATCTCACCATGTAACACAGATTGCTACCTAAATCACTACTGCAAGAGAACACACTCAGCTATCATACACACACACACTCATGCATGTCGTCCAATGAGACTAGTACGGTGTTGTGCATGAGGCTGGCAATCTCACCATGTAACACAGATTGCTACCGAAACCACTACTGCACGAGCATATGAATACTTCATGCGGAGGCAAACCACACTGGTGGCCCCATGCTCCCTCAGGAGTAGAGAAGAGAAATATATATCTCCAAGTGAGCCCAGGTGCTCTCACAAACCATTCTACACATTCTTTCTTTTTTCTTCTTTGATCCTTAGCCGCCGACCGTCAAAGCAGTCAGTGGCCATCACGCCTAGTGGCGTCTTGTAGGGCAACAACAAATTGATTCCACTTTGCTCGGTCGGTGGCCATCCTTCGTACAGTGCCTCAACTCTGGTTCATTCTTTGCATCTCAGCCTCCACAGTCCTCCGCCAGGTTGTTTTTGGTCGGCCTCTCTTTCGTTTTCCTTCAGGGTCCAAAGCATAGCTGTTCTTATGATGGCATCGGGGTCACTTCTGAGGACATGACCAACCCAGCTCCAGTATCTGCCAGCTATGATGGTGTGCATGTCCTCTTCCTTGCTACGAGTAAGCAGATCTTGGTTAGTGATGGTATTTGGCCAAAAGATTCGGTGAGTTTTTCTTAGGCATGTTGTGTGAAAAGAGGACAATTTCGACATTTCCTTCTCTGTAACTCTCCAGCATTCCGCACCATAGAGAAGCACAGAAAGCACACAGCTCTGATATAATCTTAATTTTGTGCTTGTGCTGTATTGGGAGGACTTCCAGATGTTGTTTATGCCAAAGAAGGCTGTTCTTGCCTTATTCATTCTGATGTTGATGTCTTTGCCTGCCCCGCCGTCTGGTGTTACTATGCTTCCTAGGTATGTGAAGGTATCTGTCTGTACCAATTGCTGATTCCTTACTGATATGGGCTCAGGGATGCTCACATTGAGCGTCATGACCTCAGACTTCTTTAAATTGATATTCAAGCCCACCTGCTGGCTAAACTTATTAAGTCTATCCGTTTTTTCCTGGATGTGTTGATGTGAATGTGCTAGTAGTGCAATGTCATCTGCATATTCCAGATCTTCCAATGTAGAAAATGTTGTCCATCTTATTCCTCTTGGACTGCCCTCTGTTGTCTGGCGCATCACCCAGTCTATGACTGTTAAAAATAGAGTGGTTGATAAGGGGCATCCCTGTCGTACTCCTGTCTTCACCTCAAAGGTTAGGTTGCTCTGCCCAACACTACACGTAAAGTTGGCATAGAGGCTTTTTATGATTGACACTATGCAGCTTGGAATTCCATAAGCCCTCAGTATTTTCCATAAACTGTCCCTATGTATGCTGTCGAAAGCCTTTTCAAAATCAACAAAATTAATGTAAAGCTGTCTTTGCCATTCTGAGCACTGCTCTATAATGTTCCTGAGAGTGAATATATGATCTACACATCTCCTGTTCTTTCTAAATCCTGCTTGTTCTTTCCTCAGTTTGTGGTCTACTGCCTTTGAAATTCTCTGTATAATTATCCTGCCTAGTATTTTGCTGGGAACTGAGAGAAGAGTGATTCCTCTCCAATTATTGCAGTCTGCAAGATCTCCCTTCTTGGGCAATTTGACAATTATTCCTTTGTTCCACTCTGATGGTGTTGTCCCCGTTTCCCAGACTTGTGCAAATAGTGGTTCTAATAGTTCTGCTGCTAGCTCAGGGTCTGTCTTAAATAGCTCTGCATTTAAGTTATCATGGCCCGGAGCTTTGCCGTTCTTTAACCCTTTGATTGCTGTGATGATTTCTTCTTTGCGTGGAATGTCTGTATTCACATCTAGATCGTTTTCAGCTTCAGGAACATTCAATTGTGTCTCTGGTGGTTCCTTGTTCAGAGTTTCTCTGAAGTGCTCTGCCCATCTTGTTTCCTGTCCCTCTGCTGTCGTGATGAGATTACCTTGCTTATCTCTTACTAATGTAATATTGTTTGCACCTCGTTTTCCGCTGATGAATTTAGTTATTTTGTATACTGTGCTTTGTTCATTTCTCAGTGCTGCCTCCTCTGCTGTCTTGCAAGATCGTCTAGGAAATTTCTTTTGTTGGCTCGGGTTTGGCGTTTAACTTCCTTGTCCAGCTGACTGTACTGTTCGCTATATAGTTGCTTTAACCTGGGGGACTTCGCTTCTGTTTTCTTTCTTTTCATTTCCTTTCTCATCATTATGGTGTTTAATGTTTCTGGTGTCATCCAGTCTTGCTTCTTCCTATCCTGGAATCCCAAGCATGATATGCTGCTTTCTTTGTATATTGTTGAAATGGTGTTGAAATTCTGGTCTATATCATCAGTCAATGTCTTTTCCTGACTTTTGGCAAATTGATATCCTTTCGTTATGTCGGCCGCAAAAGCTTTTCTGGTAAGGGAGTCCTTCAATTTGCTGATGTCAAACCTTTTCTGTGTAGTTAAAGTTGGTGCAGCCCTTCTTAGTTTCGTTTTCAGTTTTGCTACTACTAAATGGTGATCACTTCCCACATCTGCACCTCTTCTTACCTTCACATCTTGTAATGCATGTCTCCATCTACCGTTAACCATGATGTGGTCTATCTGGTTTCCGTCCTAACCATTTGGTGATTCCCATGTTAATTTGTGAATTTCTTTATGTGGGAAGAGTGTTCCTCCAATGACCAGGTTGTTAATGCTACAGAAACTTATTAGTTTATCCCCATTTTCGTTTGCAGTTCCGCTGTCACATTTCCCCATTGTTCTTTCGTTATATGTATTGTGTGTACCAACTTTCGCATTGAGGTCTCCCATTACTATAACAAGATCATATCTAGGTGTGTCTTCCATTTCTTTCTGCAGTTGTTGATAGAATTCATCCTTGACCTCCTCATCGCTATCAGTCGTTGGTGCGTAGCATTGTATTATTGTAATGTTGGTGAATCTCCCTCTCAATCTTAATCTTATCAGTCTGTTGTTGATGGGTTTCCATTCCAGTAATGTCCTTTCTATTCCTTTCTGTAAAATAATGGCTACGCCTTCACTGTGCTGTCCATCCTCTCTTCCAGAGTAAAGTACTGTTTCTCCTGTTGCTGTTTTAACTTTCCTGCCCCTGTCCATCTGCTCTCGCTTATCCCTAGAATGTGTAACCTATAGTTTCTCATTTCTGCCGTGACCTGTTTTAGTTTACCAGTCTCGTACATTGTCCTGACATTCCAAAAACCTATTCTTGTATCCTGTTTTGCGGTCAGGACATCTGTTTTCATGTCAGTGGCATCCTTTCGGCTTTCACCACTGACAGTCATACGAGCCACAGACTCCGAATGTCCATCCCGCAGCAAAGTTTGTTCATTTATTGCATTTTCCGTAACTTCATTGTTTTTTTACACAGACAGGGGTGTCAGCCCTATGCTAAAACCCCAACCTGGAGGACCAGGGTACCAGCTTTTGTCTGACCCCTACCCACACAGACCAGTCCAGCTTGGTTGAACCTACCAGGAGTAAAACCCCCACTGGCATAGCTCTGGGGATTGTCAGGGTACGCAAGCTGCCATACCGCTACAAGGTATAGGTACCATTGATGGCAGCATTCTACACATAACCATAATTAAATAATAATAAAATGGACATAAAATAATATTCAACTATCTGCACAACAAATACTCTCAATAATAAGGATAAGCCACCATCTCGTAACTGATCCGTCTCAATATTCGTCACTGCACTCAGAAGCATGTCGTATATGCCGACTGGCGCGCCTGGCAACAAGCGTGTCGTATATGACCCCTGATGAGATTGGGAACTCATCATATGAAACACATCGCCACTGAAACAAACCACTGCCATAGCATATAAATGGTTCATGCAGGCTTCTTTTGGATTCAGCCGCATTGGTGTCGCTCTGCTCCACAAGGAGCAAACAGCAACATTTATGTCTCAAGTGCGCTTTACGCACAAGGAGTGGCCTCGCGCTCTCCAGAAATCTAAATGACTATTCTCACCTCACACAAAGTAACCCACTAAAGATATACAGTAGAATAATCAATAATCGTGAAATACTCTTAATTACTCTTACATTAAAGAACCAAATAAAATTACTCTTGGCTTAACAACTAGAACTAAAGTCATCACCACATGGCCTCCCGGCTGCCATCTTGATATTTTTGCTACCAAGTTGATATTATCTAAATTCACGTGAAATAGCTTCATACCATATTTGCCTTTCTGATAAATGAAATAATCGCTCTTAAACTTTCACATCTATCTATCTATTTAGACCTAATTCACTACACATTAAAACAGACTCGTGCTGAATATAATTTCAGACTTATAGAACACGAATGCTAAACTAAATTAACTCACGTGCTCAAGGCATCTACAGATAGAGCCTGGTGTCTTACTTCGTTTCTCTCTCGTCTGGGCGGCTTTAGCAAAATAGGCCCGCTCGCCGGTTAGGCACTTCTTATATAGACCCTATGGCTGATCACTCAACTTACTGCGCGCTAGGCGTATTAATTTAGCCACTTAAATGACACTCGCGATATTTGCTTTATTAGGCACGAAAACGCAGATATGGCCCACAATTATCAAATATAACACATCACAACTAATTCTTAGGCTTTATTATGGCCTAAACTAATATATCTTCTTGAAGACTTTTCAATCTCAGCAATGCTTGCTCGCGCCGTCACGTGGGCTGACAGTCACGTGGGTTGCGCGCACATCGAAAATATCTGGGCGATAAATATGCCTTGTTTGAAGGGGGAAGCTGGGGTGTCTTTACGTGAAGGGGGAAGTCGGGTGTCTTTCCGGCCCCATCACATAGATGCTCTCTCAAAATCGAAAGCAGAGCAAGCGATAGCACTAGAGGTACCATTATTATTGTTCACTTGATTACCAACTGCATGTGACTCTTGTTGAGCAGAGTTAGCATGGTGACATGATCTATTATTGTTATGTTGCGATCTACCGCGACTATTATTTCTTTTGAAATCATTGTTACTTGTTCCACTGAAACTATTGTTCTGATTTGAACCCCAGTTTTCATAGTTGCGATTATCATTTCCTCTTTGTTCAGAATATCTATTAAATGGGTTTTGTTGTCTCCGTGAAAAATTATTATAGGCTTGATAGTTTCTATTGAAGCTACCCCTACGAAAATTTCCATAATTGTTGGAACTAAAATTTTGAGGACTACTAGATTGCCTCCAGTTCATTGAAGAAGAATCATTATGCGAAGGACCTCCTTGGTTCTGTCCACAATTATGATTACTCCTCCTATCAAAATTGCGCTGAGCACCTTGAAATTTACGACGCAAATTAGGACCATATGGTGCTGCTGAAGCCACAGGTAAACCTTCTTTGACTTTAGAATTACTAACAGTTACATCTGGGTGCGCAGTGACATACTGGCAACAATATTGTTCCATATCTTTTAAGTTCGTAGGCTTACGCTCATGTAAAAAGGCAAGAAAAGACTCATTAACTGATGAGATGACTTTGTCCATAAGGGCTTCATATTGTGTTCAGTCTTTGACAGTTCAACCCAACGTGAAAACGTAAGACGTATCTTTGAAGTAAAATCTGAAAACTCTACTCCAGTCTCTGGTAACATAGTCTTAAAGAGAAGACGATACCCGTCTTCATTAAGTTGATATTTCTTTAATAAGGCTGCTCTGACAACATCATAATTATTCTTGTCAGGCCCCTCTATCATACTTATAGTAGTCAAGGCTTCACCTTTAAGTATATCCATCAGTTGTGCAACATATTGCGACTTATCTACTTTATGAGATTCGCATAAAAGTTCAAATCTATTTAGATAGAACGATATATCGTCACAGGTAGAGTTGAACGCAGGTAATTTGAGGTTATAAGAACTAGCATTTATCTTATTTGAAGTTGTTTGATTATTTGAATCATTTTGCGAATTACCCATATTCGCCAACTTTAATTTCTCCTACTCCAAAGCTAACATTCTTTCGTCATGTAACATTTTCTTCTCCTCAGCTTCCATTTGCTGTTGATTTTTTTTCTCTTCAGCTTCCCTTTCTGATTTCTTTGGCTCCATTCCCAATTTCTTTTGTTCCATTTTCCATTGGAATTTCTCTCTTCTGTTTGCATTATCTGTCTTTTTTCTTCAGCCTTTTGCACCTTGCCATATTGCGCAAGTGCAAATTCCTCTAATTTCTCTCCAGTCTTACCAAGGGCTTTCCCTTGCTCAAAAAAGTAATCTAACGTAGACATTATGTCTAATTATGAGATCAATACCTTGTATAGCTCACTCTGTCCCAACTTAGTGGGTGACAAGTCTTTTGTCAAGAACTTGTATAATTAATTTAAATTTCAATAATACAATAAATTATCAATCAACTTATTGTGCATATAATCTTGACAGTGTATAATAATAATAATAAATAATAACAACTGGTTAGACAAAGACAAAGCATCAAGGACAAACAACAACGTTCGCAGGAATCAAAAGAACAATAAAGCAGAACTAAAGGGAAATGTTACAAAACTTGTAATGACAGCTGCGAATATAACGATAAGACAGTAACAACACAGTGTATAAACGAAAAGATGTAAAGAAATAAATGACAGAAAGGGGAGGCTGACAAATACGAACAAATTACCCAAAACTAAAGAAAGGAGAAAAATATACGAAAACGACACTAACACATCTCGTCACAGTTAAACAATAAATAAACAAATAGTTCCTAATGAACGCTGTCGTAGACCCTCGGTAAAGTGGGATATTCTACGACAGTCTCCGCCCAACCAAACCCACTGAAAATGAACATATATAACATAAAAACGAGGAATATATAAATAGCCTATATATATGAGGAAGGCTCAACTACCACATACAAAGGCACAGTTTACAAACATTAACGGCCACTTATCTTTTAAGATGAAAACTCCTGGTCTATTGGAGACAACAGTGATGTACAATAATACACAGTCCACGCAATAGAGGATCCACCGCTGAAGGGTATAGGAACTCTGAGACTCGAGGAACAGGTATATTTCACCACTAGATCCTTGACGTGTTGAACTTGCTCAAAAAAGTTGGATCGGACACATTGTAACTCGACTTGAAAGAACTGTGCACGAAACTCCGAGCTGTCGACACTGTCAACTGTAAACTCTGTTGATTTATTTTGGCATAACATTCAACAGCAAACAAGGGCTGATTTCCACAGACATAAGGTGTTGAAAAAAACTTTCGGGTAATGCCAGGTACTACCAGATAATAATGAAAACACCGCTGTTGATGAAAGCTCCATTAAGCTGGCAAACCACTGTAAAAGGTTACAGGGTGTTGGTTGAGGTGGTTGAACAGCGGCTCTTTGTGTGTCGCTGTTCAGAGTGGTCTGGAAGACGACAGGGTGTGTGGGTGTGTAGACAAATCAGTAGACGCGAATGGGTGTAGTTCTAATGCAATGCAGTGATGATCACACACACCAAAGTACACTTATAAAATTCAAGGAATGTCGACACGGCTGTGTACAGTTCCAACGATTTAATACATCACAATAACGTAGACATTACAATACACTGTTAATGGCACATTGTTCAAGCATATCATGCATAATCAGATAATATAGTTCACCATCCAATTCAATAAAGACTCTACCAAAATAAGGCCGCATAATCAGCGGGCTCCAAGTGTATAATAATCTGTGTGTTTCATCTATCAACAAGGCATATCAATCTCTGCCAAAATAAGGCCGCATAATCAGCGGGCTCCAAGTGTATAATAATCTCTGGGTTTCATCTATCAACAAGTCAGGTAGATCTTTGCTACAAATCAAGCCGTACAAGTGGCGGGCTACAACATTTCTAATATTCTTCTGTCTTCTCATCGACCAAAACAGGTCACGTAAATCTTGCTATAAAAATAGCTTAAAATTCCTTTACCTGTACTGCTGTCCAGGAATAAAACACAAAACACATTTTTCACATCCTTGGCTTATAGAACATGCCAGAATTATCACTGGGAAAACTCAGTCATTTCTTAACACACAAAAGGCTCCATTCCCCGTGGACACAGACAGAGAGAATCGCTGAACTCCTCTTAGCTCAAGAAAACCCGGATCGACTGTCACCAGTTACAGTCTCCGGACTCGCCAAAAACCTTGGCGCATGCGCGGATAAATCGTGCGACGTGAGATAGTTCACAACAGGAATGTACTGGAAACAGTTCTAAGAAAATCTACGGACAGAACCTTATATGGGCAATTTAGCAAGACAACAGCAAACCCAAAGGGAGATAACAACTTAAATCAGTTCTGTACCAAAAGAAAATACAGTCAGTAATATCCCTTTGACCATAAAAAATTCGCATACCTATATTAAACGAACAGACCTTAACAAGGGTCCTACTGACTTTGGTTCTTACACCATCCAGTGATTATTGAACAAATAAAAATCTTCGTGTTGTGACTCATATGCGGTCTACCTCTCCATTCATGAGAGTAGTCAAACCAAGAACTTTAATCATAATCAATTCTTTATAACTGGAAGAAGAACATTGCCTGAAGTGATTCTATAATTACTACTGTTCTGCCATAGCAGAATTTATATCGTTATTTTACAACTGACAGTAAACGTTTTTTTCTACTGGACTAACCCCCCGGAAGGAAAAACTCACTGGTCAGCATTTGCCATCCCTCTGTGTTCATCACGATATAGAAGACTCTTAGCCACCAGCGCTGAAACCACACGGGACCAATATATTCTTTTATATATATATATATATATATATATATATATATATATATATATATATATATATATATATATAAATATATGTATATATATATATATATATAGAGAGAGAGAGAGAGAGAGAGATTAAATCCCGAGGACAGTGCCATCCCATAGAACCATTGGAAAAGAACACAAAAGACACTAAAGCTTCGATTTTCAGCGACCACGGGAAAATAGCTGAACGCAAAACTCGCTAGTCTGGGGCTGAAAGACGAAGAAAAAGACTCAGAGTATTTTGAGTACTTGTTAGATGTTTTTTTTTTTTTCTTATTTCATGGAATGCCGGCTTCAACGATCGGTAAGTGTGAATGGTGCGGCCCTGTGAGCGTGTATTGAATGAATGAGAAATTAGATAACCTTAAATTATCTTTATTTTTTACTTGGTAAACATGAGTATATTTAATTTCTTGTTTTTCTCTCTGTGGTGTTGTATTTTTTCTTTTCCCCCTCCCTTAATCAGCGTAGTCAATGGATAACATTGAGAATAATAGGAATCTGTTCCTATACCCCATACTGATTATCGTATACCCCATCAGTTAAAAATAAATCTCTCTTTGGGTTAATTACCTCTCTGATAGAAATTGTCTTTGGATTGGTTTTTTTCCTATACAAGTGGGGAGGGCCTATTGAGATACTATTTTCCTTTCTTCCCCCCCCCCCCCCCCCCCCCCCCCCCCCCCCCCCCCCCCCCCCCCCCCCCCCCAACCCCCCCCCCGGCCCCCCCCCCCCCCCCCCCCCCCCCCGCCCCCCCCCCCCCCCCCCCCACTTGTCTGTAACTATTGATTTTTTTAATGTAACATGATTGATGTTGTGATTTTGGTTTAATGATAATAAACTCCATAAACCTTTAATTACTGTGTCGGTCGACCCATTACCCCATATCTGTTATACGTAGTTTGTATTCACGTCTGTGCGTTTGTATCACCAAATTGGTGTGTGTACATGTGTGTAGGGTAACTGGCAAAATTGTTTAGCCAGGAGAGTAAGGAGTCTGCAGGTAAATAAATGTCGTAAGTTAAGCTGAATTGGAGAAAATTATACGATTCAGAGACTGTCCTTCCTCTTACCCCAGCACTCTTGTCAATCAACTATCTGTTTCTTACCCCTTACTATCACAGAGTTTTCACTATTATCCTCCACTCGGACGGGACCACTATTTCTAAGACCTATCTCAGTAAAATTTACGACATGAATTCAAAAGAAAAAGATTCTGTATTTTGTTTCTGCTGTAAGTTGTTTTCCTGTAATAAAATGTCACTCACTACTGATGGCTATAATGATTGGGGTCATTTGTATGTGTATCTTAATAAACACGAAAAATCTAAAAACTACTTGGAGTCCCATACAAAGTGGATTGAATTATCGTCCAGGCTTAAATCAGTACAGACAATTGATTCAATGCAACAAAAATTATTAAATTCAGAAGTTCGACACTGGAGGAGCATAATAGAACGCCTAATTGCTATTGTCCAGTTCTTGAGCCAACAATGCTTGCCATTTCGTGGAACATCTGATAAATTATATGACCCTAACAATGGAAATTTTTTAAAGCTTCTTGAACTGATTGCCAGATTTGATAGTGCTATGTGTGAACATTTAATGAGAGTAGCTCGTGGATCGACCCAACATTACCTTGGGAAAAACATTCAAAATGAATTGATTGCTCTTCTCTCTAGAATCATAAAAAAAGAAATAATTTATATGGTGGAGAAAGCTAAATATTATAGCATAGTTGCAGACTGTACTCCCGATGTAAGTCACGTTGAACAATTAACACTAATTGTAAGATTTGTTAATACGAATCCAGATGATATCAACATTCATGAGCATTTTCTTGGTTTCATTGCTGTAGAAGCCACTACAGGCTCAGCGTTAACCGAATGCATTCTAAGAAAATTGTCAGACATGGATATTCTAATCGCAAACATGCGTGGACAGGGGTATGACAATGGATCAAATATGAAAGGAAAACATTCAGGAGTTCAACAACGTATTACGGACTTGAACCCGAGAGCTTTCTATATCCCTTGCTGTTCTCATTCTCTCGACTTGGTGGTCAATGATGCCGCGATGTCATCTAGAAAAGGAGTTTTATTTTTTGAAACGTTTCAGAAATTGTATGTTTTTTTCTCAGCGTCAACACTGCGTTGGGGAATCCTTAAGAAACATATTACAACTCTAACGCCCAAGCCACTAAGTAAAACTCGCTGGGAATCTCGAATCGAGGCCATTCGTCCTTTAAGATATTATATTGAGGAATTTTATGATGCATTGACAGAAATTGCTGATGACGAGTCAGTAGACAAAATGGCGAGACTTGAAGCTGAAATCCTTGCACTAAAACTCAGAGATTTTAAATTTTTATGTTGTTTGGTTATATGGCACTATGTTTTAAACGAAATTAATGTTGATAGTAAACCGTTGCAAAGCATAAACATGGAATTGACTAGTGCCATAACAACTTTGAGAAATGTTCTCCAAAGCCTTAAGAATCTCAGAAAAGATGAATCATTTCAAAATTTTCTCGTTGATGCTGCAACATTAGCTGAGAAAGTTGAAGCTGATCCTGATTTGATACCAACGTTTGAATGTACTAGAGTGCGTCGGCAGAAAAAGCAACACAACTATGAAGCAAGAGATGAAACTATTTTGGATCCCAAAACTAAATTCAAAATTGAATTTTTCTTTTTTATTATTGATGTTGCAACTAATTCCATTGAAGAAAGGTTCGAGCAATTGGAACATCACAGTTCACATTTTTCCTTTTTACATAACATCCTTAAATTGAAATCTGAGACAACAAATGAGCTCTTAAACAAATGTAAAAACCTAGAAGGCGTTTTAACACTTCAGGAAAATAGAGACATTGATGCCATTGAGCTATGTGATGAACTGAAAGTAGTATCCAAATTAGTACCAGAAAATACACCGCCTATTGAAATTCTTCGTTATATTATTGTGTGACCGTACGTTCGTCATTTCGGAAATTATACTAAGAAAAATAACTTATCACGTTTTAAACTGAAACAGAGGATAGTTTGTGTAATAAAAATTAGGTATAAAATAAACTGCTATTTTTAATGAAAACGGACTATATTTGTAACTTAGATAAAAAGACAGTCGAGGGAAGGGATGATGATGGAAAATAGCGTTTGGCAGATCCTTGACCAATCGTTGAGCTGAAAATAAGTAGATCACGCACGCTTGCTTACCCAGCGGAATTCGCCGGGGAAGTCAGTTGATCTCATTGCCCTGAACAGAACAGATGTGTCTCGATATCGCCTTGATCATGTGCATCACGCAAGGGTTTTTACTGCAAACCAAATCTATTCTAAACTGTGGGACTAGATAATTGTGAGGATTTTTCACCTAGTTAGCTTTAAATGTGCAGAAGCTAGTATCAGTATGATAACCAAGATGAAACTGTTTTCTCCATGATTTTTCAACCAGATCGTAAGTAGACATGCTATAAACTATTATGCCTCACCCCAAACTCGACGTATATTATGCAGAGAAAACTATGATCATATTTGCCCAAAATGTACAGAAGTATATCGACTGAAATACTAAGAAAATAGCTGCCTTGTAGAACTATGAATACTATGCCTGTCAATATCTGCTTTGTATTTAATTCGTTTTGGTTGAACTGTTGTTGCAAATTTTAAAAAAACGTTCTTGGAAAATCACACCTGCTTTTGAGGAACTTGAATAACCTTTTACTGTGGAAATGCATGTCAGTTGGAAATAAAACGATGATCTAAAATTGCTCTAACATTAACATCTGAAGAGAACTACTAAGAACCTGGATCCCCCATTAATAAGAGAGTAATCAAGAACTCTGGCGAGTTTGGTCAGTTAACTAAACCTACTCTCTGTTAAGGAATACAAGTAGAACACTTTAACCCCCACTGGCACAATTGAAAATAACATTGCTCCTAATGTCGCTATAGCTTTAAGAATATTACTAACTTTGCCTGTAACGGTAGCAAGTGGTGAGCGTAGTTTTTCAAAACTGAAGCTTTTTAAAACATATTTACGCTCAAAAATGGCCGAAACTAGATTGGAAGGACTTGCCATGATTTCAATTGAACATGAAATCGTTCAAAAATTAGACTACACAGACCTTATTTCTGCTTTTGCAAATATGAAAGCAAGAAAAGTGTCTTTTTAAGCAGTACATACTTCAAACAATATAAATTCAAATAATGTGAAAATAGTGCTAAAAACTATAACATGTACATACTATAGTTAAGTGTTTGTGACTCAACAGTTCATCGTTCCACATGAGAGAGCATCCCCTATATGTAAATAATGTAACTACATTTATTTCATATAATTGTCTCTAATAAAGTCAATGGATTCGCATGGTTGCACCTCGAGACACCTCAATTGAATGAATACTGGAAATCGCGCAAATCGATGTCTGACGTGTCAAGCCTATTAACCGAGTCCTCGTGTGGCCTGCGGGCCTGATGGCCGTGTTTCAAATGTGTGGCATAGCCACTTATGGAAAGTGTCTCAAATGTGTGGCGCAGCCACTTACTCAAGCGTAGAACCGTTTGTGTTCTGGCTGTTAAGCCAATAGGAATATGTAAGTCTATGTGTGGCCGTAGTGCCGTCCGGCAGTGTTTCAAAAGTGTGGCAGAGCCCCTTATGGATTGTGTATAATATATGTGGCATGGCCACATATTAAGGATATGTATATTAAGTGGTATACCCACTGTGAATTATAAATAGCGTAGAAATCCGTATAGATTATGCTGAGAAAGCAATCAAGTCAAATGTATAGGACCAGAGAGTCCAAAGTATAATCGCGAATATCGTAGGATACGTTTCGCAAGTGACATTATATTTATGGCAGTTAAAACCTGGCTAGGGAAGCCAAAATATTGAATAAGTAGACATAGACGGAACATGTTAATATTAAATAAGGATATCACGAGCATTAAGAAGTGATAATAATTCCAATAAACGGATTGGAAAGAGTTGGTTGCAGACTCAAGAACGCTATAGAATTAACGGTTAACACAGACGTGCAATGTCTGTAGGATGAACATTGAGTAGATCCTAGAACTATGTTTAAGGCCAAATATTAGTTGTGTGAAACGTTCTGTATTCATTGTTGGAAAAGAGGACATGTATTAAATATTCAGTCGTCAATGGAACTTGTCTTAATTGCCTGAATTATTCAAGTTCAACAATGTGCTGTGACTGTTGATGTAACCCTTGCAAGGTCAGTCCAGACTATCACATTTATCTACAAGATTAATCATAAAATAATACAACACTTCTGCAAAATTAATATGAAGTCATAAACGACACTGAATTAAATAATAATAATTGAATCACACAATAACGGCTCTAAATCTGCAATTGAACTATAAGCCGAAATGGTAGAGATTAATATAATACCTAAAGAATTATTGAAGAGCAACCCAATAACTCACGTCCAACGGGGCTGTATCTGGTAGGAATAACTAACAGCGAATTCCCTTAATATCGGATAGACGAAACCCCATAACATCTGGTGTCAGAAGACAGTCCCGTAACATCTGGTGTCAGGAAGTGTAGAATTCATCTTCTCCGTTACCCAATTTGACGAACTAACGTTCATGTGTCAGGCTCAAGTTGGGAAAATTTCGGTTGAAACAACTTCAAGAACATTTCAGTTCGAAACGGTCAAAGTCACAGTGGAAATTGAATAGTTCGAAGAATTTTACTCAAAACGCAAGTCAAATCTGGCAACTCAATTACGCACATAAACCTACAAATGTCAAGGTCGAGTCAATATTCCTGCTAACGGTCACTTTCGGCGCTGAGTCAACTTGATCTCTTTTCATCAAATCGTTGATCCTGAACCGAACCAAGGAACAGTGAAGACCAGCCATACCCTTGCTGTACGTCCAGATCAACCGGAAAAGTATTTCGACAGAAATTCGTTCGATATTAAATGTGAACGTACTATCTGCAATCAACCGAACGTCTGCTGCTCAATGGGGACGATTCAAACAGCAGTGTGAATCTTCTTGTGGTTTTCATAAATCACAATTGCGGGATCGTAATAAGATAAGTTCTTGTCTAGATTAGAGCTCTTGACTAGTGTGTGTTGTCCACTTGGCTAACTTTGGCCTTCAATTTTTCTCCACTGTCACTTGCCTGTTTTATTTGCAACTCTACTCATTATCATTATGTGTAATAAATCTATGTGTTTTATATAAATTCGTGGGAAGGTTGGTTAGGGCTTATTCTTTCTTAAATATATTTTCTTGCGGAAAAATTCAAGTAAGAATAACGACTTTTAGGGCTGAATGATTGTATTTGCTGACTGAAGAACTAACTCTTTTGTTAGGATATAAATTAACTGAAGCTTCAGTACGCAATACAAACATATTTTTGTGCTAGTTGTGACGTCACGTGCCTACGTCCTTTTTATTTGCATAACCTAGTTTCCGTATTGTTTACAATTTTATTCGTCTGTGATCTAAAATCTCTCTGTCTCATTGTTAGTTTAAGGACGACTTGTATCGTAAAATTTTTGTATTGTTATTTTAACATTTCATTTTCTCTTATTACTATGTCTAGTTCTTACTTAGTTTCTTTATATCTGTTTGATGGTGTCGTATAACTGAACATATCATTTCATTGTAGTTCATTTTCTTGTTCAATCCATTGTCACCTGTGCTTGTCTCTGGCTTACATTGAATATCATAGTTACATTGGATTAACTAATATCACATATTCATAATATATTTACTGACAAATAATATACTTATATAAGTTATTCAGAAACGTATCACCATGTCTACGTTAGAAGATTTTATCAAGATTGGACAGAGCTTAGGTAAATCAGGAGCTGATCTTGAGATTTATGCTGAGATTAGATATGAAAAGCATTTATCTCAACTTGAGAGAATTGAACAACGTGAACTTAAAAAGTTGGAATTAGCCCAAGAAAAAGAACTTAAAGAAACAGAAATTGCTCAACAAGATAAAGAGAGAGAATTACAAAAAGAACTTAAAGAAAAAGAAATGGCTCAAAAAGAAAAAGAAATGGCTCAAAAAGAAAAAGAAATGGCTCAACAAGATAAAGAGAGAGAATTGGAAAAAGAGAAAATGGAAATAAGAAAAATGGAACTTCTTCAATTAGCCCAAGCTCATAAACATGCTATGGAGCTTGAAGCTTTAAGACTAAATGCTGAGAAAGAAAAGGCTTTGGAATTGGCTAAGGTACAATCAATTCAGTCTAGGCCTTCAGCTAATTCAAATGTATTTTACCGTAAATTGAAGATGCCAAATTTCGATCAGGCTAGAGATTGTGTGGATTCCTTTTTATCCAGATTTATTATGAAGGTTACAGGTTTAAATATACCTAAGGAAAGATGGAGTAGTCTTTTGGTTGATTTTTTGACCGGGGACTCACTCAAAGTTTCCATGAATCTGGATGAGAAAAGCAGAAACGATTTTGATGTCGTAAAAGAAGTACTTCTTAGACGGTTCCAGTTAACTGAATCTGGATTCCGAGATCGTTTCCATACGGCTAAGCCAAGTAAAGAGGCTGACTTTGGGGAATTTATTGCTTCCATTAAACATTTTTTCAAAAGATGGATAGACTTGTCAGGTATTACCAAATCATATGAAGGGTTGATGGATCTCATGCTACGGGATAAAGTGCTATCCTCGTGTAGTCATGAATTAGAATCCTTCATACAGGAGAGACACCCTAACTCTATTGAAGAATACGAAAAACTCGGTAGACACTTTGTCACGGCACATCCAAACAAGGATGTACATAGATCTTTTCCTCGAGATCCAATGCCTACGTGCTCAGCACTCAACAATCATAGATCTTATGATCACCGACCTAGATCGAAGAGCGTTGACGGACGATGACGTACAAACTTTCGTCAAGAATATCGGGGGTCTTACAACTTCCCTCGTTATCGCTCTCCTTCAAGATTCTACCGTCGGAGTTATCGAGGTTATTCACCTCATGATCGTGGAGGCCACAAAGGTAGGGGTCGTGATGATTATCACAAAGAGTATCATAGAGATTACAATGATCATAGATCATCATACAACAAGAGTGATGATAACGATGAGTCAACAGATTTTTATTATGATAAGAGGAAGGCATTCAAAAAGAAAACAGGCCATTCTAGATCTTCTTCGAAGAACAATGACAAACATAGTCATGCTAATGCATGTACTGGCAAAAGGGATCATGAGAGCGATGAGAACAAACATGCTAATTCATGTAGTATGTTAGATGACTCTTGTTATGTTTGTCAATCACATCTGATATCAGATAGGAAAAAGACACTTCTTTGCGGACACACTATGTCTTCAATGTCTGCTTGTGAGAATTTAGGACGTCTCACATACCATAAGGGATCTTTATATGAAAAAGAAGTAAGAGTTTTGAGGGACAGCGGATGTTCCACGGTCGGAATACAGCACTCGCTTATCGAGCCCTCTGCATTCACGGGTAAAACTGTGCAATGTGTTACTTTTGGTGGGAATGTGGAGAAATTCCCAGTAGCACGTGTCTATATCGACACACCTTTTTACACAGGTACTGTTTATGCCTGCGGCTTAAGATCTCCCGTGGCTGAAATAATCTTAGGTAACATACCTGGAGTTAGAGATTGCACTCCAGATGAGGTCACAAGATGGGTTGAATCTCACCCACTGGTGGCAAATGCTGTTGTCACCAGAGCACAACAGTTGGCTACAGATATGGCCATCCCACCTACACCTGTATTAGAGACAATTATGTCTCCAGGCGCCGTTGCTGAATCACCAGTGGTGTTTGCAATAAAACAAAAAATGATCCAAGTTTAGAGCGTTTATTTGTGCTAGCATAGAAAAAAGTTATTAAACATACGAGATCGTCACAACATTGGTTTCGGATGAAGAAATTTTGTAGAATCAACCAAACCACAAATGAGAGCAGTATCCATAGATGAAATATCCACTGTTAAACCCATCTACACTGCACACAAGCTTCCAGTTTGGAAACAAAATCGTTTCCCTAAAATGATAGAAAACATTCCTGGAATTGAAAGTAAAAAGAGCCAAACTGCAACAGATAGAAAATCCATAGCGACAAAATACATAGAGACACATTATCCACGCAACACCTGGACCCATGCATACACAGATGGATCAGCAATAAATGCAACAGAAAATGGAGGTGGGGGTGTCTTTCTGACCTTAAGCACTGGTGCAGAAAAAAGGCTGTCAGTGACGACAGGACAATTCTCCAGCAACTTCAGAGCAGAGGCAGAGGCCTTGAAAACTGCAGCAGAGGTTATATTGACAGAAGAAAGGGCAGAGAGACAAGTTGCTTTCTTTACTGATGCACAGTCAGTAATTGCATCGCTGAAAAGCCGAAATAATACAGACCTGGATGATCTCAGAGTAGTGCTCCACAAACTTTGTCAACGATTCAAAAGTGTTGTGATCCAATGGATCCCATCTCATTGTAACATCGCCGGCAATGAAGAGGCTGACAGAATGGCAAAAGAAGGTTCACATCTACCTCAGCCTGATGCAAGCATAACTTTTGAGGAGGCAAAGAGTTTTATCAGAATCAGGTACAGAAACAAATGGAATGTAGAACATCCAGGGCACACACAGAATGATGCTTACTACCAGCTCCACAGAAGAGAACAAGTGGTAATCTTCAGACTCCGCACTGGCCACAACAGATTGAGATACCATCTATTCAACAAGCTAAAGATAGGAACTACCGATCAGTGTAACTGTGGCACTGATAAAATGACTGCTGAACATCTGCTTCAAAGTTGCCCCTTATATGTGGTACAGTGAAAGTGCATATGGCCGACGCCAGTTCCTTTTGTGGAAAAGCTCTACGGGGATTCAAATAGCCTCAAACTGACTACTGCTTTCTTTGAGAACATTCAAGTGGACGTCTGAGAGTGTACGAAGAAGAAGAAGAAGATGAAGAAATCCATACTAACAAGATACTATGATGATGGTATTTCTATTATTCATCAAGCAGTGGTCCCAAAAGAATATAGACTATTGGTGTTATAGACAGGACATGACTCTCCCATGGCAGGTCACATAGGCATTAAAAGAACATTATTTAGAGTCACGTCACAATTCTATTCGCCTGGCGTCAATAAGGACACAAAATTGTATTGCAGGTCATGTACGACATGTCAGAGCATATCACGTAAGGGCAGATTCCATACGGCACCCTTACAAATCACTGATGTACCAGAAAGACCATTTAAAAAGATAGCAATAGATATAATTGGTCCGTTATTGATTCCATCTAATAATAGGTTTAGATATATCTTAACATGTATAGATCTTTGTACACGGTGGCCTGAGGCCATACCTCTGAAAACCATTACTACTGCATCGGTATCTGATGCATTATTTTCGATTTTGTGTCGTATTGGTTTTCCGGAAGAGATCTTGTCAGACAGAGGTTGACAATTCACCTCAAACATTATGAAGGAAGTGGAGTCGATGCTATCCATTCACCATTCGTTTTCTAGTGCATACCATGCCCAAACGAACTGGGTTTGTGAGCGCTACAATGGGTCGCTCAAACAGATTCTTCATAAGATTACTGAGGAATGTCCTCGTGACTGGGACCGGCTCCTGTGTGCAGCCTTATTTGCATATCGAGAGGTCCCCCACGAAAGTACGGGCTTTAGTCCGTTCGAGCTAGTTTATGGCTCTAATCCGCGTGGCCCAATGATGATTTTAAAGAATTTGTTGGTCAGATCATCAGTAGATGAATCCACCCGTACTAGTTATGAGCTAGTTATTGAACTTCGACAAAGAATCATTGATGCGTGCACCTATGCATCTGATAGCATCAAATCGGCTACACAAAAATCTAGATTATTCCATAATCAAAATAGAACGTTACGATATTTTAATCCTGGGGAAAACGTTTGGTTACTACTTCCTCTCGATGATAATAAACTTTTGGTTTCATGGCAGGGTCCATTTGTGATCATTAAACGGGTCACTGATGTTGATTACGATATAAACATAAGAGGGAAAATTAAGACTTTCCATGTCAATATGCCGAAATTGGCAGCGGAAAGACCACAAGAGTTAATTCTCATTATTAACTCTGTTTCTGAGTCTTCATCTCATATTTCTTCTTTCGCATTAGTGAATGATGAAGATACTACATCTTCAATTCCTCTACAGTTTTCGTTACCATCTTTACAATCTTCCGAATCTTGGAAGGATGTCACAATTTCTTCGACTTTGTCATCTACACAACAAAGTCATGTTCGAGAAATTCTTCTTTCTTTTAATGATGTACTTACTGACCTTCCAGGTCGAATATCTCTAATTTTTCATGACATCATTCTGACAGACAATCATCGTATTAAATTAAGACCTTACCCTATTTCTCTACATCATAAAGATAGGGTTGAGAAGGAACTGAGGGATATGATAAGATTGGGAGTTATATCTCCATCAGAGACACCTTATGCTTTTCCCTTGGTAATTGTGAAAAAGAGGGATGGTTCGCTCCGTATTTGTATTGATTTCAGACGTCTTAACAGTATCACAATTAATGACGCTGAACCAATGCATTTGTTGGACGACCTACTTTCTCAAGTTTAACAAGCTACTTACTTTAGTAAATTAGATCTGTCGAAAGGATATTGGCAGATACCTCTTACAGAACATGCCAAGCCTTTCACCGCCTTTACTACTCCATTTGCATTGTTCCAATGTAATTACATGTGCTTCGGCCTTGTAAACGCGCCTGCGACATTTGTGCGCATGATGCACCGCCTTCTGGGCGATAGAAAAGATGTCATCACATACATTGATGACATCTGTCTATTTCACGACTCATGGGAAGACCACATTACTTGTTTGTCTTCTCTACTTCTTACACTACGACAAAATGGTTTGACTGTAAGACCTTCTAAGGTCCAGATAGGTTGTCGGGAGATTACATTTCTGGGTCACCGTATAGGTAACCACAGACTACATCCCGATGACAATACAGTCAAGCGCATACTAGATATTGCTACCCCATCATCGAGGAAGCAAGTGAGAAGCTTGTTGGGGTTAATTAATTATTACCATAAATTTATACCACACTTCGCACAGATTTCTGCTCCTTTGTCCGGATTGCTGACCAAAGGTAGTCCAAAAAAAATTTTATGGACACGGCAGTGCGAAGAAGCTCTGATTAAGATAAAGAACTTATTTAAGAATCCTCCTATTCAATTGTTACCAAATTTACATGTGCCATTTGTGATTCAAACAGATGCTTCTAGTTCCGGCATTGCAGGATGTTTGCCTCAATGCTATGAAGAAATTCTACATCCGTGCTTGTTTGTATCTCGCAAGCTTACACCTGCTGAATAAAAATATGCAACAGGCGAGCGCGAGCTTTTAGCTGTGGTCTGGTGCCTAGAGACACTGTCTAAATATCTGATCGGTAAGAAGTTTTATATTCAGACAGACCACAGCCCACTTACTTTCATCACTTCCAGAACAATGCGGAATGCGAGAATACACAGATGGTTCCTATTGTTACAGGAGTTCGCATTTACCATCATACCGATTTCAGGAACAGATAATAATCTCGCGGACTTGTTATCTAGAAATTTTTCGTCACAGGATTGATTATGACTTTGTCTTTTGGCGTGACCAAAGCTGACTATATGTATATGATTTTATAATTGACATTTATAATTATGAGTGTTAATTTAATTAGAAAATTCTTAATGATGGATAACATTATAGTCGGGTACATCTTCGCCACCACTCTCACACGTGCCACGAGTGTCACGTTTGGGAGGGAGGGGGATGATGTTGAGGATTGTTTCGGGGTTTGCAAGCATGTGAATGTACGCCACATTCGCATGGTTGCACCTCGAGACACCTCAATTGAATGAATACTGGAAATCGCGCAAATCGATGTATGACGCGTCAAGCCTATTAACCAAGTCCTCGTGTGGCCTGTGGGCCTGATGGCCGTGTTTCAAATGTGTGGCATAACCACGTATGGAAAGTGTCTCACATGTGTGGCGCTGCCACTTACTCAAGTGTAGAACCATTTGTGTTCTGGCTGTTAAGCCAATAGGAATATGTAAGTCTATGTGTGGCCGTAGTGCTGTCCGGCAGGGTTTCAAAAGTGTGGCAGAGTCACTTATAGATTGTGTATAATATATTTATGCATGGCCACTGATTAAGGATATGTATATTAAGTGGTATACCCACTGTGAATTATAAATAGCGTAGAAATCCGTATAGATTATGCAGAGAAAGTAATCAAGTCAAATGTATAGGACCAGAGAGTCCAAAGTATAATCGCGAATATCGAAGGATACGTTTCGCGAGTAACATTATATTTATGGCAGTTAAAACCTGGCTAGGGAAGCCAAAATATTGAATAAGTAGACATAGACGGAACATATGACTATTAAATAAGGATATCACGAGCATTAAGAAGTGATAATAATTCCAATAAACGGATTGGAAAGAGTTGGTTGCAGACTCAAGAACGCTATAGAATTAACGGTTAACACAGACGTGCAATGTCTGTAGGATGAACATTGAGTAGATCCTAGAACTATGTTTAAGGCCAAGTATTAGTTGTGTGAAACGTTCTGTATTCATTGTTGGAAAAGAGGACATGTATTAAATATTCAGTCGTCAATGGAACTTGTCTTAATTGCCTGAATTATTCAAGTTCAACAATGTGCTGTGACTGTTGATGTAACCCTTGCAAGGTCAGTCCAGACTATCACATTTATCTACAAGATTAATCATAAAATAATACAACACTGCTGGAGAATTAATATGAAGTAATGAACGAACTGAATTAAATAATAATAATTGAATCACACAATAACGGCTCTAAATCTGCAATTGAACTATAAGCCGAAATGGTAGAGATGAATATAATACCTAAAGAGTTATTGAAGAGCAACTCAATAACTCACGTCCAACGGGGCTGTATCTGGTAGGAATAACTAACAGCAAATTTCCTTAATATCGGATAGACGAAACCCCGTAACTTCTGGTGTCAGAAGACAGTCCCGTAACAGTCATGAAATTAATGTTGAAGCTTGTTTAACATAATGGTTTAAAAAATTTCAAACGTTAATTTGAGGTTGGGCTGGGGCGGCAAGGTATGGTATTGCACGGGGCGGCAAAATTCCTAGGGCCGGCCCTGCCTACAACTGTAGGCTAAATTGCATGATTTTTCATAACTATAAAAGATAGATAAGCTACGTAGTAATCACAGCCACTCTAAAGTTGTGACAAAACGGGGTGGCCCCTATCGATCTTTGTTTCTCTCCGGCATTATCGGTACATTTGTGGTACAGATTTTTATTATTTGCTCTCAATTGTAGCACTTTTCCTACTTTCTTTCTTTCTTCGTTTTTTTTCTGCTAAGTAGCAGATATTTGGTTTTATCAAATCATTCGACATTCCTCTCTGTGATGTCACCTGTTTGTTACCCGGTCATCTTAGCTTGCGAGGAGCAACTGAGATAAGATAGTCGCCGGCGTCTTTTCATTGAATCGCTGATAAGACGACGCGTTTGATAACCCAGATGGGCAGACATGGAGTTTTTGCGTACTCGTACAACAGATAACGAGATTACTGTCTGTGTGACACATGTTGGCAGACAAGTGTGACATAATCGCTTACGGGCCGACTAGTTATGACAACATTACTTTCTAATAAAGTAATAAGTATTACAGCTTACTCATGCTGTCATGTGTGTCGACCGACCTGATTGTGAGAGTGAATGCAAGGCGTCAGATATCCATATATGTTAATACGGGACCTATGCAGGCACGCCCCTTATTTCAGGTGGGACTATTTTGAAAATATCACACCGTATCTCCATGATTCGAAATGAGTGGAACTTTCTGATTAGATTCATAACAACAATGCGTGGAAATATATGAATATAGTCTGACCCTTTTTCGCAGTTCTATTTCACTGTGAATTTCACGCTCGCCAATACAACCTTAGACCTCGCCATAGTGAAGGCTAGATTTATAATTCCTTTTTTAAACCGGGCCTTTTATTGGAGAACCAAAAAAAACTTATAACGCACAGGAAATCTCTACATTTTAATACGGAACACCGGGACTAGGACACTGAAGAAACACATGGAGTCAGAGAGGGAATCTATTGTCAAATTAAAGACACCCCAGACGCGTGTAAGAGACCGACTCGTCTCTTTTATTCATCTGAGCAACAAGTGGATATTTCATTCTGTGCTTCATAACTAACATGTTATATATATATATATATATATATATATATATATATATATATATATATATATATATATATATATATATATAGAGGGAGAGAGAGAGAGAGAGATATAGAGATATATAGATATATAGAGATATATAGATATATATATATATATATACTAGCCGCCTTTAAAAACGCATCGAAATCGTGACATGTTTTCACTGTTGAACTGTTTATGCAAGTGAGCGATTTTCAAACCCCGAAAGTGTGCAAGTGATGAAGTTCGTGTATTCCCATTTTACTGTCGATGTGATGTTTACTTCAAATTTTGCGTGCTTCACGTGCAAAACAAGGTTTTTGATAAATTCTGGCTTTATTAAAAGTCGAATCACATTGAAATTTGGCACACGCATTAGTCAAGTCTCAGCGAGTAAAAAGCCATTATCTGTTTTCATCGAAAGAAAGTCTGTTAATGTTTTTGTCATGCCTCGACTGTCGTCACAAGAGCGATTGCAAGCTGTTGGTATGCTCAGCAGTGGAATGGTGACCAGGGAAGTTGCCAGACATTTCAGTTGTGACCAGTCCACTATAGTGAGGCTGAACCAGCGATTTCGGGCGACAGGTACCACCAATGACCGTCCCAGGCTTGGTCAACGGTATTACACGGTATTAATGATGGGTGTGACTGAAAGACAGTTAGTGCGACTTTTGTTTTTACACCTAGGGTTGACAACTGCTTAGGAGCCGGTTCTGAATTGTCTCGTGTTTAATAATACAGCAAATTTGGGTTAGTAAATGGATCAGAAATGTAAAATCAGTGGTTTCATGTGTTTTAAATTTAGCACAACGAGTTGTGGTTCATAAACTAATGCGATGCGTTTTTAAATTCGGCTAGTACACACACACACACACACACACACACACACACACACACACACATATATATATATATATATATATATATATATATATATATCCCAGTTACTCAGAATTTACCCTCGATGAGAATTAAATTTAATCCCTCGGGGAAAAAAACTTTCTTTACATTTAAATAGAATAGCTGTCATAGTTACTTTATATTTAAATGAAAAGGTTAATAATACAGATATAGTCTGTTTACATATACATCTCCACTGATTGAAAAGTGTTCACAATATAAATTGAATATGTTTTCATTTATGTTTTACACTGGTTGAAAAGTTTGAAACTTCAATTAATTTAAAATGAATATTTTCACATAGGCATTTACACTGGTTTAAGCCTGAAAACTTACATTATTCTTAAAGTGGCTATGTTTATAGGAACATTTACACTGCTTTGAAAATGAAAGTATTATACTTAGAATGTACATCACTTCTTTCATCTTTCCTTTCTTGCTCTATAGGGAACCTGGAGCTACTTTATGCTTTTAGTTCTCTTTACGAAACTAGCAGTAAAGCAATCAACTGCCCATGAAGTGGTGGTTCATGTATCATCATTCTAGATACTGAGGTTGCCAGCCTCAAATGACTTGGGCATCCTGTAGCAACTTTACACATTAAATTTCACATGCTTATATATATATATATATATATATATATATATATATATATATATATATATATATATATATATATATATATATATATATATATATATATATATATATATATATATATATATATATATATATATATATATATATATATATATATATATATATATATTTACTACAGTTAATGTGTTTATTGCTGAACCATCTGTGACATTTCAAACGTTTATGTTGAACAGAAAAACATAATTTTCGCTACATCTACCAATAGAAGGTAAGTTTTATCCATTAATTATATTGATCTCGGAGACATTTGGTTAGATCATTATTAGCTACCACTTCCAACGCGAAGATAAGGTCATGAAACAATAATTCCTGCTATAAAGAAATACGCCTGAGAATGAATAATTTTACGCGTTATAAAGGTAGCAATGACTATTTCACTTTAAACTCCACTTATTTATGGAGTTCACTGACATTTTTAACAGTCTACAAGCTGCCTACATTAACTCTTTACTAAATAAAGAAATAACTCAAACGTATGAATGCTATAAGAAGTGTTCGAAATTACCATTGAATGTATAGAGCTGTTCTTTTTGAAGCTGCCAGTTGCCGCCAACTTTATTATCTAGACATGAATTCGGCAGTCTCTCTACAGACACTGGATTATATTTTAATAGCACTTGTATTGTGTGTTTCTTTAGGTATAGGCGTATTTTTTGCAGTACGGGATGTTACAAATGCCAACAGAGTTGAATACTTACTTGGCGGGAGGCGCATGAATATATTACCAGTCGCCTTGTCTATATTTGCCACTTTTTCTGTAAGTATACTAACTTGCACACTTTCCATCGAAGAAATTAATAATAAATAAATGAATAACAAGGCTTGACCAGAAAACTATAATAAAAAACTGCAATGTAGAACGAGATAACAAGTATTGTTGGTAACATAATCAATAATTACAAAGATGTAGAATAATAACGAAATGAGCAATTAACCAACTAATTAATGTACGAGTGACTTGACTGATGACACTAAACTCCTTGAAATGTTGTAGACCCCATTCTAAATAATGAACACTACTGCTAAATGTCATCAGTTTCAAAAATTCACTAAAATGTTTAAAAAATTCTATATCACTTAACGATTTAAAAGGTTAATGTGAAACGGTGGTGAACTTTTCTCTTAGGCAAACGACGTTTACATTGCCCCCAGATTGACAACCAGATGTGATTAATTTCTTAACATAAGGTGGTCCGTTAGTGTCAGGTTATACAACGTATGAGGCGACCTGGAACGAGCTAATGGACCTTTTGAATATTCCTTCTGTCACAAAGAACTAATTCTGGCCAGTAATGAACGGCTTTATAGCGCGTCAGTGCAATTTTATTATGGCAAATTAGTATTGAAAAGTGTTAATGGCTTTCTGTACAAATGAGTACACATAGCGTTATTTGATGTCTGATTATACATTTCTTTAGCCACCCAGTGGGAAAAGCACGTGACAGTCGCGGGTGCACCGTAGCATACAAACGGGTTATCTTTCGAGAGAAGAGACAGGGAAACCCTTTTCTCCCTCAGGTGACGACAGTAGCTCTGCCTACTCATAAGCTGTCAGTCCAATGACTATAACCAAGGAAGTCCTTAAGGACCAAATAGTCAAAAATTATTAAAGATTACAGTTGTTTTTGCTCGAACTTCGCATGAAAACAGTAAGCTCGTTCGTATGTGATCTAGTTGAGAAACATAGCTGGTACAACTACTGTAAAAACCGATATCAATCGCCAACGCTTTCTTTTCTTTTCTTTTTTTCCACTGGCACTTATCTGTTCTTCTTATCAGTTCCACACGCACGACATGTCGCACCAACTCAATCCTTCTGTTCTGTGCAACTACCCATTTACGAAAGTCTTTAGCTTCTTGGTTGTTGTTTTTTTTTTTTTTTTTTTTGTTCTCCATTTTTCAATGTCATGCAATAGGACTGACTTGACATTTGAGATGAATATACTTATTCTTCTATACCTCCAGACATTACACAATGCAGTGAAAGCTCCAAATGCCTTTTGTGTTCTTATTTTGATATCATTCTCTCTCCCTTTATCTTTGTCGATATTGCTACTCAGATGTGATGAGGTAGTTTTATTCTTTCGTCGTCTTTGTGGCAAGATGGATGTTGGATACAAAATTAGACAGTACAGTTCCCAGAAATGGAGACGAGAGCTTGTGAATTAGTGGTAGAGGCGACGCAGGACAAGTCAGGTGTTAACTGAACAAGTTCTCGATGATAAGTGTAGAAGAGAACTGCTAGGAAAGGCAGCTTCTCGCTAGACCATTCCAATGCTCCAAGAGTGTTATATAAATACGTGACTGCAGCTCGGTTGTATTACCTACCAATTTTAAAATATTAATATTCTGTGACCACACATAAAATTATAAATAGAAATTTTAATAATTTAATAACTGCAATTATAAACTAATTAATGCACTTTATTTGTAAAGTAAAAAATTAGAATCTTGGTATATAAATATCTTAACAGATTTTACACAATTTTGTCACGATTGAGTAAAGAGGTTGTCTGTGACGAGACAAAAGTCTGAGTGGGGTGAGAGATAGAAAATCTGAATTTAGTAAGAATGTGAATTTTAGAGCGGAAGTGTAACTATCAGGAGTAGAGATTTTTTTCACACTTTCAGCTCTTGTCACTCGCAACCTATTTTGACGTTCAACCCCACTCTTCCTCTCCCAATTCTATCTCTGTATATTGAGTAAGGATGCACACCATTAATTACTTCACATACAACACTAACAGAGAGAGATAGTGAAGGAATTATGATCCGCTAAAAGATACACACACACACACACACACATATATATATATATATATATATATATATATATATATATATATATATATATATATATATATATATATATATATATATATATATATATATATATATACATAAAGTATTTAGTATATGTGGAACAGAAATAAAGATTATACCTGAACGAAGTCAGGGAAATCCAAATTACAACAACATCACGATAAACGAAAAAAAATTCGTTTCTGTCACCAGTCCAGGATGATTGCAAAAAAAAAGAAAACACCCAGAAAAATACCTTATTATAACAATGACTACTCCCCAACGTCCCCAGTTCTTAAGACAGAACGACCTTGACAAAGCCACGCTGTCAAAGTAAAGTGGTAAGCAAATTGTCTTCCTTACAACCCAAAAAAACATACACACAGACAGACCCCAACCTACAAGCAAGTAACCACCACCCAAGTCTCTGTGTTCCTTAGTCTCTCTGAATCACCTTTACTGCTGTGATATATTCCCCGCTCAGACTGAGGATTATTATCTTCCCCTTTATCTTCTCCGTAGTTGTGAAATTAAATTCTAGAAATAAAGACTTCAGTGTGAGATACTATCCACAGGTAACACAAATGTAAGGCAACCCGAAATCTAATGGGTTATGCGAAACAGAAATCAGGTTATGTAGGCAATGCTGCCTACTATAACCAAATGACGCAGGCCAGTCAAAATACGACTGCACCTGTTCGTGGGACGGGGCAGACTGACGAGCGTTCCCGGTGTTAGGTGAACTTGGAATGCTTCTCGGCTCTCTCTCTCTCTCTCTCTCTCTCTCTCTCTGGGGCAGCTGGAACATGGGTACAATCAACTGGGTACGGCAGGAATATTTACTCCAAGTTGTATATAAGAACCCGCGATCTATGGATAATTAGGAGTGAATTGCAGTAATTAATCCAGTAAGGGCTGAAGCAATCAGGAAGTGCAGTAGCCAATCAGGGAATTCGAAACCAAGCTGGGACTTAAAGAGTCTCCCAGTTTTATCCTTGTAACTTATAGGAGCTTCACTGAAAAGAAAATACATACAGAAATCGCTATAAGCTCTACATACATTATTTATTTGCAAATACACATACACATTGTGAGGGTTTCCGTGAAAGTTTATCGTAATTTGGCCCAGTTATCTTTCAGGTCACTGCTAGAATATATTATTCATTGCAGCTCGAGACTGCACGCAGTCTGGCAAAGTATGGTAAACACGACGTAAAAGCAATTCTCCTCCCGCCCGCGTCTCTAAAACTCTTAGGCCCTTTTTATGCAAATTATACAGGCGCAAAATCTCCCGTGTGGGCGACGCGTTAAAGAATACATGGATCCCTTTTTTGGTGTACTCCCTGAAAAATCATTCAGCAACATCAAAAGGCCCTTCCGCGTTAATTCGTTAACGGGGCTAATACAAAAACAAAATATTTATAACACCTTCATAAGGAACTATACAGGAATACATGGCGGTGAACAATATACTCTTAAAAGTTACTAAGTAAAATATTTAAACCTCTAGTAAGGAAATTCTTCAAATAAACTCCTCGAAGCGACTTAAGTTGGGAGTACATTTCGTTTATAAAATAGTCTTTAACACGCACTTCGATTGCTAATAAGGTAATAGATACACACCCACTTTCCTTCGAAACATTTTTTAGATTTAAGCTCTCAGTGACTTAAGGTAAGTGGCGAACTTAAAATATTCACTTAGTGACAAGAGAGGTTTATTTTCTTTTTTAATTAGTTACTGTAAGTGCGGTAGCTTCAATTATTTTAAGTTACTAAGTACAACTATCTTGTTACTTAAGTGCTCTTACCGACATGAAAAGAATTTTCTATAACACAAATGAAAGGCAACGTCTGTCTCCTATGTGTCCGGCTCTCGTCCTGTGTCTAAGATTCAGGAAACTCAGTCGCCATCTGCATGAAAGAGCCTGCAGAAATCTAGCTCGGTGCCAAAGGGCTCCGGGAATTGTGCCGCAACCAGCAACAAAAGATTGCAGGGATGCCTTAAAAGCTAAGCCGACCAGCATAAGAGAAGACCTGAAAAGACAAAAAATTCTTCCCCGCTCACCCACGCGGAAGGGAGGGACGCTAGCTTGTCCAACATAAGAGTGACATGCTAGATCCAAAAATTATACTTCTCGTAGCAATTATAGAGAAAACTGGGTGGACATAAAAATCAAAAATGAGATAGGGGCGGTCCGAAACTAACTAGTGCCAGAATTTTCTTACTCAAGCACGACAAATTTTTAAAAAATATACTTTTCCTGGTTAGTTATTGTCGTCATGTTATTGGCTTGGGTGTTTTGGTTTTGTTTTCACGTTAAGCTTTACTTAACTTGCTTGACACGTTCTAGTAGCTGACTTCCTTAGTTGTTAAATTATCTAGACATTGAAGACGCTATGCTTATACCAGGATCAATGTTGATCTACTGTTAAACTGTTCACAATTTCCAAAACGGTGTCATGTTTTTCACCACTAGTTGAACCGCGAATTATGACCAGGCTATGTTATCTGTGGTTTATAGCCAAGACGCCCCTCTGGTTCTGACTGCCCACTGTTGACCAGACTCATCATTTTGACAACACTGTCTTGAGGCTGTGGTTCAATCAGTCAAAATGGTGTGTGACGTACAATAATACAATACATTTTAAAATTTTAACATCAGTTATTGACGTTTTCCACTCCCAGTCATGATTACTCACTTTTAGGCTTAACGTTATGCCAAACTTCGCAAAATTGTTTCCTTACATCGACAAAATGTGCTAAATAAGACAAGAAAGAAAAGGAGAAAACGAACTCTTTGATTACAGCACCCAAAAACAAGGTCCTAAAATGGACTGTAAGCTTTTATTGATAGCGTTGGTCTGTGCTAACAAGGAATTCTAGCTGAGCGAAAGCTGTACAGGATGAATGTTATATAGTGGTGGAAGCCATATTCCTTCGGGCACAATGCAAGATATAAACATGAGAATTTATGTTAAGCATAACATTAATTTTAAATATTCATCAATTTTAAATGTACATTAATTCATTGTGATATTTTATAAGCTTAACAATTTATACAGGCGTACCCTCAGAACAGTGATATTTCGAAGACAGTGGCTGTTAACGCCCACGACGACCGTTGCCTCAATTGGCTGTGTGTGGTGTACCCGAAAACGGGGCCTCCAAGTACTGAGGCACAGTTAAGTCCCCGACGTCGCTTATTGGTGCAGAGTTGAGAGAGATGGCTGAGCATCACAATCCCCCCTGTGTTGCAGCATGTTGAGAACCCAGCATTGCACACTGGGATTGGGGGGGGGGCACATGGGCACCAGACTTAATACTGGCTCTTGACTGGATGGCCGCGTGCATGAGATTTCTACAATGGAGAGATGGCAGGTGGTGGGTATCTGGAAGTGGCTCTGTGCAGGACGTGAGGATTCCTTGGGAGAGCCCAGAACCAGAGCACAGCATTGTGCAAGCTCTGCATAGTTGGAGAGCCCCCCTGGATGACGGGGAATGCTCAGTGTGCCACCCCACCTATCCCCAACTGCTAACTTGTAACCAGAAGTGGGGTCCTCTGGATGCGTCCCAGGCCAGGATAAAATGCCTTGGAAAGAGACTGGAGCTCAGAGCTCCCTAACTCAAGTTGCAGGATGGCAGAAAAGCCACGGGAAAGACTGGTCTATTTTGAAGATAATGCAACCATATTTTCACCATACGAGCTCGGACGCCGCCTCGGTAAATGTCATGAAATTCTAGATACCCCTATATAAATTAGAACATAATTAAAAAGGTAAATGTAAAGCCTAACAAATAAATTCAATAAAAGAAAAGAGAAATGGTAAAAGTACAGTGCTGTCACAATGGCGTACAAAAATCCCCTTGGTTTTCTATGTCGTCTGCAAATTGTAACGTTTCACGTTGATAGTAAAAGCCTATTGTTTCAATACCCGCTTTCTACGATAAAACGTGTACTGCCTTTCTAAGAAAAACCTTGAGATACGCAAGCTGACCTAGATTTAAAATTCCATTCATGTCGTTTTATACACTACGTTACCCAAAAACGAAAGACAGATGGACTAAAGATAGAAAGAAAGGGAGGGGCTGAAATGCAGGAACGCATTCAACACTAAACACGCGTCGCGCGATATGCCACCCACCCCAAGCGTAAGGCTAGAAGCAATACTTTTTTTTTCTAGATGGACAGTGAAAAAAAACACTACAAATACACGGTTAGGTTGTAAAAAACCTGAAAAACGCTTATTGGGAAACATGACATTATACTGATTTACGTTTGAAAGCCTGACAGTACAGCAGACAACACCTCGTATCGACGTGAACAGGAGGTAGTAGAAAATACACATTTTGAACGCAGCCACTTAGCCCAATTAAATTTACATATTTGGGTTCCTTAGGGTTTGCTGACAAAGAATATGTTAAATGTTACGCAAATAGCCTAGGAATTAACAAATTATAGCCAAAAGGAACTAGTGAGGGTGTCAGACAACACCAAGTTAGATTTGCACAGTGGCATGTTTTGAACCCACCATTTTACGGGAAATGGGTCTCCATGTTAAATCCGATTTGATTGGAGCGCAATAAATGTAAGGCTAAACACGATTAGTCGGGCTATAAATACTACTTCTTTGTTGTTAGGGGAAACGTGAGTAGAAGTACTTTTTTGAAAAGCTGTGTAAGCATGGCATGATTGGTTAGACTTGCCAATATAGTCAATTGGAGGCGTCAGGTCATCACCACATTTGCAAATAAACTTACTACAGAATCAGTGCGTTGAGCACCAGTGCATATTTTTCTAAATAAAAGCCTGGGACATCAGCAGATCGGAGTTTGTGCCATTATGTGTGCAAAGATTCATTGCTAGTCAACGTATCTGTGTTTTATTTCCATGAATTGTGGTAAGGTTGATCTCTTTGATATCTTTTGATGAAAATTGCATGTAACTTGATAATGTATGTCTGTATATGTGTATGGTTCAGTAGCTAACATGAGGCAAAGCCAGATATTGCTCCGCCCTAAATAAAACTTGTCGGAGAACAGTACATCTGCATGGGATCGCCAAATAACACAATAACACCTAGATTATTGACTAGAAGGAAAGACTGCTGGAAGTGCAGAGGCGTATTAACCTTTAGGGAGAGTGATACTGGTTAACAGATTTCAGATGAAGCTACAGTTGGCCTAATGCTCTGAACTTAGTGTTTGTGATGTGTTGTGTTCCGTGAGGAAATATAGTATGAATTAGTTCTACAGTAGGAGGTACATCCTTCTTGTTTCAGGGACCGTGGTCCTATAGTTATTGAGCAGCACCTGGTCTGAGCTTTACTGAATCTAGAGGCTGACAGCATACTCTTGGGTCCAGAGAGCAACCAGTGAGGTGTCTCCAGAACAGGGAGGCAATCGAGCAGAGGAGTCCTTTCCTGCCGTCATCACGAAAGTTAAGATTGTGTGGCCTGAGGAGCTCAGCATTATGTGTCCCCCTCAAAAACTGACATTATAAAAATCAGAGGGACAATTCCATGGTTTAAATTAATAGGACTGTGAACTTTTCCCCATACTATTTCCAAGATAAACAAATACATGAAGTCATGATGACAAAGAACAACATAGCTTGAAAACAAAACCAGTATTGCCTCATAGTACCACTACACAACTGACACACATAAGATAATACTAATAAAATATGTCAATACAAGGTTCATATTTATAACTTATGTACATATAATTGTGATTACATTTGATTCCTGGTTCACTGTGTAGTTGAATCAGGATAGCCATTAGTGAAAGAAATTAATACATATATATATTTGAAACTTTACTAGTGACTCATTTAAGTTAGTCTTATAGAATGTTAAATGTGTGTGAGTGTCACAGTGTTGTCCAGTATGGTGGAATAAATTAAATTGTTTATCTGTCTGTTGTTGTTGTGACTTACACTTCATCATTTACATAACCCTAGACATTTAACGTAGTCATCACAATATTCCAGAATAACTCTGACTGAGGTATACATGTGGCAGCAAGTAAGGTTATCTGTAAACACTCCACATATTAGATACAGATACCTTCACAGCTGATCTCAGTCAGTACACTAAGTCCCCTATAAAGACTTATCCCCTCCCACTTTACCACATATATTGGGGTCTCGCTCCTGGGATATTGAACTTTCTCCTATTATATATATTGGGAATAATAAGAATTAAAAGGTATCCTTGGGTGAAAATAAATAACGTTGAGCTCTCAGTGCCTGTAGTGTCCTTAGATAATTATTGATAGATTGAATTGTACATTTGCATGTTAGACAATGGCCGACCTGGCCAAATTTCGATCTGCTGCTGTACAGACTGCAAAAGAGTTAGGATTGGACGGGCAAGTTATGATTACTTATGTCACTACTGAATGTGACAAATTTATTGAACGCGAAGAAAGAAGATTAGAAAAAGAGGCTGAAAGAAAGTTAGAGGCTGAAAAGGAAATTAAGAAGTTACAATTTGAGGCTGAGGCTGAGACTAAGAGGTTGCAGATTGAGGCTGAAGCTAAGAGGCTGCAGATTGAGGCTGACAAAGAGGCTAGAGCATTGGAGGCTGAGGCTAAGAAGTTACAATTGGAGGCTGAGGCTAAGAAGTTACAATTGGAGGCTGAGGCTAAGAAGGTCCAATTGGAGGCAGAAAGAGAAGAAAAGAGATTGGCTACAGAAAGAGAAGAAAACAGATTAACTGCTGAAAGGGAAGACAAAAGATTGACTGCAGAGAGGGAAGTAGAAGATAGAAGATTACAAAGGGAACATGAGTTACGACTAAGGGAGCTGGAATTACAAGGCCATGCTCCGGAAAATGGTGCCAGTCCCTTTGCCTCCGATGTTACTGTTAGTCAGGGAGCCTCAACCTCAGCTATGAACTTTCATTTAGATCATTTTGTTGAGAAAGACGATGATATTGAGAGCTATCTAAATAGATATGAACTATTAGCTACCACGTATGGGTTAGAGAGAGAAAGGTGGAGCTTAAAGTTATCACAAGGGCTTCGTGGGGCAGCTTATGAAGTTTTTGCCAAAATGAACAGAGATGATCAAGAAAATTATGACATGCTAAAGCAGGCTTTGTTATTGAGGTATGAAAAGAATGGTGAATTTTATCGTAAGAAATTTAGAAATGCCAAGCTGTTGTCTGGGGAGACATACCACCAATTCTCTGCCAGACTGGAAACCTATTTGGAGAGATGGACTGCTCTGGGGAAGACCCAAGATCTTAAAGAGATGATCATGATAGAGCAATTAAGAGAGTCCATGGCTCCAGACCTGAGAAAGTTTCTCATGGAACAAGGTGCAGAGAGACTGGGTGAGTTGCTAAATGTTGCTGAAAGGTATCAAGCAGCTCAGGCAGAGGTATCAGGTAATAGAAAGAAACAGGTAGAAAATTTTAAGGCACCACAGAACTTTAATAAATTTGATCCTAGAGATCAAAACAAAGGTAAGCACCAGTTTGATAGGCCACGGTATGACAATAAAAATAAAATCCCACAATTCGATGAAAGGAAATATGATGAAAGAAAGTCTTTCAACCAAAAAAAGAGATGGTGTAAGAATTGTCGAATGGACAATCATGACACTGACCATTGTAGAAGGAAACCTCCTCATTGTGCTGCTATGACATCTGGGAAAAAGGAAAAAAAGGTCAAACCTGCAGAACTACAGGAACCATACCACCCCCAGTATGTGAAGATGTAATCTGTAATGGGGTCACCATAAGGTGTTTATATGATACAGGTCTAGATTATGATTCCGTTGTGAGTTCTCACCTGGTGCAGGCAGATCAATACACCACAGAAACAGTGGAGATTCAAACTGCAACCAAAGATGTAGCTACCATGACACTTCCCGTCGCTCGGATAAAGGTGAAAACGCGATATGTGGAAGGAATCATAAAAGCAGCAGTGATAAATGAGCCAATCTACCCTCTGATATTGGGGTGTAGATATGTCTTCTTGGGGAATCCCAAGAGACCTGTGATATTGGCCACAGTGCAGACCAGATCACAGTCTAAAAAGGAGGAGGATATTCCAATAAATACTCATCCAGATGAGATGAGGAAGGCACAAGCGGAGGACAAAACACTCAAGCCGTGTTTCAAGAAGTTGCCCAAATCTCATACACCTCCAGGCAAGGGAGAATTTTATATGAAGAACAAGCTGATTTATAGGAAGGCTGGATCTGAATCCAATGGTCACGGACAGCTGGTCCTTCCCACTTCATATAGGACTAAAGTGTTGGAACTAGGGCACGCTGTTCCATTTAGTGGTCATATGGGGATCAGCGCAACAGGACAGCGTATAGCTTGTCACTATTTCTGGCCAGGAATAACTGAAGATATCAAACGATATGTAAAATCCTGTCCAGAGTGCCAACGAGTAGCACATAAGCATTGGACTGCACCAGCAACTCTGGGGGAAATGCCCATAGTGGGAACACCCTTTGAGAGAGTTGCCGTGGATCTTGTGGGACCTCTCACCCGAACCAAGAGAAGGAACAGCTACATTCTGACTCTGGTGGACACCTGTTCTATGTGGGGAGAGGCGGTAGCCCTGTCATCCATTGACTCTAAACATGTGGCAGAGGCATTGCTCACAATTTTCACAAGGTTAGGCTTTCCCAATCAAATCTTGACTGATAATGGCTCTCAGTTTAGGGGGAAACTAACAGAAGAAGTTTTCAGGATCTTCCAGGCCAAACACTTCCATTGTAGTGTGTACCATTCCGAAGGAAATGGCCAAGTGGAAAGATTTAATGGCACGTTGATGTCGATCCTGAGAAAGTTGGCACACGAAAAACCTGATACATGGGATCAGTACCTTCACGCCGCCCTCTTTGCTTATCGGGAGGTACCCCATAGTTCAACCGGTATGGCCCCGGCAACATTATTGTTTGGAAGGCCAATAAAAGGTCCACTCGAAGCTCTGTTAAGAACGTGGACTGATGAAAAGGCAGAGGAAAATATTACATCCTCATACCAATATGTGAATGAGCTGACCACTCGTTTAAAAACTGGCTGGAAACTTGCCAATGAAAATTTGAAACAAGCCAGGAAAAAACATGCTGCCTATTATAACAGGAAAGCTAAAGACAGAGAATTGGCTGTGGGAGAGAAGGTACTGCTTCTTTTGCCAGGTAGTCAGAATAAATTACAAACTGGATGGCAAGGTCCTTATACAGTTCTAGAGAAGGTGTCTAGAACCAACTATAAGATAGATAAGAAAGGGAAAGAAAAAATCTATCATGTGAATCTCCTGAAGAAATATTTGGAAAGAGAAAATCAGGAAGAGACACATTTGTTGGCCTTGTCCATTGCTATGGAAATGAAAAAGGAACCACTTTCATCATTTGAATATCCATTACATCCCTGTGAGACAGCGGCACAGGTGAAAATCAGTACACATTTAACGAAAAATCAAAAAGAGAGAGTGCAACAGGTTCTAGAAAATCATGCAGAGGTGTTAACGGACCGACCGGGGCATACAAGCTTATTGGAATATGATATGAAACTAATAGATCCCACACCTGTCTGTATGAAGCCCTATTCGATTCCTTTTGCTAAGGAGAAAGCTTTGAAGGAATAGATAGACTATCTGTTGAAGGAAGGAATTATTTCACACAGTGAATCTTCGTATAGTTCCAGTGTTGTACTCTTAAGGAAACCCTCTGGAGAACATAGACTCTGTATAGATTACAGGAGACTGAATGCTATTACAGAAGGACAAGTGGATCCATTGCCGGATACCAATCAGTTGTTTGCCAGGCTAAATAAAGCTAAATATTTCTCAAAAGTGGATCTGAGTAAAGGATACTATCAGATTCCAGTAAAGCCTGAGGTTAGACCATACCTAGCTTTTAGTACCTCAGAGGGACACTATGAGTTTAACAGATTGCCATTTGGATTGAAGAATGCGCCTAGTGTCTTCTCTAGAATGATGAGAAAATTATTGGACCCTCTGAATAATCCATGCATTACAAATTTTATGGATGATATCCTTATAGCAACAGAAACATTTGAGGAACATATTGACTCTCTGAACATGCTGTTTAATCGACTTAGAGAAGCGAATTTAACAGCCCGACCAACCAAATGTTGCGTTGGATGTAAAGAATTAGAATTCTTGGGACACACAGTTTATCAGGGAAACATGACCCCTGACCCCAAGAATCTAGAGAAACTAAGGAAAGCCCCGAGACCACAAACCAAGAAGGACGTGAGATCCTTTGTCTCATTATGTGGTTTCTACCAAAAGTATATCAAAAACTTTAATTCCATATGTGCACCGTTAACTGATTTGACACGTAAAGGACATCCAGATCGAATTACATGGACACCACAATGTGAAATGGCTTACCAAGAATTGAAGGAAAAGCTCACAAGCAAACCTATTTTGAAATTACCTGACTTAAGTCAAGAATTTGTCGTAAGAACGGATGCCAGTAATATAGGGTTAGGTGCAACTTTGTTACAGAAATCAGATGCATTGGATGGAGAATTAAGCCCAGTGGCATATGCTAGCAGAAAGTTGAATAAAGCTGAAACCAATTACTCAACTAGCGAAAAAGAATGTCTTGCAGTAATATGGGCAATTAAGAAATTCAATATTTATCTGTATGGGAAAGCATTTAAGTTGCAAACGGATCACAAACCCTTGTCGTTTCTAGCGCAGGCTAGGCATGAAAACTCTAGGTTACTCCGATGGTCCCTACTTTTGGCTCCATATAATTTTAGCATTGAATATATATCTGGAAAAACAAATTTGGGAGCGGATTTTTTAAGCCGCCATCCGTGTGATGATAATCACCGTAAGCACCAGGAATGATGATAAATTTCTCTAGGTGTATATAGAATTATGGACTGACATATGATGTCTGTTTTAAGAGGGGAGAATTTGTCATGAAAATTCTAGATACCCCTATATAAATTAGAACATAATTAAAAAGGTAAATGTAAAGCCTAACAAATAAATTCAATAAAAGAAAAGAGAAATGGTAAAAGTACAGTGCTGTCACAATGGCGTACAAAAATCCCCTTGGTTTTCTATGTCGTCTGCAAATTGTAACGTTTCACGTTGATAGTAAAAGCCTATTGTTTCAATACCCGCTTTCTACGATAAAACGTGTACTGCCTTTCTAAGAAAAACCTTGAGATACGCAAGCTGACCTAGATTTAAAATTCCATTCATGTCGTTTTATACACTACGTTACCCAAAAACGAAAGACAGATGGACTAAAGATAGAAAGAAAGGGAGGGGCTGAAATGCAGGAACGCATTCCACACTAAACACGCGTCGCGCGATATGCCACCCACCCCAAGCGTAAGGCTAGAAGCAATACTTTTTTCTAGATGGACAGTAATAAAAAAAACACTACCCAGACGAGAGTTAGGTTTTAAAATCCTGAAAAACGCTTATTGGGAAACATGACATTATACTGATTTACGTTTGAAAGCCTGACAGTACAGCAGACAACACCTCGTATCGACGTGAACAGGAGGTAGTAGAAAATACACATTTTGAACGCAGCCACTTAGCCCAATTAAATTTACATATTTGGGTTCCTTAGGGTTTGCTGACAAAGAATATGTTAAATGTTACGCAAATAGCCTAGGAATTAACAAATTATAGCCAAAAGGAACTAGTGAGGGTGTCAGACAACACCAAGTTAGATTTGCACAGTGGCATGTTTTGAACCCACCATTTTACGGGAAATGGGTCTCCATGTTAAATCCGATTTGATTGGAGCGCAATAAATGTAAGGCTAAACACGATTAGTCGGGCTATAAATACTACTTCTTTGTTGTTAGGGGAAACGTGAGTAGGAGTACTTTTTTGAAAAGCTGTGTAGGCATGGCATGATTGGTTAGACTTGCCAATATAGTCAATTAGAGGCGTCAGGTCATCACCACATTTGCAAATAAACTTACTACAGAATCAGTGCGTTGAGCACCAGTGCATATTTTTCTAAATAAAAGCCTGGGACATCAGCAGATCGGAGTTTGTGCCATTATGTGTGCAAAAATTCATTGCTAGTCAACGTATCTGTGTTTTATTTCCATGAATTGTGGTAAGGTTGATCTCTTTGATATCTTTTGATGAAAATTGCATATAACTTGATAATGTATGTCTGTATATGTGTGTGGTTCAGTGGCTAACATGAGGCAAAGCCAGATATTGCTCCGCCCTGAATAAAACTTGTCGGAGAACAGTACATCTGCATGGGATCGCCAAATAACACAATAACACCTAGATTATTGACTAGAAGGAAAGACTGCTGGAAGTGCAGAGGCGTATTAACCTTTAGGGAGAGTGATACTGGTTAACAGATTTCAGATGAAGCTACAGTTGGCCTAATGCTCTGAACTTAGTGTTTGTGATGTGTTGTGTTCCGTGAGGAAATATAGTATAAATTAGTTCTACAGTAGGAGGTACATCCTTCTTGTTTCAGGGACCGTGGTCCTATAGTTATTGAGCAGCACCTGGTCTGAGCTTTACTGAATCTAGAGGCTGACAGCATACTCTTGGGTCCAGAGAGCAACCAGTGAGGTGTCTCCAGAACAGGGAGGCAATCGAGCAGAGGAGTCCTTTCCTGCCGTCATCACGAAAGTTAAGATTGTGTGGCCTGAGGAGCTCAGCATTATGTGTCCCCCTCAAAAACTGACATTATAATAAATCAGAGGGACAATTCCATTGTTTAAATTGATAGGACTGTGAACTTTTCCCCATACTATTTCCCAGATAAACAAATACATGAAGTCATGATGACAAAGAACAACATAGCTTGAAAACAAAACCAGTATTGCCTCATAGTACCACTACACAACTGACACACATAAGATAATACTAATAAAATATGTCAATACAACGTTCATATTTATAACTTATGTACATATAATTGTGATTACATTTGATTCCTGGTTCACTGTGTAGTTGAATCAGGATAGCCATTAGTGAAAGAAATTAATACATATATATATTTGAAACTTTACTAGTGACTCATTTAAGTTAGTCTTATAGAATGTTAAATGTGTGTGAGTGTCACAGTGTTGTCCAGTATGGTGGAATAAATTAAATTGTTTATCTGTCTGTTGTTGTAGTGACTTACACTTCATCATTTACATAACCCTAGACATTTAACGTAGTCATCACAAAATTCCAGAATAACTCTGACTGAGGTATACATGTGGCAGCAAGTAAGGTTATCTGTAAACACTCCACATATTAGATACAGATACCTTCACAGCTGATCTCAGTCAGTACACTAAGTCCCCTATAAAGACTTATTCCCCCCCCCCCCACTTTACCACAGTAAACAAGGTCCGCGCAGAGCAGTGACACCCCAGGCTGCTTGCGAATAGTCTACTACTGGGAACATAAACAGATTAGGGATGAGCCCACTCTCCCGTTGAAGAGGTGCTAAAGTCGTAGACACTGGACCAGAAGGAAAAAGAGAAACCCAGAGTGCCACTTGTAATAATGCACTGGAATGCAGAGGGAGTGAACAGCAAGCAGGCTGGATACAGCAAAACGACAGAGCTGGAAAACATCTTGTATGAGAAACAAGTCAGTGTTTGCTGTATCCAAGAGACTCACTTGAAAGCAGATCAAACCTTTAAAATAAGGGGATATCAATGCTTAAGATCCGACAGGCAAGATAGACGAAAAGGAGGAGTACTTACTCTTGTAAGGAATAACATTCATGCGCACGAAAGGAAAACCTACATGGACGGAGCAGAATATCAGCTGTTCCAGCTAAAGGTAGACACGATGGAAATAGAACTTCTGAACTATTACTGTCCAAACAACAAACCTCTGACTCTCAGCTCTATACAGGTACCAGCCACCAACTTTATAGCAGTTGGAGACTTTAATAGCCACTCCCAGAGCTGGGGCTATAACCATCTAGATCACAGAGGTGAAGAGGTTGAAACATGGCAAGATGATCACTCCCTAATCCTAGTCAATACTGCCACAGATACTCCTACCTTCTACTCCAGAGGATGGCACACAACTTCAATACCAGATCTTGCCTTCGCCACCCCAGATATAACTGGATCTATTAGTAGAGAAGTAGGAGACCAACTAGGGGAAGCGACCATCGCCCAATCTTTCTTACTGTCCAGAGTGTAACTCTCAGTACAGGCCCAGCCATTACAAGATGGAATTACAAAAAAGCCAGCTGGGGTTTTTTCAGGCATCAGGTGAACACGCTGCTGTCTGACCTCAAGGTACAGAACAGAGACATTAATGAAGTGGTAAAAGACTTCAACCGATGCATACTACAAGCTGCAAAAGAAACCATTCCCAAAGGATGCCGGTGTAACTACACACCATACTGGTCCAGCACACTCCAAGAACGTCAGGAAACTATGGACAGGGCTAGAAAGGACGCAGAGTCTCAGCCTTCACTTGAAATTCACAACAAATGGAAAAAGGCTGTAGCAGAGTTTCAGAGAACAAAGCTAGAAGAAAAGCGGAAAAGCTGGAGAACTAAAACGGCATCGCTGAACCTTGAGAAAGACGACAAGAAACTTTGGAGATTAGTCAAGTCTCTAAATGAAGAGCGTTCCTCACCTAGGCAGACTATCACATTGGATGAAGGTGGCAAACTTCTCAGAGGAAAACAAGCTGCAGACATGTTTGCTAGAAGATACAGTTCAGAAAGCAACTTGCTCATTAACATAGACCATCAGAGAGAGATAAGAAAAGAAATACTGGCAACCATGGGACAAACAGATACTCCTGCCCCAGTGAGGGAACCCATCACACTAGGAGAACTACAGAACGCTATTTCCAAGCTTAAGTTCCAAAAGTCACCCGGCCCTAGACAAAATCAGCAACGAAATGCTAGTAAATCTGAGCTCAGCAGCAAAGACAAAAATGCTTGAGATATTCAACCACAGCTGGTTGAAAGGAACGGTAACCCAAGTATGGAGAGAAGCCATCACAATACCCATTCTAAAGAAAGGGAAATGTGAGACCGAGGCTGCAAGTTACCGGCCAATCAGTCTCACAAGCTGTGTTGGGAAGACTATGGAGCGAATAGTCAACCACAGATTGAAATGGTATTTAGAGTCTGAGCAGATCCTGGTGCCGGAACAAGCTGGATTTAGAGAATGCTACAGTATAGAAGACCAAGTTACTTACTTGTCACAAGTGGTAGAAGATGCCTTCCAGGAGAAAAAAAAAGTCCTAACAATCTGGGTCGACTTCAAGCAGACCTTTGACAAGGTGTGGAAAGATAGCCTTATTGCAAAACTTAGGAGAAGTGGAATCCAAGGCAACATGATAAAATGGATCCAGTCATACTTGCATAACAGGAGAACTAGAGTCACTCTTGATGGTCTGCAGAGCAGAAAAGTGTTGCTCTATCAGGGGGTACCTCAAGGAGGAGTAATTTCCCCAACACTCTTCCTTGTTTACATCAATGACCTGGTGAAAGATCTTCCCGCTGGAGTGAAAGCTGCATTATATGCAGATGACCTAGTACTCTGGTGCACTGATGAAAACGTCACCACGGCAAATTATAGAATGCAGCGGGCAGCAGACATGCTAGTGTCATGGGCAGAGAAATGGCTTATCACAATAAACACAGACAAAACCTCCACAACGCTGTTCTCCCTCGCCTCCAAGGACAAAGCAGCTAACATACACCTAGGGACAACCGTGATCAAGGAAGAAAGCTACCCCGCCTATCTTGGGGTTACATTTGACCAAAGGCTTACATGGAATAAGCATATTGAAAATGCAGAAGGAAAGGCCCGAAGACGACTAGGCATACTCAGAAAATTAGCAGGTACCAACTGGGGAGCAAATGAACGAACTCTAAAGAAGATTTATAATGGAGTAATAAGACCACACTTAGAGTTTAGCTCCGCAGCATGGTCATCAGCTGCTAACTCACATCTGCAGTCTTTGGACAAGGTGCAAAATCAAGCTCTCAGGCTCATTACAGGAGCCATGAAAACTACACCAATAACAGAGATGCAGAAGGTTGCTGGATTACAGACATTATCCCATAGAAGAGACACAAAAACCATGATCCAGATGGAAAAGTACAACAGTATGCCAATGCACCCAATGAAGGCAAGACTAGATGATCTGGCATTGGGACGTCTAAAGCGTAGCAGCTTTGTGCATCGGGGGAAAAGACTTATAAGACAGCATCAAGAAGACCTATCCATGAAGACAACACCACTGAAGCCCACCCTATACCCTGTACCATGGGAGCAGGCCAGCAGTGCCCTCCAAATTAATACATCAGTCAGTGGTCTCACAAGTGGATGTGAGTATAATGATCTGCAAAAACGAACTGCTACATTGAGTATGATCCAAGAAAGCTATCCCGATCAATCATGGATACATGCCTATACAGATGGATCAGCAACTAATGCTGTTAGGAATGGAGGTGCCGGTATCTTTATCTCATATCCTGACAACCACTATGAGACTAGGCACATTCCCACTGGTAAATTCTGTTCCAACTATACAGCTGAGGTTCAAGCTCTAGAGCAAGCTGCAAATATGATTTATAACTCCAACTCTGACTGCCACCAGGTAGTCATCCTCACAGATGCACTGTCTGTCCTGCAAGCTCTCAAGGGTGGTAAACTCCCGCATCTGAGAAATGAACTAAACAAGGTAGCTGCCAAAAAGAGAACCATACTTCAGTGGGTACCATCTCATTGTGGTGTACCCGGAAATGAAAAGGCAGAAAAACTTGCAAAAAAGGGAGGAGAATGTGAACAAGAAAATAATAAAGTCACGTACTTTGAGAAAAAGAGAGCTATTCAGACTATCAGAAGAGAACAGAACCAACCCAACGACGACTACCACACTCTTGACCGGCAGGGACAGATAACCATTTTTCGCCTCATGACAGGGCATAACAAACTGAATAAACACATGCACAAGCTACGATTGTCTGCTTCACCACTGTGCACATGTGGATTAAACGAACAAACTGCTGCGCATGTTCTACAGGATTGCTCTCTGTATGACCAGTTAAGAAAGATATACTGGCCTAATGACTCAACAAATAATATGAACAACTGCCGATGAGAAAGTAGCATCACATTTGTAAAATCATTGTAAATAGGGACAATCACAATTATGCTAATACGTTAAATAAATAAACAAAAACAAAAAACAAACAAAATCAAGAAGAAACTCTGAACAAGAATTATATTAAAATGGAGGGGTGTAAAGGCCTGGTGGTTCCAGTTATATAACTGACTTTAACAGATATTTAATTGACTTTCATCTGTTAAAAGTCATATGCATTGTAAGAACAGCATCAGACCTTCACATTCCCAGACACTAATATTAACATTTGTTCGTGATAAATATTGTTTGACTATATTATGCAGTTCCCTAGGTCTGTCTATTCTTAACACCTCTTCTATATTTATATAATTATACATATATATATATATATATATATATATATATATATATATATATATATATATATATATATATATATATATATATATATATATATATGTCGTGGAATATTCTAATCCACATATATAAATTAAAAGGTAAACATAAAGCCCAACAAATAAATCTAATAAAGAAAAGAGCAATGGTAAAATAACAGTGCTGTCACAAGGAATGTACTCGAAATCCCCCTTGTTTTCTGCTTCGTCTGCAAATTGTAACGCTTTCACGTTGATAGTAAAAGCCTACTGTATTATTACCCGCTTTCTTCAATGAAACGTGTGCTGTATTTCTAAGAAAAACATTGAGAGGCAGACTGCGTAATGACCTAAATTAATCCTAACATTAATTATATTACGTTACCAAAACGAACGAACAGATGGACTCAAATAGAAAGAGAGAGGGGCGAATAAAATCAGGAACGCATGCAAAATTAAACACGCGTCTCGCTATTAATGCCACCCCCAACAAGCGTAACGCGATACACAATTACTACTATCACGCGTGTAAGGCCACATGCACTAACTTTTTCAGACGGACAGTGATAAATTCACTACCCTTCCCAGAGTTAGGTTTTAAAAAACCTGGGAAACGCTTATTAGAAAAGATAACATTATATGGGTTTACGTTTGAAAACATTACAGTACCCAGACAGCACATCTTCGAAACAGGAGGTAGAAGAAATTGCATATTTTGAACGCAGCCACTTAGCTCTATTAAATATATATATTTGGGTTCCTTAGGGGTTGCTGACAAAGAATATGTACAACGTTATGCAAATAGTCTAGGAATTAACAAGTTATAGCCAAAATAAAATGATGGTGCTGTCAGACAACACCCAAAATCAGAATCGCTCAGTGGTAGATTTTTTTACACCACCATTGTACGGGAAATGGGCCACAAGTTACATTTGAACTGATTGGCTGGAATGATATGTAAGGCTAAACACGATTAGTCGGGCTATAAATACTATCTTTGGTTGTTAGGGGAGACGTAGGAAGTTACAATTTTTTTCAAATACTTGTCGAAACGTGGCTCCATTGGCTAGACTCGCTGAGATACTCACTTAGGAGCGTTAGTTCGAGACCACTAGTCAAATAAGCTTGATAAAGCAACAGTGCGTTGAAGCCAGCTCATATTTTTGCTAAATAAAAGCCTGGAACATAAGCAGATGGGAATTTGTGCCAGTAGTTGTGCCAGAATTCATTGCTAATCAACGTATCTGTGTTTGTTTCCATGAATTGTGGTAAGCTTGAAACATTCAGTATCTTTTAATGAAAATTGAATGTGAATTGTTAATTTATGCCTGCATATATGTGTAGTTCAGTAGCAAACAGGATGTAAAGCCTATAATGCTCCAGCCTGAACAGAAGGTGTCGGAGGAAAGTAAAACTGCATGGAATGGCCAAACAGTACACTGACACCTAGATTATTGATTAGACAGAAATAATGCTGGAAGTGCAGAGGCGTAGTAACCATTAAGGAGGTAAATACTGGTATAAAGTATTTCAGATGAAGCTGACAGTTGGCCTAACGCTCTGAACTCAATGTTTGTGATGTACTGTGCTCAGTGTAAAAAGAGAGTATAAATTAGTTATGAAGTAGAAGGTACATCCTTCTTGTTTTCAGGGACCGTGGTCTTGATGGTATTGAGCAGCACCTGGTCAGAGCTTTGCTGAATCCAGAGTCGGACAGCATACTCCTTGGTCCATTTAGCTATCAGTGAGGTGTCTCCAGAGCCGAGGGGAGAATCGAGCAGAGGAGTCTGTTCCTGCCGCCATCACGCAAGATAAGCTGATGTGGCCAGCTGAGCTCAAAATTATGTACCCCCAGCTTAAAATGACCTTGTAAAAATAACATTAAGAGGGGAATTAAATTGTGTTAATATCAGGAACTGAGAACATCTCCAATAATAGTTCCCATAAAGACAAACTATTGAAGTCATGATGACAAATACCAACAGAGCTTGAACAAAACAAAACCAGTATTACCTCATATTACTACTACACAACTGACACACATAGGATACTTTTAATAATATATGTCATTACAATATTCATATTGATAAATTCTGTACATATAACTTGTAAGTAAAATTGATTGTGATTCCTGGTTCCCTTTGTATTTGAATCATCTGACTGAGGTATACATATGTGGCAGCAAGTAAGGTTATATATAATACACTACTCTTATTAGATATATATACCTTCACAGCTGATCTCAGTCAGTACACTAAGTCCCCTATAAATATTTATAACATCCCACTTCACCACATATATTGGGGTCTCGCTCTTGGGATTTTGAATCTTTCCCTATTAAAAATATTGGGGGTAATTCACTTCAGGGAATATAAGAATTAAAAGGTATCCTTGGGTGGAATTAAATAAGGTTGAGCTCACGGTGCCTGTGTTGTCCATTAGATATATATTTAGAAATTGAATTGTTGGTTAGACATTGTATAAATTTACCTGATAGACAATGGCGGACCTGGCCAAGTTTCGATCTGCTGCTGTTCAGACTGCAAAGGAGTTAGGATTAGATGGGCAAGTTATGGTTGCCTATGTCACTACGGAATGTGACAAATTTATTGAACGCGAAGAAAGAAGATTAGAAAAAGAGGCCGAAAGAAAGTTAGAGGCTGAGACTAAGAGGTTGCAGATTGAGGCTGAGGCTAAGAAATTGGAGGCAGAAAGAGAAGACAAAAGATTGGCTGCAGAAAGGGAAGAGAAGAAATTAGCTGCAGAAAGGGAAGCAGAAGAAAGAAGATTGACTGCAGAGAGGGAAGCAGAAAAGGAGGAGAAGAGATTACAAAGGGAACATGAGTTACGACTAAGGGAGTTTGAGTTTCAGGGCCATGCTCCTGAAAATGGTGCCAGTCCCTTTGCCTCTGATGCCACTGCTAGCCAAGGAGCCTCAACCTCAGCTATGAATTTCCATTTAGATCATTTTGTTGAGAAAGACGATGATATAGAGAGCTACCTAAATAGGTATGAACTATTAGCTACCACGTATGGGTTAGAGAGAGAAAGGTGGAGCTTAAAGTTATCTCAAGGACTTCATGGGGCAGCTTATGAAGTTTTTGCAAAAATGAGCAGAGGTGATCAGGAAAATTATGACATGCTAAAGCAGGCTCTTTTGTTAAGGTATGAAAAGAATGCAGAATTCTATAGGAAAAAATTTAGGAATGCTAAACTACTGTCAGGTGAAACCTATCACCAGTTCTCTGCACGAATAGAGACATACTTGGAGAAATGGACTTCTCTGGGGAAAACCCAAGATCTTAAGGAAATGGTCCTTATAGAGCAATTAAGAGAGTCCATGGCTCCAGACCTGAGAAAGTTTCTCATGGAACAAGGTGCAGAGAGGCTGGGTGAGTTGCTAAATGTTGCTGAAAGGTATCAAGCAGCTCAAGCAGAGGTAACAGGTAATAAAAAGAAACAAGTGGATAACTTTAGGGCACCACAGAACTTTAATAAATTTGATCCTAAGGATCAAAACAAAGGTAAGCACCAGTTTGATAGGCCACGGTATGAAAATAAAAATAAATTCCCACAATTCGATGAAAGGAAATATGATGAAAGAAAATCTTTCAACCAAGGAAAAAGGTGGTGTAAAAATTGTCAGATGGACAATCATGACACTGACCGTTGCAGAAGGAAACCTGTGTATATGGCAACCCTTCAGGTCAGGTCGACCTCAAGACAGGAGGAGGATATTATGTTAGATACCACTCCAGAAGAGATGAGGAAGTCACAGGCTGGGGATAAAACACTCAAGCCTTGTTTCAGAAAATTGTCAACTTGTCATACAACTCCAGGCAAGGGAGATTTTTACATGAAAAACAAGTTGATGTATAGGAAGACTGGAGCTAGATCCAAAGGTCAAGGACAACTGGTACTTCCTAAAAGATATAGGGCAGACTTAATAAGGAGCCTACATGTGAAACCAGATGGGGACCATGAGAAGATAGGTACCATCATTCAAAAGGTGGCTCACAATTATTATTGGCCCAAAGCAAGATGGGACATTGAGAATTTTGTAGAAAGGTGTAGCATAGCACATGAGGGAACACCCACAAGTGGGAACATGGATCAGGACCTGGACACGCCACGGGGCAAAATTAGGCCTGATAATAAAAAGAAAAATAGATTTGATAAAGTGGACCAAATGGAATGGGAAGCCCCTTTTCACGGACAAGCTTCACTTAACTGTTTTACAATGGCCACTATGCGGAGAGTGCAAAAAGATGTCTTACCACAGGATAAGCCGACAATCCCTCAATCGGACTTAAACAAACTGGAGGAAGAAGATGTAGAGAGGAAATCTCTCATCAAGAATTTTAAGTGGGGAGACAGCCCCAAAAGAAAAATTGGTAGCGGTCGTTTTGTGAATGATAATTCTAGGAGGAAAAATCATCACTATAAAGCTTCGAGTGGAAGAGACCATACCGGTGCATGGACAAATAGGTCCACACAATTAAAGGTCCATATGTAGCTTTGTTAAGAACGTGGACTGATGAAAAGGCAGAGGAAAACATTACATCTTCATACCAATATGTGAATGAGCTGACCACTCGTTTAAAAACTGGTTGGAAACTTGCCAATGAAAATTTGAAACAAGCCAGGAAGAAACATGCTGCCTATTATAACAGGAAGGCGAAAGACAGAAGTTTGGCTGTGGGAGAGAAAGTACTGCTTCTTTTGCCCGGGAGTCAGAATAAGTTACAAATTGGATGGCAGGGTCCATATACAGTTTTAGAGAAGGTATCTAGAACAAATTATAAGATAGATAAGAAGGGGAAAGAAAAAATCTATCATGTGAATCTCCTGAAGAAATATTTGGAAAGAGAACATCAGGAAGAGACACACTTGTTGACCTTGTCCATCGCCATGGAGATGAAAAAGGAACCACTTTCATCATTTGAGTATCCATTACACCCCTGTGAGACAGCAGCACAGGTGAAAATCAGTACACATTTAACGAAAACTCAGAAAGAGAGAGTGCAACAGGTTCTAAATAATCATGCAGAGGTGTTAACAGACCGACCAGGGCATACAAACCTATTGGAATATGATATGAGACTGATAGACCCCACACCTGTCTGTATGAAACCATATTCGATTCCGTTTGCTAAGGAGAAAGCTTTGAAGGAAGAGATAGACTATCTGTTGAAGGAAGGAATTATTTCGCACAGTGAATCTTCGTATAGTTCCGGTGTTGTACTCTTAAGGAAGCCCTCTGGAGAACATAGACTCTGTATAGATTACAGGAGACTGAATGCTATTACAGAAGGACAAGTGGATCCATTGCCGGATACAAATCAGCTGTTTGCCAAACTAAATAAAGCTAAATATTTCTCCAAAGTGGATCTGAGTAAAGGATATTATCAGATTCCAGTAAAGCCTGAGGTTAGACCATACCTAGCTTTTAGTACCTCAGAAGGACACTATGAGTTTAATAGATTGCCATTTGGATTGAAGAATGCGCCGAGTGTCTTCTCTAGAATGATGAGAAAATTGTTGGATGTAAACATTTCGGAGGAACGTAATGAATCCCTGAGTTGCCTCTTTGATTGAGGATATTCCGAATGTTTCATACAGGATAATAAGAAGATTATGGGATCCACTACGAAAACTCTGCTATCACCAGGTATATGTTATCTCCTCATAACGTACATTTTGATGGAAATATAATGTTCTCTGGACATGTCATTGCGCAGACTCAGAGAAGAGAAATGGTGAATACGGGTTGCGAAGCAGCATTAAGACAAGCACTCACACTTGCGGCTGTTCAGTAACATAACCGAAATATATTATTGGTTGTAGAAGTCTGAGGCAGATTTCAAGAGTAGTGCCTACTCTGAATGGACCCAACTACATAAAACCATGATAGCACCACAGCAGAGTAAAGTCAAGTTGACTTACATTTATCTATGTGTATATAGAATAAAGGACTGACATGGGATGTCTGTTTTAAGAGGGGAGATGTCGTGGAATATTCTAATCCACATATATAAATTAAAAGGTAAACATAAAGCCCAACAAATAAATCTAATAAAGAAAAGAGCAATGGTAAAATAACAGTGCTGTCACAAGGAATGTACTCGAAATCCCCCTTGTTTTCTGCTTCGTCTGCAAATTGTAACGCTTTCACGTTGATAATAAAAGCCTACTGTATTATTACCCGCTTTCTTCAATGAAACGTGTGCTGTATTTCTAAGAAAAACATTGAGAGGCAGACTGCGTAATGACCTAAATTAATCCTAACATTAATTATATTACGTTACCAAAACGAACGAACAGATGGACTCAAATAGAAAGAGAGAGGGGCGAATAAAATCAGGAACGCATGCAAAATTAAACACGCGTCTCGCTATTAATGCCACCCCCAACAAGCGTAACGCGATACACAATTACTACTATCACGCGTGTAAGGCCACATGCACTAACTTTTTCAGACGGACAGTGATAAATTCACTACCCTTCCCAGAGTTAGGTTTTAAAAAACCTGGGAAACGCTTATTAGAAAAGATAACATTATATGGGTTTACGTTTGAAAACATTACAGTACCCAGACAGCACATCTTCGAAACAGGAGGTAGAAGAAATTGCATATTTTGAACGCAGCCACTTAGCTCTATTAAATATATATATATGGGTTCCTTAGGGTTTGCTGACAAAGAATATGTACAACGTTATGCAAATAGTCTAGGAATTAACAAGTTATAGCCAAAATAAAATGATGGTGCTGTCAGACAACACCCAAAATCAGAATCGCTCAGTGGTAGATTTTTTTACACCACCATTGTACGGGAAATGGGCCACAAGTTACATTTGAACTGATTGGCTGGAATGATATGTAAGGCTAAACACGATTAGTCGGGCTATAAATACTATCTTTGGTTGTTAGGGGAGACGTAGGAAGTTAAAATTTTTTCAAATACTTGTCGAAACGTGGCTCCATTGGCTAGACTCGCTGAGATACTCACTTAGGAGCGTTAGTTCGAGACCACTAGTCAAATAAGCTTGATAAAGCAACAGTGCGTTGAAGCCAGCTCATATTTTTGCTAAATAAAAGCCTGGAACATAAGCAGATGGGAATTTGTGCCAGTAGTTGTGCCAGAATTCATTGCTAATCAACGTATCTGTGTTTGTTTCCATGAATTGTGGTAAGCTTGAAACATTCAGTATCTTTTAATGAAAATTGAATGTGAATTGTTAATTTATGCCTGTATATATGTGTAGTTCAGTAGCAAACAGGATGTAAAGCCTATAATGCTCCAGCCTGAACAGAAGGTGTCGGAGGAAAGTAAAACTGCATGGAATGGCCAAACAGTACACTGACACCTAGATTATTGATTAGACAGAAATAATGCTGGAAGTGCAGAGGCGTAGTAACCATTAAGGAGGTAAATACTGGTATAAAGTATTTCAGATGAAGCTGACAGTTGGCCTAACGCTCTGAACTCAATGTTTGTGATGTACTGTGCTCAGTGTAAAAAGAGAGTATAAATTAGTTATGAAGTAGAAGGTACATCCTTCTTGTTTTCAGGGACCGTGGTCTTGATGGTATTGAGCAGCACCTGGTCAGAGCTTTGCTGAATCCAGAGTCGGACAGCATACTCCTTGGTCCATTTAGCTATCAGTGAGGTGTCTCCAGAGCCGAGGGGAGAATCGAGCAGAGGAGTCTGTTCCTGCCGCCATCACGCAAGATAAGCTGATGTGGCCAGCTGAGCTCAAAATTATGTACCCCCAGCTTAAAATGACCTTGTAAAAATAACATTAAGAGGGGAATTAAATTGTGTTAATATCAGGAACTGAGAACATCTCCAATAATAGTTCCCATAAAGACAAACTATTGAAGTCATGATGACAAATACCAACAGAGCTTGAACAAAACAAAACCAGTATTACCTCATATTACTACTACACAACTGACACACATAGGATACTTTTAATAATATATGTCATTACAATATTCATATTGATAAATTCTGTACATATAACTTGTAAGTAAAATTGATTGTGATTCCTGGTTCCCTTTGTATTTGAATCAGGACACATATTCATTCATAACAGCAATGAATACATATTGTTATTTGAAAAGTTATCAGTGACTCCTTTAAGATATCCTTTAGAGTGTTATATGTATGTGAGTGTCACAGTGTTGTCAAGTGTGGTGGAATAAATTAAATTGTTTATCTGTCTGTTGTTGTTATGACTTACACTTCATCATACACATACCCTAGACATACAACGTAGTCATCACACTATTCCAGAATAATTCTGACTGAGGTATACATATGTGGCAGCAAGTAAGGTTATATATAATACACTACTCTTATTAGATATATATACCTTCACAGCTGATCTCAGTCAGTACACTAAGTCCCCTATAAATATTTATAACATCCCACTTCACCACTATATATATATATATATATATATATATATATATATATATATATATATATATATATATATATATATATATATATATATATATATATATATATATATATATATATATATATATATATATATATATATATATATATATATATATTATATATATATATATATATATATATATATATATATATATATATATATATATATATATATATATATATATATATATATATATATATATATATATATATATATATATATATATATATATATATATATATATATATATATATATATATATATATATATATATATATATATTGTTGCGTACATATTTTTTGACGCACAGTTTACAAATGTACGATATGTCGATTTAATATGGAAAATATATTGTTGTATTTTATTGGGTACGAAAATGCTTTCTTTTGTAAAGATGACAGATAATCCATGTTTGATTTATACGTTTGATTATATGGATAATCTCCCTTGATATTGATCGGGCGTAAGAATACTTATATTTTGGTATTCATCATTTGTCATAGCCAGAAAATAGATTGATCGTTCTTAGAATGTTTATGGTCTGAATTCATATGTATTACATATTATTAGTGCAAGTAGATTCAGTCCTATATTGTATATTTGGTATGGGTAGGCAGGACTATGTTCTTTATGCCGCATTAGCGGAGGTATTGGTTGTCTTGACTAGTCGTGATGAGTTCCGATAATATCGCCAAGATGGCTGAGTGCTTTTTCCAGGGCTGGCAACTGTTTAAGGTTTAACAGTGATTCATAGATGTTTTTCGAGGAGAAGTTTATGTCTCTGCAAGAGTCCTTTTGTCAGAGATCCTCCTCATATATGTGATTCGGACTCCAGTTATGCCAGACCCTATTTTTGATGATCTCGAGTCGATTAGACCTAGATGGAACATTGTGCTTCGTATCGCTAGGGTCGTGTTTTGTATCGACGAAGATGACAGGCTTTCCTACAGCAGTTATATCTACGTGAATTAACTTGATTACTGAAGAGCTGTATGGAAAACTTTATGAAATTATTTATATGCACATTCTCAATTAACTTTGGATTGTATCTACCTTCCTACGAGTGAGTGAGCGACAACTCAGGAAGGCGGCCATGTTACATTCCTGTCATCGTATTTTGGATAACTGTCCAGAGAACGGGTCGTGTATCTTACTATTCGGACAGTGGCATGGAGATCTCATTTATATGAAAACCCCTTATCGTGGTTTCACAGTATGATATAAACATTGAATATAAGCAACCTAAGAACTTAGCAAGGGAAAGAAGGTTCGTCCATCGAACTCTCCATTTGTTTACCGATCCGCCTTTGCTGACGCGTTTAGTCAGATAGGGGATGCGGTCCTAATGTATTAGAACATTGAATGCTGCTTTGTACCACCCATTATATTTGAATGTTCCATGACATGGGATCTACTATTCATGCCTGAAGATTGATGTGTCAACATGTACTTGTGATCTATTCGTTCTGTCCCAGTATGTGCGTCCGAATAAACTGTATGAAAAGATTCCAGCAGTCTGCATTGGTGACTTGTAGCCATGAGTGTATGAGTACGTTATATTGGTCAAGATACGAACATTCCATCATTCGCGTTAACAACACCCTACACTCTCACTTCATATTTACACCATCCTGCGTCGGTTGAATTGACCAAGTTACGGGCCTGCTCCTCCTGGAGCCTCAGAAGGAAACCAGTTCCTGCATCATTGACTTCCTGCGGGTTTCCGTCCAGTGATGATCAGAGTATGCCACCATCGAACACCACCTGTTACAGCTGTCTTTGCCTTCCCTAACTCAGGACTAGAGTGAGTTACCCATTTACAGCACAGCTGGGTAGACTGGAGCATACCTGGTTTCAGCATAACATTGCGCCCACATACAATATACATTTCTACAGTGGTGAACCAGATTCCTGGGTCCAGCCTTCGCAGTCTTGTTATTGAGAATCATTTACAGTTACAAGAACGTTTGTTAGCCCACATCAACACCAGTAGGACAGCTATATATTCGATGTCAGCTTGACCTGTTCTATCCAGCGTATACAGTAACTAGGTCAGCGTTTGTTGACATTTTTTTTCGTTGGACATTTGCCATAGAACAGACAGCGTTACACAGCAAGTTTGTTTGGAAAAGACAGCATTAAACATCAGTGTTGGAGCATATATTTGACAGTGTTTGCGAAATGTACAGTGCAACTGAAGCGAGAAGTCTTACTTGTGATTCTTAGGAAAGTAAACAGTGGATTCTCCTGCACTGCCATAGTTTGTGTTGAACTTTAACGATTTAGGCCAGAATTAATTATTTAATAAAGCACCATACTACTGTACCAATATTCAGTACAACTGAGCCTTCTCCGCAACACATTCTATCTGCAACACATTACATTGCATTATATTATAAGTTTATGCTATATGTACATTTATGTTTACATGTTTATATGTGATATTTGTTTGTACTCTGCGGGTTGTTGTTTCGGTTGGGCGGTGTCACACAACAGAGTATCCCACGTAATAGAAGGTCTGATGTGTGCGTTTCTATAGGTGCAATTTTCTTAATTGGAAATTTGTTAGCAACAATTTGCTATTTCTGTTAGCTGTGATGACTGTGTTCATATTTGTTTTTGTAATATTTTTTCTGTTCTTTAGTTTTGTTTTGGTTTGTTTGTATTTGTAGGCCTACCCTTTGCTATTTTTCAGTTCTATACACAATTTATATCTATACACTGTAGCGTTATTTGTCTTGTTATCTTATTGCAGTTATCATCACAGATTCTGTGATCATTTTCTTTGATTTGTCCTATTTAATTTAATTTGATTTCTGCAAATGTTCTCATATGTTTTTTTTTTGTGTTTGTCCTTTGTGAATGTCTTCAGTTGACATATGATATATGAGGTATAGTTGATTACACTAAAAAAGTATACAAGACCTTTGTAAGGCTTGTCTCCCAAAGTGTTTGGGATATAGAAGATATTATTTTCCACAGGTACTCAAGTTATCATTTGTTATATTATAACCAAAATTACCATACAAGGTCTTTGACTAAGACTAAGAAAATGATGTGAGTATACAAGTCTATAGTACAGACTTGTCTCCCATGAAAGTGAAATAAGGTATTTTATTTACTTTATCTGGTATTGATCTCATTAGACAAAATGTCTACATTAGATTACTTTATTACACAAGGGAAATCCCTTGATAAGACTGGCAAAGAGTTAGAAGAATGGTCAACTGCTCAATTTGCTATTGCATTGAAATCAGAAGAGAAAAAACAAAAAGATGAGAATAAATGGAAAGCAGAAGTTGAACAAAAGAAAATAGAAGCTGCTGTTGAAGAGAGAAAACTTCAAATAGAAGAAAAAAAATTAGAAGCTGCTGCTGAGGAGAGAAAAGCTGCTGCTGAGGAGAGAAAAGCTGCTGCTGAGGAGAGAAAACTTCAAATAGAAGAAAAAAAATTAGAAGCTACTGCTGAACAAAAGAAATTGCAGATGCAAGTGGAAGAAAGGAGATTTGAGGCAGAGCAAAAAAGACTAGACAGAGAAGCTGCTGCTGCTATTGAACAAAAAAGAATAGACAGAGAAACTGAACAGAAAAGATTAGACAGGGAAGCGGAAGAGAGAAAAGCAATAAGAGAACATGAATTTGAGTTAGAGAAATTAAAATTAACAAATATGAGTAATCAAGCACCTGGTGGTAATAGTAAACCCTTTACTTACAAAGTTAAGGTACCAACATTCAATCCTGCCAATGATGATATAACATTCTGGCTCCAGAGGTTTGAACGTGTGTGTCGGGCTCATAATGTTGATAAATCGCAATATGTTAACCAATTATCTGAGAATCTAGCAGGCGATTCTCTCAATAGTCTATGTTTGGTTGAAGAGGCTGACAAAGATGATTATGATGTTATTAGGGTAGCCTTGATTAAGAAGTTTCAGTTACCAGAGGAAGGTTATCGCATGTTGTTTAAAAGAATGGTACCTGAGACGGGGGTTGAATTCTCAGAATTCATTGGGAAAATACGTCTTACATTTCAACGATGGATTGAATTATCCAAAATAGAGAAAACATATGATGCTCTTATGGATTTGTTGCTCAGAGACAAGGTCATGTCTTCTATTAATAAACATTTCCTTGAATTTCTACACGAGCGTAAGCCACAAACACTAAAACAAATGCAAGAATATTGTGACCAATACGTTACGGCACACCCGGACGTAACTCTTAGCAACACTAAGATTAATGAGGGTATGCCGGTTGCTTCAGCAACACAATACAATCCCAAATACCCACACAACTTTCAGGGAGCTCAAAATAAATTTGGCAAAAAGGTTAATTGGCGTAATCATCAAAACCAAGGTAACCAAACAAATCAGGGTTCTTCTTCTAAATTCTGGAGACGGGCTGACAGTCCTCGATACAGGGGTGGCCATAACTATAGAAATTTCCGTAGAGGAAGTAATAATAGAAATTACCAGGGCGTTCCTTCATGGACACAACGGGATTAATCCTACAGGGACTCTCACTATAATGAGCATGATGATTATAATGATGAACATTATGACTCAAACCCAAACAGGGGTTATAACAGAGGGAATAATAATTACAGAGGCAACAATAATCGAGGTAGATCACAACACAAAAGACATGGTAAATCTCATTACCTGGCTAACTCTGCACAACAAGAGTTTCATGAAGCCGGTAAGCAAACCAATGATAAGAAAGACTCTAATAATGTAGGATGTTCTGCTTTCGATTTTGACAGAGCATTTCAGTGTACCCAATGCAAAACATTATTCGAGCTAACCACAGTTTCGACTTTAAGCTGTGGTCATCCTCTTCCCGCTCTCCCTGCGTCAGTCGCGCATGATGGAAGAGGGGCTCTTAAATTAAATAATGGTTTAGTAGATGGTACTCCGGTCTCAATTCTCTTCGATTCCGGGTGCACCACCATTGGGGTGAGGAAGTCACTTATATATCCTTCTCGAGCCACTGGCAAAATAATCAAATGCATAACATTTGGTGGCACATTGGAGAAGTACTCAACTGCCATTATCAACATTTCTACTTCCTTCTTTACAGGAGATGTGCACGCATGTCTTCTGCCGAATCCGATCGCTGATCTTATTGTCGGTCGCATTCATGGTGCGAAAAAATGCACTCCGCAACAAATTGCAGAGTGGGAAAGTGATAATATGCATACTGCAAATGCTGTAGTCACTAGAGCTCAAGCTCTAAACATGCCGCAATCTTCGCCTTCTGGAGATAATGATGACCAGAACCAAGGTGATCCCTTGGAGATTTCGCATGATTCTTTTATAAAACAGCAGGAAGATGATCCTACTCTAAAGAAATTCTTTACTCTAGCAAAAGAAGGTGATCCGAATAAGGACACGAATCGTAAATCTTGGATTACGATGAATAATGGGGTACTTGTACGTATGGTACAAGACTCCGCTAAGTCCATTCAATCTCAAATTCTTGTGCCCAAAAATATGAGAGTTAAAATTTTACAGCACTCTCATGATTCTCAGTGTGCTGGGCATATGGGTTTTTCCCGTACTAAATCTAGAGTTCTTGCGTCTTTCTTTTGGCCGTTTGTGAACAAAGACATACAGATCTATTGTCGATCCTGTAGGGTATGTCAGGAAGTTAAATCCAAAGGTTCACGCCATGCTGCACCTATTCAGGCTGCAGATATTCCAATTCGACCATTTCAAAAAATGGCGATAGACATCATTGGTCCATTTAAGACAAAGTCTGCTAGAGGACACCAATATATCTTAACGTGTGTTGATATGTGCACACGTTGGCCAGAGGCTATCCCTCTGAAGAGCATAACTACTGCTGATATTGCAGATGCTCTTTGGCTTATATTCTCTCGTCTGGGATTTCCAGGAGAAATATTGTCAGACCATGGTACCCAACTTGTATCGGATACCATGGCCCAAGTGATGTCAACTCTTAAGATAGAAAGATCTCTGAGTAGTATTTATCATCCTATGTCCAATGGCATGGTAGAGCGTCTTAATAGAACTCTGAAAAACCTATTAGGTAAGATAACTGAGGATCATCCTCAGGATTGGGACAGGGTTTTACCCGCGGCTCTCTTTGCATACAGAGAGGTCGCCAATGAACATACAGGATTTTCTCCCTTTGAACTTGTCTTTGGCGCGAAACCGCGAGGTCCTATGTCTCTACTTCATGATCTCATAACTGCTGATAATATTGTCGATGACACAAAATCCTCTTATGAATATGTCATTGCACTTAGACACAAGATTATTGAAGCATGCAAATTGGCAACTGCTTCTTCTGAATTTGCGAAACAGAAGGCAAGGCAATTTGCCAATAAGACCAGACGCTTGCGACAACTCTGTCCAGGTGACAAAGTTTTGGTCCTGCTACCTTGTAGAGAAAACAGACTCCTTATTTCTTGGAAAGGTCCGTACGATGTTATATCAAAAGTTTCCGATGTCGACTATATTGTCGATACTGATGGGAAGCATAAGACCTTCCACATCAACATGCTCACGGAATTCCACGAACGTCCGGATTATTTACAACCTGTTTTCCAGGCAACGGATGATTCACCAGTCCCACATGGACATTACTCATCACTGTCAGTAATACAGGATGAGGAAACGAGTTTCTCAGATGTGAATCTCCCTTTTCCAATGATTCCGCTCCATTCTAATGAGTCATGGAAAGATGTTGCAATTTCTCCCGAATTATCTCCAGGAGAACAGAAACAAGTTTCTGCTATGTTACAACAATTTCAGGATGTCCTTACTGACATTCCTGGTCGAACTAATGTCATTGAACACGACATTATTCTTACTGACCATAATCCTATAAGAGTCAGACCGTATCCTATCCCGATACATTTTCAAGCACAGGTAGAGAAAGAGTTGGATGAAATGATAGAGTTGGAAATAATTGAACCATCCACATCAGCATATTCTTCACCGATGGTTATCGTGCAAAAAAAAGACAACAACATACGTCTTTGCGTTGATTATCGCAAATTGAACCAAGTTACGAAATTTGATGCTGAACCTATGCCTTTACTTGAAGAGCTACTTACTAGACTATCGAATTCTCATTTCTTTACTAAACTCGATTTGTCTAAGGGATATTGGCAAGTTCCACTATCCGAACACGCCAAACCGTTTACTGCTTTTTCGACGCCTAGGGGTCTATTCCAATGGAATTTCATGCCTTTCGGCCTTATGAATGCCCCAGCGACATTTGTACGCATGATGCGTCGAATCCTATCTCATCGCTCAGATGTCATTGCATATCTTGATGACATCTGTCTTTTCAGTGATACTTGGGAAGTTCACTATAATAGTTTAAACGAACTATTGTCTATCTTACGCGAGCATAACCTAACAGCTAAACCATCTAAAGCTTGTATTGGTTTTAGCGAAATATCTTTCTTAGGTCACCGTGTTGGTCATGGGTTTCTGAAAACAGAAGACCATAATACAAGTAAGATACTTAACATTTCTATGCCTAAGACTAAGAAGCAAGTGCGAAGTCTCTTAGGTCTCATACAATTTTATGGACGATTCATTCCGAATCTGTCCTCAATTATGTCACCTCTTTCTTCATTGTTAAAGAAAGGGTCTCCTAATATAGTCCATTGGACTCAAGAATGTCAATCCTCTTTGGATAAGGTTAAAACGATGTTTTCTACTTCACCTATCTTGGTGTTACCTACTAAAGATAAGACATTTATTCTTCGTAGTGACGCTTCATCCACTGGGATTGGAGCGGCACTAATGCAAGAGTACTCTGGAACTCTGCATCCAGTGATGTATATTTCTCGAAAACTTAATGTCGCAGAGAGAAATTACTCGGTCCTAGACCGTGAATTATTGGCTATGGTTTGGTCAATCCTTAAACTTCAAAGATTTCTTCTTGGCGCGCATTTTATTGTGGAGACTGACCAGAAAGCTCTTACAGCTATTCAGACTAAAAATCTGAAGAGCGCGAGATCAACGCGATACGCGATGGCTCTTCAGCCTTTTCATTTTTAGGTGCGAGCTATCTGTGGTTCAGAAAATGTGATGGCGGATATCTTATCGAGATGCCCACATGATTCCACTTAACTGTCAGATCTTGAGATTTCTAACATGTCTGACTTTGCTACAGTTTTTCGATGTTAAAGTATTACTTATATGTAATATATCATACATTGTCTGTATCACTACTTAGCGGTGCATTGATGTATATTCACCGCAGGTTTTTGATATTTTTCTTATTTGGTGATCATAATGTTAAGATACCTAAGATGAACTATTGTACAAATTGTGGCATTGCCAGTATTGTGTTATGCGTTGGTGACACCTCTCGGGAGATATTTATACTCAGAGAAAAAATTTTCTCTGAATCATGATAGATTCTCATTGGTCGTGCTATATGACGACTTAGCCTTGCATTAGGCGTTACATTTGTTTGAAATGCTTATCATCTGCGCATTGTTATTCGTGCGTTGCGAGCCTATTGTATGTTGCTCCTGGATGTATTTCCAAAAAAAAAATGTACCTTTTTTTCCCCGGGGGGTGTGGTAATCTGTTGCATACATATTTTTTGACGCACAGTTTACAAATGTACGATATGTCGATTTAATATGGAAAATATATTGTTGTATTTTATTGGGTACGAAAATGCTTTCTTTTGTAAAGATGACAGATAACACTAGTCAACAACCAAAATGTACCAGAAATGAAAATAGCTGATCTTAACTAATTTTGGTGTGCTGAAAACGAAAATGACATTAAAAAATGTTGATTGGCTCTAGTTTTCAAGATATATGCTACTAGTTTATTTAATTACGGTCAATTTATATATATGACGCAACTGTTGTGTGCGATTGCATAATTTTTTTCTAATGACCAATAAAAACTAGAAACTAGAAGTTGATGATGCAATCCTACCTATGATTACTTCATCCTTTGTGTATAAATATCTTATCTCTGATAAAATTTTGCCATTAGTTAGTTCATTTGTCCTTATCAAAAGTATCGTAGTTAAAAATGCCTAGGACATGTGTGAACAGTGCTAATAATTTATGTTATATATGTGGTGAGGTGACATTTCTATCACAAAAACGAAATATAACTAAAGTGATTAAGAAGGCGTACAGTTTGTATTGTGGCTGCAGAATAGGAGATCAAGATAAGAGCTGGGCGCCACACATATGCTGCAATACATGTGCAGCACATCTTAAACTGTGGTTGACTGGCAAAAGGCAAGCTATGCCTTACATGCAATACGTCCGGTACCACATGGCGATGACCTACCAGTTCCCAAAGTGCCAGAATCATTTTCAGCTGCTTCCACTGATGAAGAAGAGGACATTGGTGGTCTTGAACCATCAACCTCAAGCGACCCAGATTTTGAGCAAACTACATCCACTAAACCACACTTAATAACCAAATGTGAACTGAATGATCTTGTAAGATATCTGAATTTACCGAAGAACAAGGCGGGGCTTTTGGGTTCCAGATTGCAACAGTGGAATCTCCTGGCAGAAGATGTTACAATTTCTGTGTATAGGAACCACCAGAAGCCGCTTATTACATTCTTTTTCAAAGAAGGTGACCTTTCTACGTGCCACAACATTTCTGGTTTAATGGCAGCCCTCAAAATCAATTACATACCGGAAGAGTGGAGGCTTTTCATTGATTCATCCAAGACGAGTCTTAAATCTGTTTTGTTGAATAATGGTAATGTGTTACCGTCAATTCCAGTTGGTCACGCAGTTCATATGAAAGAAACTTATGAAAACATTAAGCAGCTTTTGAAGTGTATAAACTACGATCATCATCATTGGTCACTTTGCGGTGACTTAAAAGTGGTCGCTCTTTTGCTTGGACTACAGGGTGGATACACCAAGTACTGTTGCTTTCTCTGTGAGTGGGATAGCCGGGCACGAAGTGACCATTACATCAGAAGACATTGGCCAATCAGGCAGTCATTGCAGCCTGGCAGTAAGAACGTTGAGAACCCAGCACTTGTCGACACCAGCAAGATTTTGTTGCCACCCTTGCACATTAAGCTGGGTCTCATGAAAAACTTTGTCAAGGCAATGGAGAAAACAGATGATGCTTTCAAATACCTCATCAGAAAATTTCCAAGACTGAGTGAAGCTAAAATAAGAGAGGGAGTATTTGTTGGTCCGCAAATTCGAAAACTTCTTCATGATGACGAGTTTATTTGCATGTTGCATGGCAAGGAAAAAGCAGCATAGCTAGCATTTAAGTCAGTGGTGGACAATTTTCTTGTAAACAACAGATCTGATAATTACAATGAAATTGTAGAAAATCTCCTTCTGAAGTATAAGAGTCTTGGCTGCAACATGTCTTTGAAAATTCATTTTCTGGATTCTCATCTGGATTTCTTTATGTCAAACTGTGGAGCGGTCAGTGATGAGCATGGTGAACGATTTCACCAGGGCATTGCTGCTATGGAGACAAGGTATCAAGGCAACTGGAGCCCTTCAATGCTTGCTGATTACTGTTGGACTGTGACAAGAGACACCTCATCGATTGACTACAAGAAGCAAGCAAAGAGAGCTCGAACAGCGACTGAATAATGACGAAATGGGTTCAAATGTGCCTTTTTAAAACATGATATGTGAACTTTAAATAATGTTTTTATTTTTTCTATCATTTTATGTTGAAATATCAATTAATTGAGTATGTAACCACAATTTTTATAATGTTAAAGTAGAAAGATTAGCTGTTCACACCAGAGAATTAAAAAAGGATACATTATTTGTCTTACTGTAATGTAAATTCATTATTTAAAAACAAACCAGAGCCAATTGGTGAATTTCATTATGATATTTGAAATCAGCATGTCAAAATCAATAAAAAAATGGTATAATTAATTTCTGGTACAAATAACTTTTGAAAATTTGTTGACTAGTGTAATCCATGTTTGATTTATACGTTTGATTATATGGATAATCTCCCTTGATATTGATCGGGCGTAAGAATACTTATATTTTGGTATTCATCATTTGTCATAGCCAGAAAATAGATTGATCGTTCTTAGAATGTTTATGGTCTGAATTCATATGTATTACATATTATTAGTGCAAGTAGATTCAGTCCTATATTGTATATTTGGTATGGGTAGGCAGGACTATGTTCTTTATGCCGCATTAGCGGAGGTATTGGTTGTCTTGACTAGTCGTGATGAGTTCCGATAATATCGCCAAGATGGCTGAGTGCTTTTTCCAGGGCTGGCAACTGTTTAAGGTTTAACAGTGATTCATAGATGTTTTTCGAGGAGAAGTTTATGTCTCTGCAAGAGTCTATTTGTCCGAGATCCTCCTCATATATGTGATTCGGACTCCAGTTATGCCAGACCCTATTTTTGATGATCTCGAGTCGATTAGACCTAGATGGAAAATTGTGCTTCGTATCGCTAGGGTCGTGTTTTGTATCGACGAAGATGACAGGCTTTCCTACAGCAGTTATGTCTACGTGAATTAACTTGATTACTGTAGAGCTGTATGGAAAACTTTATGAAATTATTTATATGCACATTCTCAATTAACTTTGGCTTGTATCTACCTTCCTACGAGTGAGTGAGCGACAACTCAGGAAGGCGGCCATGTTACATTCCTGTCATCGTATTTTGGATCACTGTCCAGAGAACGGGTCGTGTATCTTACTATTCGGACAGTGGCATGGAGATCTCATTTATATGAAAACCCCTTATCGTGGTTTCACAGTATGATATAAACATTGAATATAAGCAACCTAAGAACTTAGCAAGGGAAAGAAGGTTCATCCATCGAACTCTCCATTTGTTTACCGATCCGCCTTTGCTGACGCGTTTAGTCAGATAGGGGATGCGGTCCTAATGTATTAGAACATTGAATGCTGCTTTGTACCACCCATTATATTTGAATGTTCCATGACATGGGATCTACTATTCATGCCTGAAGATTGATGTGTCAACATGTACTTGTGATCTATTCGTTCTGTCCCAGTATGTGCGTCCGAATAAACTGTATGAAAAGATTCCAGCAGTCTGCATTGGTGACTTGTAGCCATGAGTGTATGAGTACGTTATATTGGTCAAGATACGAACATTCCATCATTCGCGTTAACAACACTCTACACTCTCACTTCATATTTACACCATCCTGCGTCGGTTGAATTGACCAAGTTAAGGGCCTGCTCCTCCTGAAGCCTCAGAAGGAAACCAGTTCCTGCATCATTGACTTCCTGCGGGTTTCCGTCCAGTGATGATCAGAGTATGCCACCATCGAACACCACCTGTTACAGCTGTCTTTGCCTTCCCTAACTCAGGACTAGAGTGAGTTACCCATTTACAGCACAGCTTTGTAGACTGGAGCATAAATAACACATAAGGAAGGGAAACCCGAGGCCTGTAAACAGTAAATTAATATTAGTAAATTAATATTAGACAAACATAAAGGTATGTTTTCAGGCACTCGTAAGAAATAAAGAAGTAGAACACTTGGACAACAGAAAAACAACAGACGTGAGTGGCTTACCCAGGGTTCGAACCCCGTACCTTCCGTACGACAACTCCGCCTAGCTATCAAGCGAATCACACTGACCCCACGGCCAGCTAGGCATCCCCAAAAAAAGATGCTTTACTGGCTATTTATCAGTAAGAAACACAAGATAACACCGGAAGTATACAGCCCCTTAATGACGCAATCACTTCTGTTGTTCTCCTATTAACAGTATGTGTCAGTCCAAACAAGACAAAGACCTTGATACTGGGTCCAGTAAATAGTAGAAGACTAAAGGACAATAGTATAGAACAGTGGGTAGGTTTCTGGTATTGTATGAATACATACATACATACATACATACATACATACATACATACATACATACATACATACATACATACATACATACATACATACATACATACATACATACATACATACATACATACATACATACATACATACATACATACATACATACATACATACATACATACATACATACATATCAGAATCTTTATTCTCCATAAAATACATTAATATGTACAGACATGATATAATAGATACAACATGGCAAATAGGAGAATCATTAGAATTTACATAAAGTGTTGAAGACGTCTCAAGTAGTTATATGTGGGTGTTTTTACATCGAACCTTCGTTTTACACATACATAAAAAAAATTTTAAGCTTTCTAAAAGACATTGGCATATAATGATATGGTATACCCTGCCAAAAATGAGAATTATTGAAATTTACAAAATGTGTGAGGAATACCATTCAAGTAGAGCAATATGGTTGTTTTTTACATGGAGGTTTTATCAGAATTTTGTTTGCCATAAAAAAAAAAAAACTTTGACCGCTAGTGGAGTGAGATATTAAATATAGCATCAAATACAATAGTCGTATGGTATAGTATACAGAGGAGCACAATTGTGTGGAAAACATCCCAGCAATTCAAAATGGGTGTTTTTTACATCGAAGTTTCCATATTCTGTAAGAACCTATAATTGCACTAATACTGACATATTTACATAAAACCTTTGCTTCAAATTTCCGCAACCCTAGCGACATTAATCCACTCACACACTTTGCATGCACATGACCCAAACTACCAATTACACTGACAAACAACATTTTTCTTTCTTATATAAGAATAAGTGTTCTTAGGTCAGTTTCTTGCGCTGATTTCAAATCTGAAATCCGTTTATCTCTATCACGTCGGGTTCTTAAGATATTTGTGAATAAATATATTTTTGGGAAACCGTTATTTGCTCCGTTTCATTTTTACTATATAACTTATTAAAAATTAATAAAAAGCAACATAATTCTACTTTTTATACTGCTAAAAGATGCATGACATATGTTACGCTATTTTTCAAATAATTACTGTATTTTGAAATAATTCTGAGCAAAATATGGCTTCTAGAAGTTTTAGAAATTCGGCTGATCTGTTCTGTTACGTGTGCGGATATTTTACCGATCGTGTTGACCAGAAAAACTTTACACCATTACTAAAGAAAGCATATGAACTTTATTTCGATTCGAAAGTTGATGATGCAAATAAATCTTGGAAGCCAAATGCAGTTTGTTCGATACATTGGCAGGTTGGTTACGAAAATCGCCGAAGCATAAGTCGATGCCTTTTGGAGTGCCAGTAATATGGCGTGAACATACAAATCACATTACTGATTGTTACTTCTGCTTGACAAATATCCATGGTTTCACTTTTAAAACTAGAAAGTCTGTGGTTTATCCAAATATTGAATCGGTTTCGAAACCAGTGCCTCATGATCCAATCACGTGTCTGATCCAAGTACCACCAGAACAATATCCGCTGGACGTGAATGAACCATCAGAAAGTGATAGTTTACCTGCTTTAGAAACTAATTCTTACTCAGATTACATACCGTTGAATGATGGTGTTTACTTAATTAACCATTCAGAACTTTCAGATCTAATACGTGATCTCGCTCTTACCAAAGGACACGCGGAATTACTCGGTTCGCGACTCAAAGAATGGAATCTTTTAGCGCCCAATACTCCGATATCTAAATTTTGTCATAGACACAGAGAACTTGTTCAATACTTTGAGATGGATGCTGACATTTGCTATTGCAAAGATGTAAACGGTCATGAGCACATAGTCAACGAATGACGATTTTTCATCGATTCTTCCAAGACTAGTCTAAAAGCCGTGTTATTGCATAACAGAAATTTATTTTCATCAATTCCTGTCGCCTACTCTGTTCATATGAAAGAAACTTATGACAATATGGCTATACGTTTGGAAAAAATAAAGTACAATGACTACCAATGGCGGATTTGTGGAGACCTAAAGGTCATTGCACCCGTTTGCCAGACACTTCGATTACGGAAACAACGGCAAATGGGTTGATTTGCCATTGCCCTAAAGACGCCACTAGGCGTGATGGGAAACAATGGCAAAGAAAACCTATCTGCTGTTGCCCGAAGACGCCACTTGGCGTAATGGCCACTGACTGCTTTGACGGTCGGTGGCTAAGGACAGAAGAAGAAGAAGAAGAAAGGTCATTGCAATTCTCACGGGCATGCAGACTGGGTATACTAAATTTGGTTGCTTCCGATGTGAATGGGACAGCCGCAACAGACAGGAACATTATGCAAGAAAGGTGTGGCCTATCCGGGATCGTATGCAGCTCGGGCATAAAAATGTAATACACGAGCCATTAGTTAACAAAGACAGCTTCATTTTACCACTGTTACATATAAAGTTGGGGCTCATGATAAAACGAGCAAAGCTTTCACTTATCTTCGAGAAAATTATGACGGTGGGGTGTGACCATGCTTGCCGATTATTGTTGGATGCTTCATCGCGATGTATTACATGCGATTCACCGACGAAAGTCGACTACAAAGAAATTCAAGCCTACATAACTGTTATACTTATTGTACGAATGATGTTGTAATACTGTATGCGTTGTTAAAAAACCTCAATTGCGTATTTCTAGAGATCTAGACCTGATAGAGAAAAACGGTTTGCAGATTTAAAAACAGCGCATTAAAATTGACCAGAAATACATAGAAATGTTAGAGAAAGAAAAAAAAAGTTTTTTTTTGTTAGTCAGTGTTATCAGTACGATTACATGCGTACGGTAGCCTAGTTCGTTAATTTCTGCAGTCAATGGATAGTACTTATCAAATTTATGTTGGTAACATTTATCTAAATGGGCATCGTATGGTATTGCTGCCTCCACTATAAAAGCTGTTTTGTTCTGTCGATTGATTATTGTTAAATCAGGTTTTACGGCATGAGTCTTAAATGAGGCGTTGCTGCTGCCGAAAAGTGATGGTTTAACTATTATCTCTTTGTTTATTGTTATGTCACCTTTATTATTATTGTATGCAGATTTCAGCTTCTCATAAATAATGTCTACAGCTCTATTGTGCCTTTGTTGGTATAATGTTTGAAATTTGGTACATCCATTCAATAAATGTGACACTGTTTCGTATGGGTGGTTACATATTTTGCACATTTTCGTGTATGTCTGTGGGTAGTATAGATGTAAAAGACTTTCGCATTCCAGCAACTGTAACCTCGATCTCACAGCAAATGAAAGTATTTTATCACTTAATTTAAAATTAGATAGAAAACTAGATGACAATGAGTGGTTTACACCCTTCATTTCGCGCACTATTCTCCCTTGTGACGATTTACTTTTTAGTTCACTTAGAATTAGGTTAAGTTTATGTGATTTAAATCCAGAATAAAAAGCATTTGCTGACTTGTATGTTAGACTTACATCTTCATCTACGTCTAATTGTACACTGTAATGGCCACTGTCATCCACTTTCACACTCACTCCTTCACGCGCGCATTCTTCATTCAGTTCTACCCAAAATGATCTTGGCCAATTCACCTTCGATCTTTTAGCTAGATGGTTTGTTTCGTTTAAATCGTAGCTTGCAAAGTTATTCCTATCTGCACCTACTTGGTCTCTTTTACGTTTTTTCATATGTCTATCTAACGAGTTTATTGCTGCAGTTTTTACAAGATTATCATCACAATTGAGCATACTGAAAAGGAATGAAATATGTCGGAGGTCCGTGCCCCGGTTCACTTTTTTTCTTGTAAACGTTTCGTAGAATTTCAATGATGTTGTATGAATTTACCAACAAAATCATAATTTCCTCGTCAATTATCAGAGATAATGATTTCCTACTGCCAAAATTACATGTAGTTGTAGTTATCCTTATCGGGTCATTAACCATGAAGTTGTGGCAGAATTTATGTTGTAGAGTTCATAATTTATCCTAAAGATACTAGTTTAAGTGGCAATTCTAGAGTGTTTTTCACGTGTTATTGCGGTCTTTTACCTTTTGTCATCACCGTTTTCATTTTATTTCTCCCAGTCTTTGGTCATCCTTTTTTACAGTAATCTTTCCTAATCACACGTTGCACTTAAGTGTAGCATTGATGTTTCCCATTTAGACGCTTCGAGGAAACATTATCGTTTAAAACACACTTGATTCGTTAAACGCTTTTGTCCTGCACAGGCCACAGCAACATTGGCGATAAGAGAATTCGTTTGATGACTTAAACTCCTGTTTATACACCCGGTGTCACCAAACTCAGCCATAACACAATGTCCAGCAGGAGCGATCGAAAACAAAGGACGCGAGACTACGCAATATGGGATACAAGATTCTACAACTTTGACGGCGGTTAGAAACTTATATGTTGTTTACTTAACAAGACAATGAATTAAAAGATCAAAGAAAACCCACAGTGCGCCATATACCAATGAAACAAAAATCTGAGCCCCTGGCAGTCTGAACAATGGGAAACACGTCAAGTCGCAAGAAAAGAGAACTTTGTGACAAGGAGTACATAATTTCTCTATTAGGCGATTAGCCTGAAGCTACGGTTTCTCTTATCATCGGCCGAAGAGTTTGTTACGAGAGCCCACCCACTTTTTAGCGACAGATGGGCACTGGCCGTATACGCAATCGCTCGGAGGGGGAATTAAAAGAAGGAATACATGTTAGTGGATCGTAGGTGTAGAGCTATAGGGCACTGTTTAAAAATTGTGACACTTTGGCAATCTGAGAATATAGCCTGATGCACCGCTAAAGTCAGTTCGTTTTACAACAATCGCATAGGATGAGTGAAATTCCAAAGAGCGTAACCTGTTCCATAATTTTATTCCAGTTTGAATTATAATTTCATGCCAGTGGAATTTAATTCAAAATGTGTTCTCAAGAAATTCGCGAAAGGAAAAACAAGGTTTGTTTTGTGACTTTAGAAAAATTATTAATTTTTCTTTTTCGTTATTAGTGATTCTGTTTTTCATTTAGAGTCATAGCTAATTTGCGTTTTTTTTTCTTTTCATTAACTCTGTTTGTTAAGGGTTAATTGATTCATTTATTCTTCGCTTTACACATTTTTTTTTTTACTTTTAATGTAAAGAATTAATCTACAGTTATATATACTGAAGCACATTAAAACGCGCCACTATTATATATACTGATGCCTAGAAGCTGGAACAAAAAAGTGTGGGAATTGATTTTCCCCGTGTTTGTCATGAGGTAGAGAGCGAATGGCTGCTGGAATGGAAAGTGCATGATTCAACCCACGGGTTTGTGTACAGACTAAATGAAAACAATGAAAGTTACACGTGCAACACGATCCCCAATAGCTATGACCCTGAAAATGTGTACGCGTTGTGGCAGTATACTCGGTATAAAAAGGTCGTTGAGACAGAACACCCAGTACATGTGCTTGAAATGCCACGACTATCTGAAAACGACCGCCAACGAGCCATTGGTATGTTTGAGACCGGAATGAGCTCGCGAGCCATTGCCAGAAGGATGAATTGCCACCACAGCACTATTGTACGTCTCAATGAACGTTACGGAACCACTGGCAGTGCCCGGGATAGACTTCAGAGTGGCCAACCACGAGTTACTACCCCTGCGCAAGATCGTCATATTGTGCTGAGTCACCTAAGGAATCGTTCTCTCCCGGCAAGTCAAACAGCAAGAGCAATAGTGGGTAGACGTGGGCAAGTCTCTCGAATGACAGTCATACGACGACTCAGAGATACAGGCCTTACTGCAAGACGACCTTATTTTGGGTCAAACTTGACTCACAGACGACATCGTCAGCAGCGCCTGCAATGGGCAGAGCAACATGTCAGATGGACAAGTCTGCAGTGGAATGCTGTCCTATTTACAAACGAGAGCAGATTCAACATATCCTTTGCTGATGGACGTATGCGGATTTGGCAACGGTGTGGAGAGCGCTTTGCAGATTGCTGTGTTCGTCAGCACAACCTATTTGGAGGTGGCAGTATTCACATTTGGGTGGAGGAATGCTGTCATATCGTTTTCACCTCCTGCGCTTGCCTCTTCCGTCTTCCAGCAATGCAGCAGAACATTTTGAAGATTGTTTGGCCTGCCCTATCACCAGACATGTCCCCTATATAGACATCTGCGGGACGAGGTTGGGCGCAGAGTCTACAGCAAGGTTCTCCAGCTACCTTCTTATAAATTAAAAGATCATTACTGCAGACTCACTTTGGCTGACACTTTCATGATCACTATATTTAACACTTATCACGTGTGCCTCATATCATACTATCAAATATGGGAATTAAAGCAAAATGATCAGTTATGATGAAGCAATAGTGGAGAATAGATAAAAATGTCAACTACTGATATTAGATGTGAAACTTATTATCCACATTGTGTCTTTAGTCCTGCATAAATGTGTATCTACACTTTTAAATGTTTGGCATCTAACAGGACAGAAGTTAGAAAGTCTACGCCGGGATAGCTTAATTCCCAATATATGACATCATATCGACGCCCGTGTTTGTACACACTGGGGTGCCGCATTTTATTCATCTGTTTATCAAGTTCAAACATGTACGTTCATTTGTCTATATATAAAGTCCAACTCACTCAAAAGCTTATCACCCGAGTGAAATTAAAGCACTCACAAGTTGATTCGTTGATATATATCGCAAATGATACTTTAGGCATCTGGGTATATTTTGGCACTTCTTTCATTAATTCTGCTCACGAAGCTGGGTGCCAAAGTGGCCGCCATTATCAGTTATTAGACGGCTGTAGACCAGGACCTCAAGTTTTTATCACGTCTATAGACCACCAAGGGTGGCTCACCAAAAACTTCTCAGGCCTCTTAATATCCGACCAGCCTATTAGGAAGGCCGACGATCGGTCTCCGTTTTACGGCTGGCCTTAAAGGTAGGCCAGTCCATATCAATAACTGTGGTTTTAACATTATTTACATAATTTTCTTTCCATAAAAGATTTCGAATGATTTTTCCGGTAAACCTCGTGTTTCAAAATACTGGAAAACTCACATTTGTGTGACACATTGTTCGATTTTTATTAAATAACGTAGGGCTCATTAATAAAAAAAATTTAAAAATTAAATTTTGTCTGTCTGACAATGGCTTCGTGTTAAAATGGTCGTTCGACAAGATTATCGGCTGAACATGCATCGCAGCTTTTTCAGTCATGGATTTCCAATGACAGCGATACGTTTTCGAGCATTGATATTTCCGATGAAGATGAATTTAGCGATAAATAATAAGTCCAATTTGCTTTTCAATTTTATTTATTTTTACATTTTTCTGCATTCATTACTGTATACAAATGTCGAACTTGTCCTCTTTTCACACAACATGCCTAAGAAAAATTCTCCGAATCTTTTGGCAAATACCATCACCAACTAAGATCTGCTTACTCGGAGCAAGCAAGAGGACATGCACACCATTATAGCTGGCAGACGCTGGAGCTGGGTTGGCCATGTCCTCAGAAGAGACCCCGATGCCATCACAAGAACAGCTATGCTATGGACCCCTGAAGGAAAACGAAAGAGAGGCCGACCAAAAACAACTTGGTGGAGGACTGTGGAGGCTGAGATGCAAAGAATGAACTAGAGCTGGGCATTGTATGAAGGATGGCCACCGACCGAGCAAAGTAGAATCAATTTGTTGTTGCCCTACAATACGCCACAAGGCGTGATGGCCACTGACTGATTTGACGGTCGACGGCTAAGGATCAAAGAAGAAGAGAAGAAGGAGAAGATTACTGTATACAAGGTATGTTACATGCATGTTTGAAACCACTGAACAATTCAATTAGATGCATGTCAAAGGGGTGTTATTTCTCTACATTTTGATATTTAACACTTTATGTTATCATTATAATAAATTATTTAATGCAAAATCAGTAAAGGCAGTCATGTCTAAAGATATAGGCCTAAAATGTGTGTGTGTGCTTTGTCTACAAAATTTAAAATTGTGATAAAAACTTTATTTGTTCTCATGTTCTTAGAAGCAACTGAAACTTTCGTACATTTTGTGAACATTGATGCACTTTAAAATGAAGGTAGGTTTACGGGTTAAAGTTTACCAGAATTAATTATAAATATTGAAAAGTACAATTGGTTTTTCAATTTTAAATTTTTTCTGCATGATACGGATGGAAATTTCTCCATGTTACGGATAGAATTTTCTCCTAGCAGTAATCAGTTGAGCATATTATGAAGTTCAATAAAAGTACAAGCATCGTACTAACAACACGAATGGAGATGGGTAGAACGAACATGACATCAATCGTGACGAATCCAAGTCGTGAGATGGAGGGTCCACAAAAATTTCCTTTAAGTTTATTATAACTTGAAGACAACGACATCATGGAATTGGCATGGCATATTATACATCTATATCGTCCTGTCCTTCAACAGTCACGTCTCAACATACATTTCTGGCCGCTGTACTAGAGGTGAGATCCACCCAAGTAATGTGGGTCAGATAATGTAGACGTAGAATTATATTTGAATACTTCTTAATTTATCACGAACCTCTCACTAGGTTCTGAATCATCATCGTAATAATAGTGGCGGCCTTCGAATAAATATATCATGCCACTTGTAGCTCTACTTCCACAATATACCTTGTATATCAGGAGCTTGAATACAATACGTTTTACCACGAAGACCACAGATAACGAAAGGCCCAGAATCTTAACCGTTAGCATAAATTAGTGCCGATCGCATTACGTCATTAACAACCGATGACGTATTAAATATGTAGCGTTCAATATAAGTGAAAACCCGTGCAAACACATGATTTAACACAGAGAGACATATTATCGCAAAATAACTGGTAATAGCCTATGTGTGTTCATGATACAAAAATACATTAATATTCTTTCTTTAACAATACCCTCGTCGGTCGGGTTGAAAAAAATCAAAGAATTTGATTTTTTTTCGCAATAAATGAACTATAATACATCTATTAAGTCAAGATACGGAACCTAAAAAAAACGGCCAGAATTGATTACATAATATTGTCGATAATATTGTCATAGTCAACATGCGTATACATTGTCAGCCAACACTGTATGCATATATACTAATGGAAGTCATGATGGAAAAACAAAAAGATGTCCGTCAGAATTGAAGAAAAGAAAAGAAAAGAAAAGCAGAGTATATAAATCATATAACAATAACGAAGATAATTGCAAGTAAACACAAATATGTATGTGTGATATGGAAGAAAAATCAGAAGAGAAGAGAAGTAACTGATAAGAGCACAGCACACACAAAATTATTATGTCTTATCTCCCCTAATGCATCAATTAGTATGTAAAACAAATGATGGATAGAAAAGAATATTGGAAAACAGCTTAGTGCATAACATACATGAAAATTCAAAACTAAATGACACTATATAAAAGCATTAAATGTTAATAAAGCGGATACATATCAAACTACAATTATATGCTAGTGATAACGAACATAAGATCAGTGTCAATAGAATAACGCTTTTCAGCACGGAAAATGTTTCTTCCACAGCAAAAGTTCATTGCAAAATACCAATGCGAAATTAGTCCGCGGGAAACTTAGTCATTATTTGTGTACTTGACAAAGCCACCACAAAACCATATTTTTGCAACGTTAATGTCTATCGTAAGATACAGTTCCTAGAGACACAGTCCAAATGAGCGCGATCTGGGTGTGTAGTGAAAATATATCAGGACCATCCCGAATCATGGCCGTCAAACCAAAGCAGGAGCAGGAAATGCTGCTAGATCGCATCAGAAATATCAAAAACCATGTCACATAAAAATCATCTGGTATTTCCAAGGATGCTCATGGACTGGGATATGTTGCATATCCACATCTTAAATGATAAACTGGCACTCAGTAAAGTCTGTTTGTTTGTTCATCAGCTTCAAGGACCCGTAAAAACGTGCCGTAGAGTAGTCTCATTGATGTTTCATTTCATAGTATCAGTTTCTGATTGAGCACATCGCGATAGAGTATCGGCTACAACGTTACTTGATCCAGCGATAGCTTGTATATCAAACTGGAATGGCTGTAATAAAATTGCGAAACGTGTAAGTTTGGCGTTTTTGTGATTAGCACGCTTGAGAGCAGCTACCGATATCTGATACGTCTGTATAATAAATGGTGCTCCTAGCAGGTATCATCCCAGCTTATGGATGGATCAAACGACAGCCAAGAGTTCTCTCTCTAGCACAGGGTACTTTCTCTCTGTGTCAGTCAGCTTGCGGGAGATATACAACGTAGGATGTAGGAGTCCATCAAATTCTTGCATCAAAAAAGCGCTTAATCCTAGAGAGCTAGCATCTGTGCGAAGATAATAAACACGATTTATGTCTGGTAACCTCAAAATAGGAGGTTTAGAAAAAAACATGTAATATATGATCAAATGCAGCCTGGCACTCTTGTGACCAGTGTACGTTATTTGGTAAACCCTTTCTTAATACATAGGATAGGTTAGTAGTGATAGTAACAAGAGCAACATGTGTGGGATTGTTACGACATGTTTAACTATGTCGTCTTATGTCGTCTGCTATAGTTGGCAGTGCGCATTTTAATGTTGAGAGATTTTGAAGATAGAAGGATTTTATACTTCATGGTTTAGTGAACACAAGCCGCACGGTCCGATTGTGACGTGTGAGCGTTGATATGGTCACGCTTAGTGACTAATGTAATTGACCCTTTTTTCCTTGACCGTCAAGCCATGAAGACGCGTTCTATTTCCTTCCAGTGTTAGGCTTCATATCTTGCGCCGATTTATATTGGATTAAGGACGTGGGTCAGTCCGTATTATATTAATGAAATGATGGAAGTGTATGGTTAATATATAACCATTATATGAAAGGATCGTCGATCAGTTTATGATATATATTCGTCAAACTATTGGGTCTCATTTCTGGTGGTCTACATAGTTAGCCACGCATGTATACAGCCCATGATGTTATGATGACAACTAATTACTTGAGACACTGACGGTAATATGTTAATTGAACTATGATGAAATGTCTGAATGTTTTCACTACGATGTCTTCATGTATTGTATTAAAATTGTATTCGTGGGACTCAACCCAAGGACTTTATCGAATTGATCAATTTTGAAGTTTTGGCGCAGATATTAAGCCATTCATTGATTATTAATTTATGCATGATCCGCTCTTGCGATGAAGAACATTACTAATACCCATAATCAATTGGAGTTCAAATGGAACATAGGTTGATGTCTTAAATTGTTACAAAGAATTACAACGGCCTATCTTGACCCTGAATAAGAATAATTCAAGAACCACGCACTCAACAACTGGTGGCCGGGTGTGGTTGTGAAATAACTATTTCACTTTAAACATATTATTCAACAATCGAGAATATCGTGTTTTCAGACTTTCCCTTCGATCGACATGGAAAGTCAACACACATGCGTACTTATGACGTAACTGACGTCACGACCTTGGCAACAAGACGAAAAGGACAACCGTTGTAAACCTACGTTTAAAATAACAGTGAGAGTAAAAACATTCAAAATGACTCAAACGATCGAATAAATCCTATCAAGGAAGGATCATTACAGCATGCCATCTTCATAGTTCGTTGGCGCATGTTGACACTGTTGGAATTGGTCACGGTTCAAAAGATAAGTACATTTTTTTGTCGGTAATCTACGCAACATTAGTCGATGTCAATTCATAGGCATGTTTTTCATGTCATTTTTCTTAGATATTAAATGTTCCTTAATATGTATTTATGTTTTATCGTACATAAAAGTGGGAGGTTGGAGGGAGATTTGAATCGATCAATATCTCTTTCCGAATTCGATCGATTTGAATCCGTTCCGTAGGGTACTTAAATTTTTTTTCATTTTGCAAAGAAACCCATTGAAGATTTTCCGATGGCTACTTTCGTTTGCATTTGAAATGATTTGACCTTGACTGTTAGCTGTGATGTTCTGTAAATAACTGGTGTATTTTGCTGTACTGAGTTTCATTTTATTTATTTCTAGTCGTTTGTTCGTAAGCTATCATGTCCATCTCTCAACCTGTCTATTTTTTATTTATGAATATATATTTTAACGTTCGTCTATGAGTCCATTGTGAAGTCACCATTTATTGTGTACATGTTTATTCTACACTTAGTTCAACCTTGATCTTAACTGGGTACTTCCGATTTTTCTGCTCGGTTTGTAAATTCATTTTATGTCTGAAATTGTCACTTTTGTGATGTGCTACTGTTTTGTACAGCTTGGTTTATTGTTCGTGTTATATTTATTCATTTCTTATATTAATGATATAATAATATTATAAATTGATTATTAATAGAATAATAAAATAATTTGATTAATTTTTACTAAAGTACTTGATGACTAGGTGATGTCATCAATTTGCACTGGTGGTCCAAGGCACTTCTCTTTACACATGCTGCATAGGGCATGAGGTCATAATATTATGATAGAATATTGAAGAAGGGTAACTTGTATTTAATAATTGTTTATTAATCACACTATGAATAAGTGATATACTAGATAAAGTGGGACAATATATTATTATTAGAAATAAATAATTGAATAACATAATTATGGAAGGATGATACCCATAATTATTAGATGATGATATTAGATGCATGAAATAATTTCAGCATCATAAATAAATAAGTGTCATAACTAATTGGGGTTTGTGTTGGTGTTTTATTAGGAGTAGGTGATAATGATATAAAATATTGAGTAAAAACAATTGTTGAACTTACAACTAGTCATAAAGGAATATTATAATTGGTTATATTGCGTTATTGCACATACACATAGTAAGTTAATTTACTCAGGGAGTCATATATATATATATATATATATATATATATATATATATATATATATATATATATATATATATATATATAGTTACTATGGATATTTTTGAACACTTTTTCCAGGAGGGTGACAGATTGGGTTTAATTGGTGCAAGTTGTGAGGAATATGCCATAGAACATTTCTTAATTCAAATGAGCCATGATCTTGAGGAGTTTGCTTGGCGTGTGTGTAGGTATGCTCCTTCACAGAAGAAAGCAGTGAGACTTTATAAAATATTATCCATTATTTTTTATGATGAAGGTAAAATGACTACTCAGGAATGTAGTAGTATTGAGTTGAATAAGTTGAAGCAAACAATAACGAGGCGTAAGGATAGGGAGATTACCCTTACTAATGAACTGATACAGCGAAAAGATGAATATGAGAAGAAGCTGTCAGCAATGGATTTTGAAATTGCTGGGTCGAATAATAAAGTGTCGGTGTTGATAGTGGATATTACTAAATGTCTTAGTCAGAAGAAAGAATTAATAGTCGCATTAGAATCCACCATGGAAAAAAATAAAGCTTTGGAGTCTGAGGTTAAGAAACTTGCATTGAAAATTTAACAAGATAATGCCGCAGCTTACCAAAGAAAACTTCATGCACAGTGTGCACACATTCAGTCGTTGTTATCTGAGGTTGATCGACTGAAATCAGTTAATCAGACAAATGCAGCTTTACAGCTAGAAACTATCACACAATGTGTTAAGATTCATGAGCTTACTTCAGAAGTAGCTCTATTGCAGCCACATGTGTTGGTAGAACAAAAGAAAAAATTAAAGAAAATAGCACGACAGAGGAGAGCACAGATAGAAAAAAATACAGAAAAGATAGTACATATAGAGACTCAGTCTTATGCTGCTCAACTTAATGACTTGAAGTTGGAATTGATTCAATTGAAATTAACTCAGAACGAAGAGATAGTAACTCATGACGATGAACATCCACTTGTTCACCACGAAAGTAAGTATGAGGACCAATTGGCTACATCAAAATCATTACTGCAGAGTGAAGTGAGTGAAAATATTGAATTAAAACAAATGCAGGTCAAGCAAAGTGAGGAAATCTCAAAGCTAACTTGTGAAATTATTAATTTAAGAAAGAGGGTTGATGGTCTGCTGGATGTGGTATTGGACAACAAGATATCGTCCAAAACCAGGTATGATAGACCTATGGTACGACAGGCCTCAAGTACTAAGGGCGATATTAAATTTTCCACACAACAAGTGAAGGTCAAGAAATCATTCCGGGGGAGATACACCTTCCCTCGAAAGAATAATACTGCCGATTCGGGCAATAAGTCCTGGCAACAGGATCTTGGTGAGACTAATTCGAAGAAAACTGTTGAGGTGGTCAACAGCAAAGATGACTTTCCTAAAAATAGAAATACTCTTAAGGTTAACAGGAACCTAAATAATAAGATTAAAACAAATCAAGCTGTTAGCAAAGTATTACCTTTGCCTAACAAGCAGTCATATACGACATGCATGAAACCTACTACCTTGGGTACTGATAGGTATCATCCTAAGTTCAGTCAGGATGATACATCATCCAATAAAAATACGTCTATGGTAAAGGGGAAATTTGATTCTTTTTATATGACTAGAAATACATATCGTCATTGTTCACAATTTCGTGACAATGATACTACGTATATAGGTAAATGTGCATATTCTCGCACTGTTCTAGTACATAATCTGCCACAAGGTACTACATGGCAGGAACTTGGTAATTTTTTTCAGTATACGGCAAATGTGAAGTTTGTTCGTCTTCTGTCATCATTCAATGGTCAGAACAGTAAGGCGTTGGTTACCTTATGTAACAATAGGGATGCTCGTATGGTTGTCGAGCGTGACAATGGTGTTTACTTTCATCACCATTCTCTTAAGTTACAATTGGTAACTGATTCTGCTTCACGCAGATATTAGGCTATGGATATTAGGATTAGTTATCACATTCTTGATGACTCAGCATGGTCAGTCATCATTTCTTGTCTTTCATATTCATCTATATAGATTGGTTAACGTCTTTTCTTTTTGTACACATGTTTTCTGTCTTTATCTGTTTTACCATGCCTACAAGAGACAGTAACGTGGTTGATTATTCTAACTATGCTCAGCCAAAGCAGCATAAGTTTCGTATAGCTTCTATTTGTCTTGATAAAAGACATGCTTATGACAGCGACATGGACTGCATAAGCTAACATCGCGTCCACTAAATTTCTAGGAAACATTTTTTATTAAATACCTCCTAAATTTGAGGTCAACATTTGCTACTAAATTTTTCGCAAATGTATCTCTCCGTCAGATGTCAGCAATTACGTACTAGGAGCGAGCTGTACTTCGCGACGTTATGATTCGGGGTGTTGGAAATGATATCGTATCTCGTACTTCAAGTGACATCAATAGATTCTACCGACGGTGAACACTCCAGTATATTGTCAAGTTTCACTGATCAAGATTACCTTCGACTTCGTCATTGAATCCATATCAGGAACGGAAAATGTAATGACTGATGTACTTTCCAGGCATTCTGCTGAATTCAATTAAAGAGTAATAATGGTTCACAAATTCAAGAAGGAATATTGAACAATACGTACTTTTCTAATGATTGCGTACTTCAACGATGAAAGTGTTGTGAACTACATGCATACTAATGACACATCGAATAACGTGCACTAAGTTAACTTTATATATATTCTTCAAACGAAATTGACTATTGCCCGAGAGACATATTTCGAGATTTCATTATTAACGTTTGGACTTTGGCTTGTGTCCATTCGTTCTCCAACTCGTTACGATACATACGAGAATAATATTTGAATCAATGTTGGACAAAATCGTTTGCAACAGGAATCGAAATGACTCATTCAACGCTGTAAAAGTTTAAATTCGTTCATACAACGAACACAAATGAAAAGTATTAACGTTCTCCTCCAATGGAAATCACCGTAAATTCAAATAGGGACATAACGACGGTTGGATCTTCATCTCCACCATTATTAAGTTACATATTTATTGAATTAATTAAGAAAATAAAGATAAAATGTGAGAAAAAGATGAAAAACATCAAAGAAAGAAAATATAAAAACAAAATAATCTCACATAATTGAAGAATCTAATTAGAAATTTATGAATGGTATTTATGAATGTAATAATTGTTATATAAATATGTTTACATAATATAGTATGTACTTATATTATTTTGTTAGTAAATTAAGTTAATTAGTTAGTAGTTAATCTACACACATATTTAATTTTAGACACACCTCCCTAATTAATTTTATACCTATCCTTTTCTTTACTTTACTTGTCTTTATTTTTCACTCCGTTCTTTCCTATGAAACGATAATTAGTTTATTTAATTATATTTTAATTAGATTTATACCTTACACATATACAATCATTAGTTAGTTTATTTTAATTATTTAGGATAATTTTCATTACCCAACACATTATTATTTAGTCAATACAGACTTTGAGTTAATTACATAATTATTTAATGACGATAGACATTTTCTTGGGTGAATATAATAATTCCTATATTAAATGACTGATATTATATCGACATGACCACGACACTGTTCTAGACAGAACATCGTAGGCCGTATGTCGGGTTTTTGTAAATTTTTGATATTATTGATTAAGATATTTCAAAAAAATCTATCTAATAGATTTTTTTCACCCGTCGGGTATTGTTACGACATATTTAACTATGTCGTCTTATGTCGTCTGCTATAGTTGGCAGTGCGCATTTTAATGTTGAGAGATTTTGAAGATAGAAGGATTTTATACTTCATGGTTTAGTGAACACAAGCCGCACGGTCCGATTGTGACGTGTGAGCGTTGATATGGTCACGCTTAGTGACTAATGTAATTGACCCTTTTTTCCTTGACCGTCAAGCCATGAAGACGCGTTCTATTTCCTTCCAGTGTTAGGCATCATATCTTGCGCCGATTTATATTGGATTAAGGACGTGGGTCAGTCCGTATTATATTAATGAAATGATGGAAGTGTATGGTTAATATATAACCATTATATGGAAGGATCGTCGATCAGTTTATGACATATATTCGTCAAACTATTGGGTCTCATTTCTGGTGGTCTACATAGTTAGCCACGCATGTATACAGCCCATGATGTTATGATGACAACTAATTACTTGGGACACTGACGGTAATATGTTAATTGAACTATGATGAAATGTCTGAATGTTTTCACTACGATGTCTTCATGTATTGTATTAAAATTGTTTTCGTGGGACTCAACCCAAGGACTTTATCGAATTGATCAATTTTGAAGTTTTGGCGCAGATATTAAGCCATTCATTGATTATTAATTTATGCATGATCCGCTCTTGCGATGAAGAACATTACTAATACCCATAATCAATTGGAGTTCAAATGGAAAATAGGTTGATGTCTTAAATTGTAACAAAGAGTTACAACGGCCTATCTTGACCCTGATTAAGAATAATTCAAGAACCACGCACTCAACAGGGATCGAACCCATGACTCGCCTTATCAGCACGAAAAAAGTGTGCTGGGCGAAGACGACATCGTAATGAAAACAAGACCATGATGATGACAGTCAAGTAAGCATGTAGCGATGGACAGAAAATGTATATCATGCTATATTGGCTGAGCATGATGATAACAATCAAAGCAAATAATGTCGGGCATAGGTGTAATATAAGAACCATAGAGAAATAAAGACATTATGACAAAGGGTAAATGATATAAGGAGTGTGCTTGATAAGTTAAGCTCAAAAGAAACAAGTCATGAAAGAGCAAATGACGAGGTAAGGTAACAAATGATGACTGAACTTGCTGAGTCATCACAGGTTGTGAAATGAAATGCTTTGGCATGTCAGATGTGGAATGAACCATCAATGCTGAATAACTACTGTCATGAGCAAAAGACATTGTGCTAAAAGCAACAATGAATAAAATAACAAACACCAATCTATGAAGAAAATGTGGGTAATTAGTATAAATTAATTTTCTAATTATATGGTAGCATAACATGAGAGATGATAGTAGCATCCCAGTGATCAGAGACCATAAGGATAAGAAAAAGTTGGTAAGCAAAGTTGTAGTTTTAACAGATGTGTACTGGTGTATAGGTTGTCATAGGATGCAGGAATAGCATTGTCAAACTGTGTGACACTGTCTGTAGATATGGAGTGAAGTCGATCACTGACAGAAAAATCAGATTTGATTTCATAGTGATCATCATTCTGAGGAGTAACCTCATCATTTTCCAAAATGGTACAGAGACCAAAACTGGAATAAACAGTGCCACAAGCACGGTAATTGCTGGAAAGAAAATGAGCCCTGCCAATGCCTGCGGTTGCAATGAACTTGTGTCGTCGTTCCCACAGTTCAATCACTTCTGGTAAGCAATCTTTGCTCCCGTGGATACGACCAATCGTTAAATCAGCAATAGGGTTTATCAAAAGACGTACCTTCATCTTTCCTGAGAAAAAAATAGTGTGTGGATATCAACAATAGCTGTGGGATAAAATTCAATAGTACCACCAAATGTAATACATTTTACAAAACCAGCCGTGGCTCAAGAAGGGTGTACAAGCGACTGTCAGATCCCAACAGTAGTTGATCCCGAGTCACGGAGCACAGACACCTGGGTACCATTCAGTAACCCCCTGTGAAATATGAGAGTGCCTGTACCATCATGAGCCGACAGGCCAGTAACAGCTGGTAAAGAGTGCCCACACTTCAATACCGAAGAACTATCTGCCTGGAAAAAGAGTTAGACAATCTTGGCAATGTGAAGCAACTTCAAAATCAAAAGCACAACATGCAGGTGAGTGATTCTGAACACCATTTTACTGATTAATGATGGGTGTATCCCCAGTAAGTGCCGAACCAGCATTATGTTCTGTAGTGTTGGGCAGAGCAACCTAACCTTCGAGGTGAAGACAGGAGTACGACAGGGATGCCCCTTATCAACCACTCTATTTTTAACAGTCATAGACTGGGTGATGCGCCAGAAAACAGAGGGCAGTCCAAGAGGAATAAGATGGACTACATTTTGAAAATTGGAAGATCTGGAATATGCAGATGACATCGCACTGCTGGCACATTCACATCAACACATCCAGGAAAAAACGGATAGACTTAATAAATTTAGCCAGCAGGTGGGCTTGAACATCAATTTAAAGAAGTCTGAGGTCATGACGCTCAATGTGAGCAACCCTGAGCCCATATCAGTAAGGAATCAGCAACTGGTACAGACAGATACCTTCACATACCTAGGAAGCATAGTAACACCAGACGGTGGGGCAGGCAAAGACATCAACATCAGAATGAATAATGCAAGAACAGCCTTCTTTAGCCTAAATAACATCTGGAAGTCCTCCCAATACAGCACAAGCACAAAATTAAGATTATACCAGAGTTGCGTGCTTTCTGTGCTTCTCTATGGTGCGGAATGCTGGAGAGTCACAGAGAAGGAAATGTCAAAATTGTCCTCTTTTCACACAACATGCCTAAGAAAAATTCACCGAATCTTTTGGCCGAATACTATCACCAACCAAGATCTGCTTACTCGTAGCAAGCAAGAGGACATGCACACCATCATAGCTGGCAGACGCTGGAGCTGGGTTGGTCATGTCCTCAGAAGAGACCCCGATGCCATCACAAGAACAGCTATGCTTTGGACCCCTGAAGGAAAGCGAAAGAGAGGCCGACCAAAAACAACTTGGCGGAGGACTGTTGAGGCTGAGATGCAAAGAATGAACCAGAGTTGGGGCACTGTACGAAGGATGGCCACCGACCGTGCAAAGTGGAATCAATTTGTTGTTGCCCTACAAGACGCCACTCGGCGTGATGGCCACTGACTGCTTTGACGGTCGGTGGTTAAGGATCGAAGAAGAGAGAAGAAGAAGTAGTGGAGCACGAGAACGTGATCGTTGTTTCTGGCGATCAAAGGAACTGCCATGATTCCTGTAGTTTTGTGTGTCATTTCTATGTTGGAAGCTTTGATTGTTGGAACCAACATTATTCCAATTTCTATTATTTGTATTGAATTTGTCCTGCATTCTAGAATTTGAATTTTGTTGGTAAGAATTGGTTCTAAATTGAGGTGATTGATTTCTAAATTGTTGTCTATCTCTGTTGTCACATCCATCTCTGTTGAAATTCCTGTTCCTGTTGAAATTATTCTCATTTCACCTCATTGGCATAAAATTCCTGTCAAGGCTATTAGATCTCCGTCTAAAATTATTGTTATTCCAAGCTGTGGCTGAAGCAACTGGTAGTGATTCCTTAATAAAGTTATTACTAATACAAGCCCCAGGATGTGCGGTACAATATTGTTTACCAATTTTCTCAAGTGAAGATAGACTAGATGGCTTGCGTTCATGCAAAAAGGACCAAAATGGCTTACTTACAGAGAATAAAACCTTATCCCTCAACAAAAGATCCATAAGGCCATCATACGTTTTCTCAATACCTAAGAGTTGAACCCATCTGTTAAAAGTTAATCGTATAGCAGAGATAAATTCTGAGAAGTCCTTCCCAGTTTCAGGAGTCATTGTTTTAAATCTCATACGATATCCCTCTGCACCAAGCTGATAACGTTTTAATAAGAGACCTCTTGCAGCTTCATAATTATTTCTAATAGTTTCATCCATGGTACATAACGCAGTTAATGGTTCCCCACTTAAGAGCTCCATACGTTTAGCACACCATTGAGATTTATCTAATCTATGTGCCTCACAGACACTTTCATAGCGGCTTAGGAAGCATGAAATGTCATCAAGACCTGGGTTTAAATATTGGTAAGCGAAATTTTGCAGATCCATTATTTTTACTCGATGAACTAGGAACATCCAAATTACCACTTTGACTATTTGGACCCCTTAATTTTAATTCCTCCAAACGAAGAAGCATCATTCTTTCTTCATGTGCCAATGTCAAAGTTTTCCTCTCCTTCATTTCTCTTTCATGGTGCATTTTTTTCTCTCCTCCAATTCAATCATTCTCTTCTTCTCCTCTAACTCTTCAAGACGCCTTTTCTCAGCCTTTTGCGCCTCTAATTCACGTCTCTTCTCAGCCTTCTTTTCTTCTAATGCTTTCTGTTCCTCTAATTTTTTTTCTGCATTTGCCAACTCAGACATAGCAAAGTCTTCCAAAACTTCACCCTTATAACCAAATGTTTTGCCCTGCTTGACAAAGTAATCCAAGGTAGCTGTTGCGGTCGGAAAATTAGCCCAACGGATTGTTGAAAGCTTGATAGTCAATCGTGGTGACTTGGTTTACAGTTCATCATTTTGCATCGTGCCTTCGATGTTAATTACGCGAATGTGGGTTTAAATACTTTGAAACCATGATAGTAATAATTGAATCTCCCAAATGTTCATAGACGGGATAAGTCATGTCTAGAGTCCAAACAAACAATTTATTATACATTCTGTAGACATCGTACGTTGATCATGAATTACATCACAAATATAATTTAGAATCCTATGTTGAGTTAGCTATCTTGCATATCAGTCCTTTGTCTCATACATCTGAATTACTGTAGGCAGAACGACATAACTATATGCACGCGTGGTTGGTAATCCTAACGACCGACAGTGAGATTATGCGTCTGGCACTAGTATAACGAAAACGGACTGTTAATTCATCTCGACAAGGTTTAGTCAATTACTAACCTGTAACTTCATCTTTCTTCATCATAACAGTGGACTGACCCATGTCCATAATAAAATACAATATAACTGTGTGGCACTCCATGCCCGACACTATGATACTACAAGGACACGTCTTCTCGGTTCGACGGTCATTCAAGAAAGGGTCCCGTCTCTTGGTCACCGTGCGTGACGACCAACGCTGAAACGTCACAGCGTTCACTAGGCTAATAATACTTTTACATTACATTAAACGTTGTAACCCCTAAAATCGCATGCTGCTAACCTCTAGCAGACAATGCCAATTAATCTACCGTAACAATTCCCTGTCCACCGGGGGAAAAAAATCTATTAGATAGATTTTTTTTTCAAAAACCTATCTGAATGAATATCAAACAATTTAACAATATCAAAATATGTAACAAAAATGCGGCATATGGCCTACGATGTTCTGTCTAGAACAGTGTCGTGGTCATGTCGACTTACTTACAGTCATCTAATATATTAATGATCATATTATACATAAATGTTATACATAAATTTTATATGAACTAAAAGAGAATGGCTAATGTTGATATATAATTAAATAATTAATTAACTTAAAATATGTCGCAATGAAATGTCACGTCAGACTAATCTAAAGAGTTAAAATTAAACTAATTAATTATATTGAGTGTGGAATAAGAATAATGTTGTTGAAAATCTAATGTAAGAAAAATGAAAGGATATGTTAAAGAGAGAAATAAATAAATGAAGAATAAAGTAGAGAAAGAAAGTAATGTATAAATTTAACTTAGTTATGTGTGTTGGACATTAATTAAGTTTAGTATTAAGTTGTTAATACCTATCTAAATTAACCAATTTAAACAATAATGTAGTATGTAATGTATCAACATAATTATTAACTATATAATATAATAGTTACATACAATAACATTATCTAAGAATCATGTTAGTTCTTATTTTTTTCTTCTTTCATTTTTTTTTTTCCAAATTTCATTTCATTTTTTTTTCTTCATATTTATCTCACCTTTCATTTTAATTCCCATTATTTTAACGACTTAATGAAAATTAATTAAAGTTGGATATGATGATCCATCCGTAGGCTTGATCCTTGTGAATTCCGATTAGAAAAAAATGTTTATGTGTTTCAGTTCATAAGTATCGACGTTATTGACAATAGTTCGTGTCGCATACTGAGTTACTTTGATAGTATTTTCTATTATTTTCACTTGATGCACGAAAATGTTTCCAATAGTTTTATCATGACTGGATATCAAGCAAAGTCCTGGCGTAAATACGAACATAGAGTCAATTGATTTCGTTCATTTCGTATATAATATGTCTTTAGTAAGCAGATACGTGTATTATAGGCAATTGTTTCTATCTATGTAGAACAGCAATGATAGTGCTATGTCTCTTGAGTAAGTATCTGCGACGTTACTATAGTTCAGGACTCGACATCAGTAGAATTTCGAGACAGAGTATCTGCCAAGACGTTATCTGATCCTGTGATGTACTCGATTGAGAAGTCAAAAGGTTGAAGTAGAATGGCGTATCTTGTCAGCTTCGGGCTCTTGTGATTAGCACGACGTAGTGATGCCACCGCTTTTTGGTCTGTCTGTACCACAAAGGGTGCGCCTAATAGGAATTTTTCGAGCTTTGTGATCGCCCAAATGACGGATAGTAATTCTCTATCAACTGTTGTGTAATTGATTTCTGGTGGCTTCAGTTTCCGTGAGACGTACAGTGTGGGATGGAGGACGTCGTCATGATATTGGAGCAAACATGCGCCAATACCGTAATTACTCGCATCTGTGCGGAGAATAAACTTTTTGGAAGCATCAGGTAGTCTCAAAATAGGTGGGTGTGAAAAAATATTAATTATTTGACGGAATATTCTATCACATTCACTAGTCCATGTCACCTTCACTGGCATGTCCTTTTTTAACAGTGATGATAAGACAGCCGTGATAGATGACAGGTTAGGTACAAATTTGCTGTAATATTGGACTAGTCCTAACAAGCTTCTAACCTGTTTCTTCGTTTGAGGAACGGAAATGTTTAAAATTTTAGAAACCGTACTGGGTAGTTGTCGTAAAAATTAACAGTGATACAACGTCAAAATATCTACAATGATACAACGTAGGGATAAAAAACCAATGCGTAAGCTGCTGGAATACATGATCGCCCGCGCCGCGGGTCATCAGGTGTTAGACTTGAAGGCAAAACGGAACGAGGATCAAAAGACAAAAATCTGACTGAACGCGTACTTGAACTAGCGAGGTTAATGGACGCAAATTGGTGGGGCAAGGAGGAAAAGTCACGTCCCCCCCCCCCCCAAGTTGACATAAAGAAAGGAATTCGACAGAAGGGACCTTGGATATGATACGCCACAGTCATTTATTGGACGCTTTTGCGATACCAAGCCTTTTATTTGAATTCAGCGGCTAAACACAGATGCTTGAAATATTACAAAATTCAAAAAGTAACTTTTTCTTAATATTAATGTTAGGAATATAAAAATTAGCTGGCCGGATGGCCCATTCTGAGCAGTGAAATAATATACTTTCATTTATACAGACGGACAGATAATAAGAAAGATAATGACAAAAGACGGGGTTGTTCACATCAGCGAAAGACTGCATTGAATCAAACATGCCACTATTTGCACAAAAATCGTAACCTTGAGACTCAAGTGTTCAAATTTAGTTAGAATGCAAGAGAGGGGGGAGTAGCGGACAGTAGTGGCTAAAAATAACTTAGGAGGCAGGTTCGTGCAGTTTTACATGTGTTAGTCCAAAAAAACAAGTGAAATTGTGGGAAAAAGATAAATTGTGACCGACGTACATTTTAAAAATTGAGATGTACTTTTGACTTTTTTGAGAAAAGATAAAATGTGACGGACGTACATTTGAGAAAATAAGATGTAATTTTGACTTTATTTTCAAATTTTGAATTGAAAAGCTTGGTCTTCTGATCTGATTGGCCAACGCATTTTATATTAGCGGGATAGAGACGCACATTTTTGGCCATTCGACATAAGTCTGTCCAGTAACACAGTCATTAATTGTAGTGGTGATTTCCCAGAAATAATATATAATATTCAGTGGGACACCATACTATAGCCAGCGGCTCAGCAGAGTTTTGCTAGCATTTATTTACTGTGTACTATATTCATATTTCTGGTAAGACTGAACTTATTTCTTTATACATTTTAATATTTGTTTAAGGTTCGAGTGATTTGATACTGCAATAGCATAATCTGTTCCTTACAACAAGTAAGGGTTCGCTCTAGACCCCCCGCCCCAGTTCAGGGTCTAGAGACAAATAAAATACATAAACTCCAGCAAGGATTAAGAAGGACAGATCAAGTGTTGAGAACAATGAAACATATTACCTATCCTATTTTAGGGGAGGAAACTAATAAACATATTTCAGAATCTGTAGTCTGGGAGAACCTATCTGATGTGAAACCACCATGGTAAAATGTGCTGTATGGTCAGAGAGATCTGACCTGTCTATATGGTGTTGTTGTTGTGTAGTGTTGTGTCCAGACATGGTTAGAGAATGGAATTTTGACACATAGCCAATACTTTGATTGCAGAGCTGTGAGTTTCAGTTGGCACCAATGTGGTGTCAAACGAGTTGTTGATTTTACCCGAGTGGATCCGTGCAGTAACCTTGTGTCAGAGCAGCCTATTATTGCCCCCAAGCACGGAGAGGTGGGGCCACCAGATCTCAGCACCAGAGCTACATCTTCAAAGTTGAGTGAGCCTCTGGTCTGCTGAGAATTCACCAACTCAATATAGTTACTAACAATCCCATAAAATTCCTGCAATTTACTGGACACTGTGTAGTCAATATAGACTGGAGTGATGAGGCCACCCCAACAGCACAACCATTAAACGGTCTCCCAAATTAGATGACTACTATAAACATTAATAAAACTAAATAGTCTAGTAACATACATATGTACACTCTTGCATTTATTATGTAATATTCCATGCATTTTTTTCATAATTTCTAAATCTTTTATAAGTTCTGGTCAAAATAAAACTTGATCCAGAACAAAATAAATGTAAGAAAATTTCTATCAAAAATTTTACACACTTGAGTTAGTTCAGTGTATTATAACATTTGTTAATATTATTAGACTTAGTAAATATCTGTGTGTGTGTCTATAAACTACCACACCACAATACATATCATTACCCTAGACATTTAACGTAGCCACATTCATCAGAGAAAAAAAAAAGATAAGTGTGAGGTCGTAGTGGTAGCGAGAAGGGCCTTCTGACAACTCTCAGTTACATTTTATCTCAGGAGCCTTCACAGCTGACCTCATGCATCACACGTAGTACCATCACCACCATACAATACCATCAAACCCACTACATATATTGGGGTCTCTTTGTCCCGGGATAATTAGCCCATTAAGTAATATTAGGATCTCCTGGTGGGAGAAATATTGTAAAATTCCCTTAAAATTAAAAGTGTCCCTGCAAATAAAAGTTGGTGAATCTTCACAGCCAGTAATTAGTTAATTAATTAATTAGAATTAGTTAGACTATAGTAATTAGAAGTTCTTTAGAGGTTAGAGATTTATCTTGTATATTATTATATTGTCTAAAAAGTATGGCGGAGCTGGCAAAATTCCGATCAGCTGCTGTGCTGTCGGCAAAGGAGATGGGAATGGAGGGTCAGATTTTAATTCAACATGTAACGGCTGAATGTGATAAATATATTGAACGGGAAGAAAGGAGATTAGACAAAGAGGCTGAAAGAAAATTAGAGTCCGAACGGTTGGCTGAAGAGAAGAGGTTACAAATTGAGGCTGAGACTAAGAGGTTGCAGATTGAGGCTGACAAAGAGGCAAAGGCATTGGAGGCCGAAGAAAAACGACAGTAAAGGGAGGCAGAAGATAAAAGATTGACTGCCGAAAGGGAGGCAGAAGATAGAAGGTTGCAAAGGGAGCACGAATTACGATTAAGGGAGCTAGAGCTACAAGGCCCGGCCCCTGAAAATGGTGCCAGCCCTTTTGCCTCAGATGCTACGCCCAGTCTGGGAGCCTCAAACTCAGCTATGGGGTTTCATTTAGACCATTTTGTTGAAAAAGACGATGACATAGAGGGGTACCTAGGACGTTTTGAGTTATTAGCTACTACATATGGGTTAGAGAGAGAGAGGTGGAGTTGAAAGCTATCACAGGGACTGAGAGATACTTCTTACAAAGTCTTCGCAAAAATGCACAGAGAAGACCAGGAGAATTATGACATGTTAAAGCAGGCTTTGTTATTGAGGTACGAAAAAAATGGGGAATTTTATCGTAAGAAATTTAGAAATGCCAAATTGTTGTCTGGGGAGACATACCACCAATTCTCTGCCAGACTAGAAACCTATTTGGAGAAATGGACTGCTCTGGGGAAGACCCAAGATCTTAAAGAAATGATCATGATTGAGCAATTGAGAGAGTCCATGGCTCCAGACATGAGAAAATTTCTCATGGAACAAGGTGCAGAGAAGTTGGGGGAGGTTTTAAATGTCGCTGAGAGGTATCAGGCAGCCCAGGCAGAGGTAAGTGGTGCTAAAAAGAAGCACATAGATAATTTTAAAGCTCCACAGCAATTTAATAAATTTGATAATAGGGAGCAGGGAAATAAAGGTAGGACAAACTTTGAGCGGCCAAGAAATGACTATCGCGACAGAAACTCACAGTTCAATGACCAAAAGTTCAATGAAAGAAAACCGTTGAACCAAGGAAAAAGATGGTGTAAATGGTGCAAGAATGATAACCATAACACCGAATTTTGTAGAAGGAAACCTTCAAACATTGCTGCAATGAAGTCGGGGACGCAAAGATTAAAGGTTAATCCTAATGGACAACAGGAACCTTATCACCCCCCAGTTTGTGAGGATGTTATTTGTAATGGGGTCACCATAAGGTGCCTTTATGATACAGGTTTGGATTATGATTCAGTTGTGAAGTCTAGCCTAGTGGACCCAAGTCAGTATACCACAGAAACAGTGGAAATACAAGGGGCAACTAAGGACATACCACTCATGACACTTCCCATCGCAAGGATAACGGTGAAAACTCGCTATGTGGAAGGAGAAATCAGAGCAGCAGTGATAGATGAACCAATCTACCCTCTGATATTGGGGTGTAGATACGTCTTCTTGGGGAATCCCGAGAGACCTGTGATCATGGCGACAGTGCAGACCAGGTCACAGAAGAAGGAGGAAGAAGGTGAACCTATAAATGCTCATCCAGAGGAGATGAGGAAGGCGCAGGCTGAGGATAGGACACTCAAGCCATGTTTTAAAAAAATTGCCCAAATGCCACACACCTCCGAGCAAGGGGGAATATTTCATGAAGCACAAACTCTTATACAGGAAGGCCGGAACTGGAACAAATGGTCACAACCAGCTGGTTCTTCCCACTTCATATAGAGATAAAGTGATGGAACTCGGGCATGCGATTCCCTTCAGTGGTCACATGGGGATCAGCGCCACAGGACAGCGTATAGCTTGTCATTACTTCTGGCCAGGGATAACGGAGGATATAAAAAGATATGTCAAATCCTGCCCAGAATGTCAAAGGGTAGCTCCAAAGCACTGGACTGCTCCTGCAACTCTAGGGGAAATGCCCATAGTGGGAACACCTTTTGAGAGGGTTGCAGTGGATATTGTAGGACCTCTCACTCGGACCAAGAGGAGGAACTGTTACATCCTTACTCTGGTGGACACTTGTTCTATGTGGGGAGAGGCGGTAGCCCTGCCGTCAATTGATTCAAAACATGTAGCAGAGGCACTACTTACAATATTTACCCGATTAGGATTCCCGCATCAAATCTTGACGGATAATGGTTCTCAGTTCAAGGGGAAACTAACGGAAGAAGTTTTTAAGCTATTTCAAGCCAGACACTTTCATTGTAGTCCGTACCATCCGCAAGGGAACGGCCAGGTAGAGAGGTTCAACGGGATTCTCATTTCTATCCTGAGAAAGCTGGCACACGAAAAACCGGATCTGTGGGATCAATTCCTGCCCGCCGCATTGTTTGCGTACCGGGAGGTACCACATAGTTCAACCGGGATGGCTCCCGCAACTCTGCTATTTGGGAGGCCAATAAAAGGTCCATTAGAAGCTCTATTAAGGACCTGGACAGATGAGAAGGCGGAAGAGACTGTTACCTCATCTTATCAATACGTGAACGAACTGACCACTCGTTTGAAAGCTGGATGGAAACTGGCAAATGATAATTTGAAACAAGCCAGGAAGAAACATGCAGCATATTTTAATAGGAAGGCAAAGGACAGAGAACTGGCAGTCGGAGAGAAGGTGCTGCTTCTACTACCCGGTAGCCAGAATAAATTACAAATTGGATGGCAAGGTCCATATACGGTTCTAGAGAAGGTGTCTAGAACAAACTATAAAATTGACAAAAAGGGGAAGGAGAAAGTTTATCATGTAAACCTGTTAAAGAAGTATCTGGACAGACCACTCCAGGAAAGCACCCCCTTACTGACCTTAGCTATCGCAACTCAAATGCAAAAGGAACCACTCACCTCACATGAATACCCATTACATCCTTGTGAAACAGCCGCACAGGTAAAAGTCAGTAAGCACCTGACTAAAAACCAGAGGGAGAGAGTTCAACAGGTTCTGGAGGAACATACAGATGTATTAACAGATAAACCAGGCCATACAAATTTGCTACAGTATGAAATGAAACTGGTAGACTCAAACCCAATCTGTATGAGAGCCTATTCTATTCCGTTCGCGAAGGAGAAGGCATTGAAGGAAGAAATAGATTATTTGTTGAAGGAAGGGATTATTTCACACAGTGAATCATCTTTTAGTTCTAGTGTCGTATTGCTGAGAAAACCGTCTGGGGAACACAGACTGTGCATAGATTACAGGAAACTGAATGCTGTCACAGAAGGACAAGTGGATCCATTACCAGACACAAAACAGTTATTTGCCAGACTGAACAAGGCAAAATACTTTTCAAAGGTGGATCTTAGTAAAGGCTATTACCAGATCCCGGTGAAGCCTGAAGTGAGACCTTATTTGGCTTTTAGCACTTCAGATGGACATTATGAATTCAACATGCTACCATTCGGACTGAAAAATGCTCCGAGTGTATTTTCAAGGATGATGCGCAAATTGTTGGATCCCCTGAATAACCCATGTATCACGAATTTCATGGATGATATTCTCGTCGCCACAGAGACATTTGAAGAACACATTGAAGCTCTAGAAATGTTATTTAATAGGCTTAGGGAGGCGAACTTAACTGCTAGGCCAACAAAATGTTGCATTGGATGCAAAGAGTTGGAATTCTTGGGACACACGGTATATCAGGGTAGCATGACCCCTGATCCTAAGAACTTGGAAAAACTGCAGAGAGCACCTAGACCACAATCAAAATTAGAGTAATGGCAGGTGTAAGGAGAGATTTTGTCTATGTGTATCACTGGTTTTAGAACTTGCCGTAGGCATGTTTTCAGGTGGGGAGATGTGTCGTAAAAATTAACAGTGATACAACGTCAAAATATCTACAATGATACAACGTAGGGATAAAAACCAATGCGTAAGCTGCTGGAATACATGATCGCCCGCGCCGCGGGTCATCAGGTGTTAGACTTGAAGGCAAAACGGAACGAGGATCAAAAGACAAAAATCTGACTGAACGCGTACTTGAACTAGCGAGGTTAATGGATGCAAATTGGTGGGGCAAGGAGGAAAAGTCACGTCCCCCCCCCCCCAAGTTGACATAAAGAAAGGAATTCGACAGAAGGGACCTTGGATATGATACGCCACAGTCATTTATTGGACGCTTTTGCGATACCAAGCCTTTTATTTGAATTCAGCGGCTAAACACAGATGCTTGAAATATTACAAAATTCAAAAAGTAACTTTTTCTTAATATTAATGTTAGGAATATAAAAATTAGCTGGCCGGATGGCCCATTCTGAGCAGTGAAATAATATACTTTCATTTATACAGACGGACAGATAATAAGAAAGATAATGACAAAAGACGGGGTTGTTCACATCAGCGAAAGACTGCATTGAATCAAACATGCCACTATTTGCACAAAAATCGTAACCTTGAGACTCAAGTGTTCAAATTTAGTTAGAATGCAAGAGAGGGGGGAGTAGTGGACAGTAGTGGCTAAAAATAACTTAGGAGGCAGGTTCGTGCAGTTTTACATGTGTTAGTCCAAAAAAACAAGTGAAATTGTGGGAAAAAGATAAATTGTGACCGACGTACATTTTAAAAATTGAGATGTACTTTTGACTTTTTTGAGAAAAGATAAAATGTGACGGACGTACATTTGAGAAAATAAGATGTAATTTTGACTTTATTTTCAAATTTTGAATTGAAAAGCTTGGTCTTCTGATCTGATTGGCCAACGCATTTTATATTAGCGGGATAGAGACGCACATTTTTGGCCATTCGACATAAGTCTGTCCAGTAACACAGTCATTAATTGTAGTGGTGATTTCCCAGAAATAATATATAATATTCAGTGGGACACCATACTATAGCCAGCGGCTCAGCAGAGTTTTGCTAGCATTTATTTACTGTATACTATATTCATATTTCTGGTAAGACTGAACTTATTTCTTTATACATTTTAATATTTGTTTAAGATTCGAGTGATTTGATACTGCAATAGCATAATCTGTTCCTTACAACAAGTAAGGGTTCGCTCTAGACCCCCCGCCCCAGTTCAGGGTCTAGAGACAAATAAAATACATAAACTCCAGCAAGGATTAAGAAGGACAGATCAAGTGTTGAGAACAATGAAACATATTACCTATCCTATTTTAGGGGAGGAAACTAATAAACATATTTCAGAATCTGTAGTCTGGGAGAACCTATCTGATGTGAAACCACCATGGTAAAATGTGCTTTATGGTCAGAGAGATCTGACCTGTCTATATGGTGTTGTTGTTGTGTAGTGTTGTGTCCAGACATGGTTAGAGAATGGAATTTTGACACATAGCCAATACTTTGATTGCAGAGCTGTGAGTTTCAGTTGGCACCAATGTGGTGTCAAACGAGTTGTTGATTTTACCCGAGTGGATCCGTGCAGTAACCTTGTGTCAGAGCCGCCTATTATTGCCCCCAAGCACGGAGAGGTGGGGCCACCAGATCTCAGCACCAGAGCTACATCTTCAAAGTTGAGTGAGCCTCTGGTCTGCTGAGAATTCACCAACTCAATATAGTTACTAACAATCCCATAAAATTCCTGCAATTTACTGGACACTGTGTAGTTAATATAGACTGGGGTGATGAGGCCACCCCAACAGCACAACCATTAAACGGTCTCCCAAATTAGATGACTACTATAAACATTAATAAAACTAAATAGTCTAGTAACATACATATGTACACTCTTGCATTTATTATGTAATATTCCATGCATTCTTTTCATAATTTCTAAATCTTTTATAAGTTCTGGTCAAAATAAAACTTGATCCAGAACAAAATAAATGTAAGAAAATTTCTATCAAAAATTTTACACACTTGAGTTAGTTCAGTGTATTATAACATTTGTTAATATTATTAGACTTAGTAAATATCTGTGTGTGTGTCTATAAACTACCACACCACAATACATATCATTACCCTAGTCATTTAACGTAGCCACATTCATCAGAGAAAAAAAAAAGATAAGTGTGAGGTCGTAGTGGTAGCGAGAAGGGCCTTCTGACAACTCTCAGTTACATTTTATCTCAGGAGCCTTCACAGCTGACCTCATGCATCACACGTAGTACCATCACCACCATACAATACAATCAAACCCACTACAGTAGTGTTTGGATATATCCTGCTCCAATGATGTGTCCCAAAAAAGTTATTTCGTGAAACGCTACTTGTAATTTTGTGGGTTTAGCAGTTAAATTGTTCCTTCTTAATGTGTCCAAAACGTATTCAAGACCCAAAACATGTTCCTCAAAAGATGAACTAAATAAGCATATGTCGTCTATGTATGTAATGATGTCTGGTCTACCTGAAAAAATGTGTCGCATCATGCGAACAAAGGTAGCTGGAGCGTTAACAAGCCCAAAAGGCATAACATTCCACTGTTATAGACCTTGCGGAGTGGAAAACGCTGTGTAGTATTTAGCTTTTTCGGTTAGTGGTATCTGCCAATAACCTTTAGTTAAGTCTATCTTAGTGAATATAGTTGCGTCGATAGACGTGGCAGTAAGTCGTCGAGAAGTGGATGTGGTTCGCTATCAACTATCGTTTGTGCATTTAATTTTCTATAGTCGACGCATAGTCTAATATTATTGTCCTTCTTTCGGACAATAACTAATAGAGAAGAAAATGGGGAATTACTAGTTTCAATAATTCCTAAAGATAACATCTGTTCAAGTTCCTTAGTAGTTTTAGTAAGAAAGTGTAGAGGAATAGAATATGGATGTACCCGAATTGGAGTATCATCGTTAAGAGTGATGTCATGACTAATGACTGATGTGCGACCTGGAACGTCGGTCAACACATCTGGATAAGATTGTAGAAGTTCAGCAATCTGTTGATGCTGTTGCGGTGTAACCGACGAAGAGATGGTTACGTCCCGCCAAGATTCAGTAGGCTGTACTACAGGTACAGGTAATGCTAACTGTACCTCAGGAAAAGAAGATTCTTCTTCCTGGATAACAGACAAATTAGAATAGTGACATGTAGGTACGAAAGTGTCATCTAGTTCATGAAAAATAGCTTGTAGATGTTCAGGTCGAGTATGAAATTGTTTGAGCATATTAATGTGAAATATTTTGTGATGTCCCTTAATGTCCAGGACATAATCAACATCAGAAATCTTATTGATAACCTGGTATGGACCGTTCCACGAGATGAGTAGTTTATTATCGTTATGTGGCAATAACACATAAGCTTGATCCCCTGGAAATAATTGACGTAATCGTCTGCTACTGTTTTGGAAAGTTCTAGCTTTCGCTTTAGCAGCCTCAGATGAAGCTTTTGCCATTTTGCAGGCATCAATAATGTTATTCCGGAGATTAATTACATACTCATAGGATGACTGGATATCCTGAGTCATCTCGGAGTCAATCAATAAGTCTTTATTAGTCCCATAGGACCTCTTGGTGGAGCGCCAAAGACTAATTGAAACGGAGAGAAGCCAGTTTGTTCACGTGGCACCTCTCGATAAGCGAATAACACGGCTGGGAGTACTCTGTCCCAGTCCTGTGGATGGTTAACTGTAACTTTATGTAACATTTGTTTGAGTGTGCGGTTAAGTCTTTCTACTGCACCATTACTCATTGGGTGATAAATGCTGCTGAGATTTCTATCTATATTCCAAGTCTTCATTACTTCTGTCATAGTCTCAGATATAAATTGAGATCCATGATCTGACAAAAGTTTTCTAGGAAAACCTACTCTAGAGAAGATCAGGTGTAGTGCATCAGCTACATCTGTGGTGGTGGTTGTTTTCAATGGGATGGCTTCTGGCCATCGTGTGCATAAATCGATGCACATGAGAATAAATCTATGTCCTCTGGCTGATGGTAAAAGTGGGCCAATAATATCAATGGCCATCTTGTCAAAGGGTCTCACAGATATGTCACAAGCCTGAATAGGCGCCGTGTGAAAGGCTCCTCGTGCTTTCACTTCTTGGCATATCGTACAGGAGCGTACGTACTGTGAAATATCTCGTGACACTCCCGGCCAAAAAAAGAAGATAATACTCGAGAACGTGTCCGAGTATATCCCATGTGACCTGCGCACTTAGAATCACGTGCGTATTGAAGTATGTAACGTCTAAAAGCAAAAGGTACCATGACCTGTTGTCTTACATGAGTTTTATCCATAAAACATCTTAATAAAATGTCATTTTTAATAATAAACCAATGACTATTATTATTGCTCATAGCAAGATTGTCAACTTTGTTGACCAATGCAAAAAATTTTGTTAATGATCTGTCTTCCTTCTGTTTTGCAGCAGAGGATACTCGGTCAATAGTAGAATGAACCTCGATATTTTCATGTTTGTCTGTTTCCTTGTTTTCAGTGTCCATAGTGTCTAATTGTTTCGTATGTGCTCTGGTTATTACTGCATTTCCGATGCATAGATTATTTTTTTCCCATTCAATAATCTCTTCTGGTGTGCAATCTTTACTTCCGTGTATGCATCCCACCATAAGGTCGGCAATTGGGTTTCTTAACATGCATGCTTTAACGTTGCCTGTGAAAAAAGGTGTATTAATATGTATAATAGCAGTTGGATAACATTCTATGGTTCCTCCAAAGGTCATGCACCTGACATGTTCTCCAGTTGCACAATTTGGATGAACAAGTGACTGACAGATTCCGATCGTTGTCGATCCCGAATCTCTTAAAACTGAGACGACGGATCCATTAACTTTTCCTCTGTTGAAGATCAGCGAGCCTGTTCCGTCATTGACTGCTAGACTGACTTCTAAGAGGATGTGTCCGCAGTTCAGAACTGTCTCTTTTGCATTCTGAAATATAAGATTACATTCTGGGCAACTATTTGCTACGTTATAATTCATTGCATAACATGTAGATGAAGACTGTATTTTGTTATTAGTAGGTGAACTCTGAACCCCAGGGGTTGTAGCAGTAGTAACGGCTGCCCCTGTATTATGATTATAATTTGTCGATCTACGAGAATGAGAACGATGACGAGAATAATCAGTTGAATTATCCCGTTGTCCCCTATTGTAACTGTTATCTCGATGTCTCGAGTTATAATAATCGCTGTTGTTCCAATTGTTACCATTATTATAATTATATGACCGATTATAACTTGAGGTACGTGGATTATTGTTGTATCTGGACTGAGGTGAATAATTTCTATTTTGTGGTCTTCCTCTATTAAAGTTATTGTTAAAACTATTACGTCCCTTATGAAAATTAATGTCATAGTTTCCTTTGAACCTACCTCTGTCTACACTGTGTGTTCTTGGTTTGTTATTACTATGATATGCCATATTGGAGGCTACAGGAAGAGGTTCTCTTATCAACGAGCCAGAAATGTTAGCATTCGGATGAGCGGTGCAGTAATTTAACGAAATTTTTTCTAACTCATCAATAGTTTCTGGTTTACGTTCTTGCAGATAAGCAAAGAACGGTGGGCTGACAGAAGATAACACTTTATCCCTCAATAACAAATCGACTAACTTGTCGTAAGATTTGTTGACACCTGCCAGTTCAACCCATCTGTTAAAATTATTGCGTATGTTAGCAATAAACCCTGTAAAGTCTTTATTATTATCTGGCAACAAACTTTTGAAACGTAATCTACATGCCTCTTCGTTCAAGTGGAACCGACGTAATAACAAAGTCTTAAGGGGGAACACCCACCCAGAAATGGGTTATCTTTTTAAAAAATTAACAGGAAAATAACTAACAAACTTGTTGACATAAAATTTGGCCTCATGTTACAAGAGATATTATATTTTATGATGAACAAAGTTTACTTTATAAATTTTAAAGTTTTATGTGAAAATAATTAATTAACATGAAGTGATGAAAAAAAAAGAAAGGAAAACCCCCAGTGCACCAGGGAATGAATTTCACTCACATAAAAGGTGCAAAGAATGCCAAACCAGCAGATGATGTGCATAACATCCCTACCTATGGCGTGAACCACCCAAAAATGTCTACCCCAATGAGTTTTGTAGATATGGCTCTTGCAATATGACCCTTTTAAATAGCACAAATTTAGAAATTTGTATAGCAATATCTCTGTATCTATACCATGTAAGAAAAAAGTGGAGGTTCATGCCATAAAGGATAACATGGGCTATAAGTGTGCAAAATTTGAAGGCTATAGCTTTAAAATTGTAGAAAATATCACCGAAACTGTGAATCGCAAGCCCTGTTTTCGTTAAAGTTCAGTTTTTAAAATGTTAAAACACTTATCTGATTCTCTTTGAACATTGATAACTCATAAACTATTACAGATAAACACATAATTCAAAAAGAAGATCAAAGTAAAAAGGCTTATAAATATTTAAAACACAATTATTATATGAAAATCAAAAATAACCTTTTTTGTCTTTTTCTGGGTGTATATGCCCCCTTAATTAATGGCCTCATAGTCTGTGGCTAATGTCGGATCAATATTTTGTGCTGCACTTGCAGGTTCGCCATCAAGAAATTCCTTGAGTTTAAGTGCCCATGCAGTTTTGTCAAGGTTATTGACCTTGCATATATCCTCAAAGCGCGCCAGCCTTGATGACAAATCGTCTACGTGTAACTTGAACGGTGGTAGCTTAAAGTAATAATTGCCCTTAAGTCGGTTGGATGAAGATCCAGATTGAGCATTATCATCTTGGCTTGCTGCAGCACTCTGCGAATGAAGTTTTGCTGTTTCCAATTTAAGCCGTTGCAATTCCATTTCTTGCTGCAGTATGATTTCCTGTCGTTTCAATTTATTCTCTTCTTCAATCCGTAGGATTTCATCTCTTGCCACCTTTCTTTCTTCTTCTTGTCTTAATTCTTCTTTCTCTGCCTTAGCAATAGCTTTCTTTTCAGCCTCTTTTCTTTCAAGTTCTTCCATCTCTGCCTTATATTTTGCAAGTTGTTGTTCCGCAAATTCCAGGAGTGCATCTCCCTTTTTATTACAATCTTTTCCAATTTTAATGAAATGATCCAAGGTAAGCATTCTTGAAGTTGATTTATTTAAGTATTCAATTACTTATGTCTAGTAATCACTAATAAAGTCTATGTAGATATTTGTAATTACTCAACGACTGAATAATCACTACAAAAAATTGCAATATTCCTGTACTGTTATTTATAAGTTCCACAAATCTATAATATTTTGTAAAAATATTATATATACCCACTAATATCTATCATAAATAGTTATGATAGTTAGTTATCTAAGGTGCTGAAATTATATCATGCACTTAATGTTAGTATTCAATAATTATGGGTATTATCCCTAAATAATTAGGTTATTTAATCTTAATAGTTACTAAGTTCACACTGTAGTACTGAGAAAGTGTACTAATTAACATTTAATATGTCTTAATATGTTATAAATTTATAATAATTAATCATAGTGTATTATGTCATAATCATGAGCTATAAAGTGCATTGCCCATTTCTTGGACCACCACTGCAAATTGGTGCAAAGTCCCTAATTCCTCCTTAAAACTCATAAAAATTTAATCATATTAATCTACACTCTTATTAATGAATAAATTATAGTATTAATATTAAATTATAAATGGATGATATGAAGACAAACAACACAATTTGTTAACCAAGGATTACAGAACAGTATTACCATACGACAAAGACATTTTCACAATAAAAATGCATTTATAACTAAGTTGAATAAACCGGAAGTGAGAGATCAAAGAATGAACTGAATAGAAAATTAACCTGCGTACACAAAAATTAGTGACGTATACATGGACTCATTACCGGTTGTACAAATATATAAACGAGATAATAGTCAGATCAGAAAAACACGATAGATTACAAACATAATTACAGAAATGAATAAAAATTAGAACTAAATACACTAGAATACCCCAGTTATAACACGACTAGACACCTAACATGCAAGGTCAATTAATTGCAAATACGAACGAACAAAAATCATCGGAAAGCCATCGATGGGTTCTTCGTAAAAATGCAATTAACTAACGGCCTTAAGAACAATTAAAATCAGTTCGTGGCATCCAAGGAGCCATAGAATTGATTTCAATCCGCCGCCCATCCATACCCACGAATAAGGGACAACATCAACGGAAAAAACAGATATAACATAGATATATAACAAATAGAGTGGACATGCCTGCACAGAGAAATGGACTTAGTATTGTGCTATATGAATGACAATCGTCCTAAGTCTAGACTTATCTTTAAAAGGCACCGGCGATGTCAAGTTCATCAACGGACTAGATTCATGCCTAGTACTGTTTGCTCCTTGTTGGCTGATAACCGTATTCCATCGTCTGGTCTTCTTGATCATTTAAATCTTCATCAAACCTGGAATGCGTTGAAGGTTGTACTTTCGAAGCGCGGCATCTACGCATGATGTAGTGACGTCAGATTGGCATTTCGTAGTCATGTGTTTAACGTCGTCTTTATGCAAATCATGTGACTTTCTTGTAATCGTAAACAGTTTGTGAAAGTATGTAAAAAAGAAAAATTTTCCTTTTTCTTTCGTTCTCCAGCGATGGCCAACCAAATTCTGTTGCGGTCGGAAAATTAGCCCAACGGATTGTTGAAAGCTTGATAGTCAATCGTGGTGACTTGGTTTACAGTTCATCATTTTTGCATCGTGCCTTCGATGTTAATTACGCGAATGTGGGTTTAAATACTTTGAAACCATGATAGTAATAATTGAATCTCCCAAATGTTCATAGACGGGATAAGTCATGTCTAGAGTCCAAACAAACAATTTATTATACATTCTGTAGACATCGTACGTTGATCATGAATTACATCACAAATATAATTTAGAATCCTATGTTGAGTTAGCTATCTTGCATATCAGTCCTTTGTCTCATACATCTGAATTACTGTAGGCAGAACGACATAACCCGTCTCTTGGTCACCGTGCGTGACGACCAACGCTGAAACGTCACAGCGTTCAGTAGGCTAATAATACTTTTACATTACATTAAACGTAGTGAAGCAGAAAAAAAAAATTTGGTTCAAGAAAAAAGTTATTTATAAAACAATAGCATAAGTAAAGAATATGGACAAACAGTGAAACACTAGCAGCAAGGAAAGAAAATTCTAATGGAGAACAAAAGGGAAAACAGCAAATAGGACAATCTCACTGCTAAAATTAGACACTACAAGACCTAGAAAGGGTATAAACAGATAACTTGTATAAACCAAGCGATAGGCAGGTAAGAAAAACAGCACGAACAACACTATCCCAAAAGTAAGAAAAATAGAACTAGACAACAGTGCATTTACAAATGAAAAGACGAAACGCCACAACTAGACATGAATTATCGAAAAATTCATCCAGCGGTCGGAAAGCTTCGGCGAGATTTCTCGAACATGAAAATACCGCTCAAATGACATTTACAATATTACCCTTACAGAACATTCAATGTGCGGTCATCTTGCAATGACATGTTCTCGCTTGCTTTGAATCTCCACCCAACCGTCCCGTTAAGACTGCAGAACATGAATAGTACAAGAAAAAAAAAATAATAGAAGGATCTACCAACACGCAACTGCTCACTGTGTATAAAACAGACAGGCTACTTATCTAGAAAAATGCGGACTCCACCAGATGCTCGCTTGAACATCAAAATTAGGCGCTGCCTAAAGATCGCTGCCACAATGACATGTACATGTGAGAACTCGAACAAGTAATGGCCACGAACATCAATGGTAAACAGCGGTAGACTTGAGTACAGATATTTGAAGGTGAACTTGCATCTTGACAATCACAGCAGACATCATAGCGGACAAACTGTCATCTTGAAACGAAAACCGGCAGTCTTGCGCAACGATACCAAAATTATGCAGATCAGGGTCGACGGTGAAAAGATCATGTATCGTACTTGAAAAAATTCTGCATACACGATCAGTCTCTTTCTTGTTAGTAAAGTATTTTCAAATCGTTCATGATTTTGATTACGTTCCCCACACTGGAGGCCACCATATATTTCGGTTGTTCCGGGTGGAATTTTCTCCTAGCAGTAATCAGTTGAGCATATTATGAAGTTCAATAAAAGTACAAGCATCGTGTTAACAACACGAATGGAGACGGGTAAAACAAACATGACATCAATCGTGACGAATCCAAGTCGTGAGGTGGAGGGTCCACAAAAATATCCTTTAAGTTTATTATAACTTGAAGACAACGACATCATGGAACTGGCATGGCATATTATACATCTATATCGTCCTGTCCTTCAACAGTCACGTCTCAACAAACATTTCTGGCCGCTGTACTAGAGGTGAGATCCACCCAAGTAATGTAGGTCAGATAATGTAGACGTAGAATTATATTTGAATACTTCTTAATTTATCACGAACCTCTCACTAGGTTCTGAATCATCATCGTAATAATAGTGGCGGCCTTCGAATAAATATATCATGCCACTTGTAGCTCTACTTCCACAATATATCAGGAGCTTGAATACAATACGTCTTACCACGAAGACCACAGATAACGAAAGGCCCAGAATCTTAACCGTTAGCATAAATTAGTGCCGAACGCATTACGTCATTAACAACCGATGACGTATTAAATATGTAGCGTTCAATATAAGCGAAAACCCGTGCAAACACATGATTTAACACAGAGAGACATATTACCGCAAAATAACTGGTAAAAGTCTGTGTGTGTTCATGATACAAAAATACATTAATATTCTTTCTTTAACACTGCACTCATTACTGTATATGTTGTTTGCATGTTTAACACCACTTAACAATTAAGTAAAGTGCATGTCATAGGGGTTTCATTTGTCCACATTTTGAAATATAACAATTTATGTTATCATTATAAATAAATTTTTAATGCAAAATCATTAACAGCAGTCATGTCTAACAATGTACTCTCTGAAATTAGCTTGTAAAAAGGCAGTTTTTGAGCACGAATACTAATAGTCCTTCAGCTTGGAGAAGAGGTAGGTGGTGATACAGAATTTGTCTAACAGCAGCGCTGTGTGTGATAGGTCAGTGTTACATTGATTCTTTCCATTAGTGTTTGCGATGTTTTTGGGTTTTTTTTCAATTGTTTCATTAGAAATCCATTCTTTGCTAGTAAACCCATGTCTAGATCCAAGGGTCGTATAAAGGTGGCAGTGATGTTTCAGGAGATATTTTTTGCTGACGATAGTTTCTCGTTATAATGAGGTTCCGAATAGATGGCGATAATTCATCACTTCAAATTAGACGTGGCGGCAAACGTAAAGTGCAAGAAGCATCGAGATAGTTTTGAACATGCGATCATGTTGTAACAAAAATAATTCGTTATACTTAAATCTGTACTAAACTGAGGAACTGCACGAAGGATAGCCGCCAACTGAGCAAAAAAGCAGCTTGTTGCTGCCCTGAAAAATGCCACCATTCGTGACGGCCATTGACGGCTTTGGCATCCAGCAGCTATGTATCCAAGAAGAAAACTATACAAACTGCGTTGTCTATTGTCAAACGTCTATTACCTTAAAATAGATTTTCCAACAATTTATTCAAAGTACGGTACGGCATTAAGAATATAATCGTATGTAGTTTATTTTGCAATAAACGTTATGTGGCCGCCTGCGCTAACAGGTGGTTACACACATGGCCGCTGTATGCCCAGGTTCTTTGCCTCAGTTGATAGCGATGACATGATGATGATGGATGTGTACAACAACACACAGAGTGGTCATACAATGCGAAGTGATACTTCTGTATAAAACGTGAGGGACACCGCTTGAACAGGAACACTGTTTATTTACACTGTACAACAGTATTATAGTTGGACCTCCAACAATTTGGTTCTGTCGACATACTTTAATACAGCTCACTTGCTAATGATGGTAGACTGTATTACGTTCCACTATCTGGCTCTACTGTGATGTTACTGGTGCTTATCTTCTTTCTTCTTAAACTGCTTTGCCGATTTAACTATCACTGTTCACGTTCAGGTTATTGGGTTGTAATTACCGGACAACTCCGGGGAATGATGCTTTCCCTGAACCTTAGCTGACTTCTATACTGGCCCGAATAACAGGACCACTGCACTATCTTAACTACTGCACTCTACGTACCGTATTAACGAATGAGAGGACAACACGCTCTTCCAATCTTCACCTCTTTGTCAGGATAATACAATATATATTGACAATTTGTACTGCACACATCTGCCACCGCAGACCTACAAATTTACATAGAATCTGGAGCAAGTCACTGTCGCCTCAACATGGCTACCCTCGTTTACTGGGATGTGTGCGATCTGCACTGCTTCACTCACGCTTCTGACTGAGTTGCTGAAAAGCGTGCCTAACCGGATTTGTTAACCTCTTTTTTGAATTCTCCGTCTCATGCACTTTGTTTTTGCGCATCCAATTTTTCTACTCTTTCTAGGCTTTCCTATTTTTTGATTCTCACTATTGGTTCCCTTTATCTGCCACATAGTTAACAACACAAGAGCAGAACTAGAGACAGATATGAAGAAGGCATAAACTACTTTGAACTGATGGTACGGAACACGAAGTCTTGGCAAACGTTTGTTGCTTACCTATGCTCCTTGGGGAATTGACAGGTGATGAATAGTAACATTACAGAAAAGGGGTTTGCAGTGTTATTATATATAAGTAAAATTTATGATCTAAAACTGTCTTCATCATATTTATGGTGTTAACATTTCAGTCAGGCATCGCCTATGTTGGCTTTGTAATAGACATCTATATGCATGGGTTAATGGCTGCTACGCTGATTCTTGGATTTGCAGCCGCTTACCTTTGTGCAGCTTTTGGTTTTGTTCCTGTCATGTACCCACTGCGGCTAACAAGTTTATACGAGTACCTTCAAATGCGATTCGATTCCAGCGTTGTAAGAATGTTTGCAGTAGTGGTTGGAATGTTCCAGACGTTATGCTATATGGCAATAACTCTTCTAATGCCAGCACTGGCACTGCAGGTAATATGTTTACACGTATTCTACTGTAATCTTCATTGCTGTGACGAAATGTCTGTCCCTGTCCTTTTGTGTGATCTCTCACACCTCCAGCCCTCCAGCAGTATCATTTCTTCTTCATTTTTCTCTCCGATCGCTTTTATTTGGCATTTCCTTTTTCCCTTTCATACATTTTACTCTTTGTGCTGCCAGCACATAGCATGGGGAAAGTCTCTAACACGCCACTCCCCTTTGGCAGCATTTGCTACGAAAGTATTATCTTATTGTGTTGCAATCACGCTTCACGAAGACGTGTTAAGTTACTCCAGGTTATTAGACGGTCAGCGACAATATTTTATCGCATAATCTGTCTGACCACTGTTATGAATACAATGCATAATGATTATGTAGGTATTATAGTAAACTCGACAGGGCTCCTTTTCTGATAATTTTATATGGCGGAATTACTCACTAATAAAGGAAGTGACGTCAGACCGATATGGCGTAGAAGCATAATTTTGAAGCAGAAGTGGGTGATCGTCTGTGTTAAGTCATTTTATATTCATAGAGGGAGAGTTAAATGTTTGAGATCCTCCCATGTGCGTCTAGTACTTTGTAGACGCACATTTGAGAACATCCAGGTTAATTGTATGTTTAATTATTTGCGTACGACCGTGCACCATTCATAAACGGGTATGGCGCGGTTTGTCGCGGTGATTTGTTGCTATCCGGGCAACGTACTGAAGGCAGAACGAGATAACTAGCGTCGGGTATAGATGTGATTGATTATGGTGTTCTTATCCAAGTCAAGGGAAGACACGAATATGTAGTAATTATGATAATCTGAAAGATGAATAATGGTAAGCGGCCAGAACCATCCAGAAAGCAATGGCAAACTACTGGATGTACAATGCCAAGAAATCCATAATGGCTAATCTGAATACAACAGACAAAGTAAAGACCAATCCAGAAATTGAAATTGATAACGAAGAACTGGAAAGTGTTAATGAATTCGAATACTTAGGATGAATCATCAACAGCTCTGGCGACTGTGCAGTAGAAATTAAAAGAAGACTTGCAATTGCTTCACATAAACTAATACAGATGAAAAACCTATGGCAAGGCACAAGCAAAGAAACAAAGTTACAACGGATCAGAGCATGTATATTCCCAGTAGCAACATACGGCTGCGAGACTTGGACACTCAATAAAACAGTTGCAAAAAAGATTACATCATTCGAAGTGAAATGCTACAGAAGGATGTTGAGAATACCCTGGACAGAAAAAAAGACCAGCAGAGAAGTACTGCACTCACTAAACGTACAGGAACATTGGCTCCTAAATACCATCACAATAAGGAAGCTGAAATTTTTCGGTCATATAAAAAGACATAATAGTCTGGAAAAAACAGTGATGGTAGACATGGTCCCTGGAAAAAGGGGAAGGGGTCGACCTAGACGACGGTGGAACCAGGACATCACAGAGAGTCTGAACTTGTCTTTGGCTGATGCAGGTCGACTTGCCCAGAATCGTGATGTGTTCAGAGCAGCTGTAATGGAGACAACGTTCTGGAAAGAATACGTCACATGATGATGAAAGATGAATACACTCTTCTTGAGGGAGCTATGCCAAGAAGCTTATAATTTGAATATTTAGCCAGAAACGGCTCGTTTCAAGTATCTTGCCTCCGATACTTTTATCCTGTAAATCCGTTAACCTTGACGTGGTAACGGTTTGTGCAGTCAGTCAACGCCTCTGGTGAATGTAATCTTGCTATGTACATTTGTGCCATGTCTACGCTATTGAAGATGTTCTGAACTACTGTTATAAGTCTCGTCAAGAATAAAATATGTTATCTTCCATAACTCTTCCATCGAGTGCAGAGTTTATACGTTACCAGTTGGTCATGCTGTGTTGACCAATATAGAGTTACCGGGTTCCATCATTATTATTCAGATCATCAACATACGCCAAAGTTAAACGGCCCACATCATATTCGCATTACAAAGAAATACGTCGGCCACATGTTATAAGCCAGACAGCCCTGACAACATCATTGTCAATGTCAGCCCAGTAAAGAAAACCCACCGGTAACAGTCTGCTAGAAGAGATGCAGCTTGTGTTTTAATGTGAGCGGACGTATGTGTATTTTGCTCCTGCAGTCTAATGTGTTTTACCTGAATTTTATCATCACTAGGGCACCAATATGCTCTGTTGAGGTGATCCTAGCTTCATTGAATGTCAGGAAGTGCTCTTCATTATTGTGTCGAATGTATAATATGTTACATAAGTGAAAATATATGGACCATAGCGGAACGGACTGCCTTACGACTTTATGATGACTGCATATTAATTCATTTGCCTTTGTGCCTGAACATATGTAATGGAGTTGTGTTGATAAATGCCATTAAATTGTAAAGCGTCTACTGTAAGAGAGGTGTTGTCAACTAATTGACTTTAAATTGATACGTGTCCGTCACATACCCCTTTGTTCATCTTGGCCACGCATACATCATCCGATTAATATAATGTTATTGACGGCACGCATCAACCATCTTTTCAAGCGACGGTGCTTGTTTATTCATACTTGTGTTTGGGCAGGAGTGTTGAATAGAACCAGATTTGTTTGTCTGGCGAAACACAGGTGACTAGCGACCATCCCTGAGTCATTACGCCAGAAAAACACTGTCATAGTATTATGATGGACAGAGATCTGTCTCTAAGTTTGTACACGAAGGCATCGGACAGCACATTACAATATATGGGAGACGTGACCATTGCAAACATTTTTCATGTCGGAAATATTTTGAAAGTACCACACCCAACCTGTGTGAATATGATTGGAGCGTTTATTTAACTCCATCACAAACGAAGGAGTGGGAAAAGAGGGAATGTAGGCTAAAAATTTCGCAGTTTTATTTCACTGTGAATTTCACGCTCGCCAAGACAACATCAGACCTCGCCAGAGTGAAGAACTAGATTCATAATTCCTTTTTGTTAACCGGACGTTTTATTGGAGAACCAGATAAGACTTACAAAGCACAAGAAATCTCTACATTTTAATAAGGAACACCGGGACTAGGAAACCGAAGAAAGACACGGAGTCAGAGGGAATTAAAGTTAAAATTAACGACCCCCAGTACACGTGAAAGAAGGCAGCTGCCAGCGCCTTTTTTAAGTCATCCGAGCTAAAACGTCTGTAGCCAAGATTGGCGTAAGTAGTGCATTTTCATTCAATGTTTTATCACTAATATGTGAACTAACATATATCTATATATTACCATGTGAAGTTTAATGTGTGAAACTCGCTATTGGATGTCAAAGTCATTTGAGGCTAGCAACCTCAGTATCTAGAATGATGACTCACGAACCACCACTGCACGGGCTGATGATTGCTTTATTGATAGTTTAGTAAAGAGAACTAAAAGCATAAAGTAGTTCCAGGTTCCTTATGGAGCAGGGAGGGAAAGATGAAAGAAATGATGTACATTCTAAGTATAATACCTACATTTTCAAAGCAGTGTAAATAGGGACTATAAACATATTCACTTCAAAATTAATGTAAGTTTTCAAGCTTTAAACCAGTGTAAATGTCTATGTGAAAATATTCATTTTAAAATAATAGAAGTTCCAAACGTTTCAACAAGTGTGAATATAAAGGAAACATAAATGAATTTATATTGTGAACACTTTTCAAACAGTGGAAATGTAAATGCAAAACGTATTATATCTGTACGTTTAACCTTTTTATTTACATGTAATGTAAAGCTATTCAGTATAAATGTAAAGAACGTTTTTTTCCCGAAGGATTACATTTAATTCTCATCGAGGGTAAATTCTGACATGGGATGGTGGTATGAGAAGATAGGAACCCATAACTATGGGTTGGAAAACGCAATACTCAGAAGAGCATTCGTTTCTATTCTTCTGTCATAGTTATTGGTGGTACCAGCAGAAAGTACTATCTCTGGAACCAATTGAAGGTAGAAGTGGACTGATGTTGTGCGAGACGCCATCTTAAGAGGGTCTTATAGACAGACGCAGAACTTGCTTGGCCGTTACTCCTTGACGATCTGAGAACTTTCGGCGCCTGAACTTTGACCAGAGACGAGCGCGAGCAGAGTGAAAAGAACCAAGTCATAAGGAGGATTAGAATCATCATTGGCAGCTAAGTTAACCTATATGCTGCCACTTGAACCTCTTATCAAAAACCATTCAAGATATGAAAACCTGTTCATAAATATTCAAATTATTTTCCAACTGTTGAAACCTAAAGTGATTATTAAATTTTCTTATTTGTAATGTTACAAATTTAACTTCGATTTAATCATTTTAAAGTTACTGCATGTTTGTCTCAGCCAAATTACTACACACACTCCTAAACAGAGATTCATAACCCTCCACTCCCAAAGGAGCATAGGCCTTCAACAAACTGATGTCAAGTCCTCCTGTCACGTGCCATCATCTCAAGTTCTTTCCACGTTCTTCTCATCATTTTCACCTCTGTGTCCAGCTCTCTTCTCCATGTGCTTCTTGGTCTACCTCTGCCTCTCTTGCCCTGGGGGTTCCAGAACAAGGACTGCCTTGTAATGCTATCAACTGGTTTTCTCAGTGTGTGTCCTATCCATCGCCTTCATGTCCTGAGGACAGCACCAATTCACCTGTGATGAGTTTCTTCTTATCTACCCCCTTCCACTTTGTTTCACACATTTCCAGAACCTCGATTTTATATTCCCTCATTTCTGCTGCTATTTGTGCCACTTTCCCTTGTTCGTTTAATGTCTGAACATTCCAGGTGCCAAATCTAGAAGTTCTCCTAGAAGAAAGAAGGTTAGTCAGTAACACAGACTCCCTGCGAGAGGACCTTCCCCTGTCTTGGATGGCAGTGTTTTATTTTCCTTAATTGACTTGTCCATGTTTGTTGAAGTTTTTTGTGGTTTACATTTTTTACAGGATGGGGTAACCAGCCCCTGCCCAACCCTCTTTAATTGTTTTCTACGACATGCATGGAAGGGAACAATGTTACTATTCTTTGCTCCCCTTTCGGGCCCCGGTAACACACGGATGAAACAGAGATATATTATAATAATAATTCCACTGATTAACTCTGGGGGGGGGGGGGGGGGTGGGTCTTGGTCTTAATGAGCTAGATCAAACCGTTGCTTAAATTCTTCATAAGAGTTGTCGGCAGATTACATAATTAACGTGCTCGGTAACAGCCGGCATAGTTTTCGCTTATCTGAATATCTTGTGAAGACTCCCATGTGATAGAAGCTTTACAACTCTTCTATCTACATTTCTGCCAAGAGTAATCTTGTGTAAAAATAGACTCCATTGAAGCCTATAATAGATACTCTTGAGTTTTGGCCACTGTTGGACCACTACTCCAAAAGCAGGGGAGACACTACCGTCACAATTGGGCGACTCGAACCGGGATTATAGAACTTGACTAATAATTCCCCCAGACGACTGACATAAATTTCAGATTTACTAATAGAATTTTGTCAAGAGTGTGTTACGGTAAGACTGGGCATTCATTGTATGTATAAATAACAGTAAAAATAACTATATAAAGAATAATTGAAAGAAACAAAATCTCTGTAACTAAAGTTAAAGTTATAGTTAAATAAGAAGTTCACTTGGTGTGGCAAATCAGTGTTATACATTTGTGATTTTCCAGTTGAATTGCTGTTGTAATCTTGTGTAGCTTTGTAAACAGACTTTTCGCTCAGAATGGCAGAGACCCAAAACCTCCATGCCTTTTACCTTAATCTAGGCCGCGAACTCGAGTTTTATGGCAATGAACTTTCTGACTTTGTGCTTACTTCGGTGACAGAACAGAAAGAAAAAAGATAAAGAGGAAAAAGACATGATGGAGGCAGAGAAGGCAGCCGAGAGGGAAGAGAGAAGGATGGCCAGAGAACACGAAAAAACCCAAGCTTAAGATAAGGAAAGGTAAAGGGCTTTCGAAGAGCAGAAAGCTGAAAAGCTTAGGGCTTTCGAAGCCGCAGAGAGAGAAAAGGAGAGGGCATTCCAAGAAATGAAGGAACAGGTCGACAGAGCGGAAAAGAAACAGGAGAGGGCATTCCAAGAAAAGAGGGAACAGGCTGAGAGAGCAGAAAGGAAGGAACAGGACGACAGAGCCCACGCTGTTAGAATGAAGGAATTGGAACTCGAAGGAAGAAGAGGATTCTTCTAACAATGGTGGGTGTGGCAGTCCTCAAAATAGCGAGGGAGGAAGTACCACGCAGGTGATGGCACTTAGTGCAGTATCCTTTCAACTGGATGTCTGTTCTGAGGCTTCAGAATAGAATCTCTCTAGGTTTGAACCCTTAGCAGCTACGTATGGCTTGGAGAGGGAGAGATACAACATGAAGATATCCCAGAGTCTTAGGGGATCTGCTCATGATGTGTTTCTCAAAATGCCCACGGAAGAACAGAACTACGATATGTTAAAGAAAGCTATGCTTCAGCGTTTCATGCTTAACGCTTAGACTTTCCGTTGTAAACTCCGTGAGGCTAAAAGATAGAAAGATGAATCTTTTCAACAGTTTGCTACACGACTAGAAACGTACTTGGAGAAGTGGGGATCTCTCAGCACCTTTGATGAATCTTTTGAAGGGCTAAAGGAGATGATTCTCGTGGTGCAGTTCAAGGACTCGCTCACCCCTGACATGAGAAGGTTCCTTGCTGAACATGGGGCCGAAACTCTTGAGCAGGTGGTACTGTTTGCTGATAGGTACCAGAGAGTCCAGTTGGAAGTGAATCCGCTTAAGAGGCGCCACCACGTTATTCCCCCCAAACAGAAGGATCACTCAGATGATAGCTCCAAAGGTACGGACAACACAACACACAAAACAGCCCATCAACAGCAACAACAACCACAAGATCACCAGAGGCAGAAACAGAGCAATTCAGCCCAGGGAACTGGACGACGATATTGTAAATCGTGCAAAACTGACTCGCATTTTACATCGGACTGTAAGAGGCCGAAACCCGGTCCTTATAGTGTCGCTTGCCTGATCAGGGGCCGATATGGAAACATGACTCCCAGGAATATGAACAAAATCCTAGTTACCCTTCTACTACTGAGCAAGTAACCGTTGGCAACCAAACCATACGATGCCTGTATGACTCGGGCTTAGAATATTCCGGTTTAGTTTGTCCATCTTTGGTGAAGGCCCACCAATACACTGGTGAAACTGTAGAAATTCAGGGGCCTCGAAAGAGTATAAAGCCAATGCTACTTCTGGTTGAGGAAATTGATGTTTCAACCCGATATGTCTGGGGAAAAATCAAGGCCGCAGTGGTAGACGACTTAGTCTATCCTCTTATTTTACGGTGGAAATATGTGTTCCTTGGAGACCGCTCAGGTGACTACAGGCCGACCCACAAGATAGAGAACCCACGACCCGCTTCAGTGGCCCCTGAGTTGTCAATTTTAAATAGCCTGAATATTTCGGTGCTGAAGCAGGCACAAAGGGCCTTGCTTTTCTAAGTTGTATGGCAATTACTCCCATACTCCTCAGGGAGCATTTTACAAGAAGAAAGGTTTGGTCTATAGACGGGTGGGGAATAAGAGGCAGTTAGTTGTATCACTTCCCTTTTGCACCGCGTCATGCAAGAAATGCATTTAACCCCACCCCATCCCATTAAAGGTTCGTATGCCATGGTAAGGCATATTTCCTTGAATTAATTCTGACCAGGTTTGCGACATGATGTTCGACAGTTTGTGCGAGATCGCTCTGTTAGCCATATCCCGGACAACCAGAAGGATGAAACTACGTAGAAAGAGTCTGAGCAGAGTAACCAACAACCAAAGTTGGATAACTCGTACCTCAACTCAACAGTTCCGTGTAGTAAAACAGAGTTACGTCAAGCGCAAATGGAAGATACTACCTTATCGCCATACTCTGAACAGTCAGCTAAAAAAACCATGCTTCAGCTGGAACGTTCCACAAAGAGGATGTGATTATTTTTCGACGGACGAGGCAAGGGAAGCAACTCGTGTGCTTCTCCCGTTAAGATCCATTGTTATGAAAGCGGCTCATATATCTTCATCGGGGGAACATGTTCCCGTGGGTACCACTATGCGTAATATTAAGGAGGTTTACTTCTGGCCCAACCGATTGACAGACGTTCGTCAGTACGTAGTGAACTGTACACATTGCCAAGCGTGCAATTTAAACACTCGCCCACGGAATAATGAGGAGAAAAACACTGTTATCCAGAACACTAGAAGAGGAAGGCATACACCACACAAAAGTTCACGTCCAAACCTGGATATTTAATGCAATATCTTAGGTCAAGGGATGTGTGACGAAATGTCTGTCCCTGTCCTTTTGTGTGATCTCTGACACCTCCAGACCTACGGCAGTATCATTTCTTTTTCTTCATTTTTCTCTCTGATCGCTTTTATTTGGCTTTTTATTTTTCCCTTTCATTCATTTTACTCTTTATGGACATTGCATGGGGAAAGTCTCTATCACCCCACTCCCCTATATAATACATTGAATTATTGCTTTTGATCAATAAGTTAACTATTTGACAACTGAAACTGGACTTGACGGATAGGTGCTATTCGACGGTGTGAGGTATGTGAGTGATGGTACTGCTACCATCATTTTTTAATGTGTTGGGAATACTTAGTCATGGCGACCTCACGTTGCTGTTAAATGGATTTTGTCCTTGAGTAGACATTGGCAATGGTTCCAAAACCATTGTCCACACTTTGAGTGTTAAATTGCCTACCCTATGGCCAAAACCTGGGTGCTATTCTAGTTCTTACTTATAGTGAAATTTGATGTTAACATATTTCACTCTAGTGATGTTATACTCACACCACGGAAATAATGAAAACCTTGTTTTCATTATTTTTGCGAGGGGGGGGGGGGGGGGGGGGGGTGATGTTTTGCTTAAAATTCATAACGCTTAGGTAGGTATTATAGTATGCTCGACAGGACTCCTTTTCTGATAATTTTATACGCAATTACTCACTAATAAAGGAAATGACGTCATACCGATATGGCGTATAAGCAGAGGTCAATTTTGAAGCAGAAGTGGGTGAACGTCTGCTAGAAGAGATGCAGATTGTGTTTTAATGTGAGCGGACGTATGTGTATTGTCTGTCTAATGTGTTTTACTTGAATTTTACCATCACTAGGGCTCCAATATACTCTGTTGAGGTGTTCCTAGCTTCATTGAATGTCAGGAAGTACTTTTAATTATTGTGTCGAACGTATTATATATTAAACTGGGAGCCGCGCTAGCGTAGTGGTTACAACACCGCTCTGGCGACCGGGTGATACAGGATCAAACCCGGGCGACGGCATTTGAGGATTTTTCGTCGACCGGGATTTGGACTGGATTAACTCGAGACCTGGCGAGGACATTTGAAGGAGTGTCGTCGACCAGGGACTGGTGGCTCCTGAGCCGACCCAGCTGCAATGGGTACCTCCGAAATCGGCGAGTATTTGCCTGAATGGCGAGGGTTACCTGTCTCTGTACAAGAAATAAAGGGATACTCACGTAAAATCAATGTCAGGTTACACATAAAATAATAACCTGAGATTTCGCCTCGAGTATTAGCGGGCGTACGCCAAAAAAAAAAAAAAAAAATATTAAACTGGTGAAAATGTATGGACAGCGTCTCCATAGCGGAACGGACTGCTTTATGACTTTATGAAGACTGCATATTAATTCATTTGCCTTTGTGCATGTACATCTGTAATGGAGCTGAGTTGATAAATGCCATTAAATTGTGAAGCGTGTACTGTAAGAGAGGTGTTGTCAACTAATTGACTTTAAATTGATACGTATCTGTGACATACCCCTTTGTTCATCTTGGCCATGCATACATCGTCCGATTAATATAATGTCATTGACGGCATGCATCAAACATTTTTTCTAGCGACGGTGCTTGTTTATTCAAGCTTGTGTTTGGGTAGGAGTGTTGAACAGAACCAGACTTATTTGTCTGGCGAAACACAGGTGACTAGCGATTATCCCTGAGTCATTACGCCAGAAAAAGACGGTCACAAAATTATGATGGACACAGAACTGTCTGTAAGATTGTACACGATGGCATCGAACAGCATATTATCATATATGGGAGACGTGACAATTGCAAAATTTTTCCATGTCGGATATATTTTGAAAGTACCACACCCGACCTGTTTGAATATAATTGGGGCGTTTATTTAACTCCATCACAAACGAAGGCGTGGGAAAAGAGGAAATATAGGCTAACCATTTCGCAGTTTTATTTCACTGTGAATTTCACGCTCGCCAAGACATCAAACCTCGCCAGAGTGAAGACTAGATTCATAATTCCTTTTTGTTAACCGGACCTTTTATTGGAGAACCAGATAAGACTTACAAAGCACAGGAAATCTCTACATTTTAATAAGGAACACCGGGACTAGGAAACCGAAGAAAGACACGGAGTCAGAGGGAATTGAAGTTAAAATTAACGACCCCCAGCCTTTTTTAATTTCTCTGAGCAAAAACGTCTGTAGCCAAGATTGGCATAAATAGTGCATTTTCATTCAATGATTTATTACTAACATGTGATCTAATATATATCTATATATTACCATGTGAAGTTTAATGTGTTTCTAAGTATAATACTTACATTTTCAAAGCAGTGTAAATAGGGCTATAAATATATTCACTTTAAAATTAATGTAAGTTTTCAAGCTTTAAACCAGTGTAAATGTCTATGTGAAAATATTCATTTTAAATTAATAGAAGTTTCAAACATTTCAACAAGTGTGAAAATAAATGAAACATAAATGAATTTATATTGTGAACACTTTTCAAACAGTGAAGATGTAAATGTACTATATCTGTCCGTTTAATCTTTTCATTTAAATGTAAAGTAAAGCTAAAGCTATTCAGTTTAAATTTAAAGGAAGTTTTATCCAGAGGGATTAAATTTAATTCTCATCGAGGGTAACTTCTGCCCTGCGATAGTGGTATCGGAATATTCTTCTTCTTCTTTGATCCTTAGCCGCCTACCGTCAAAGCAGTCAGTAGCCATTACGCCTGGTGGCGTCTTGTAGGGCAACAACAAATTGATTCCACTTTGCTCTTTCGGCGGCCATCTTTCCTACAGTGCCCCAACTCTGGTTCATTCTTTGCATCTCAGCCTCCACAGTCCTCCGCCAAGTTCTTTTTGGTCAGCCTGTCTTTCGTTTTCCGTCAGGGGTCCATAGCATAGCTGTTCTTGTGATGGCATCGGGGTCTCTTCTGAGGACATGGCCAACCCAGCTCCAGCGTCTGCCAGCTATGATGATGTGCATGTCCTCTTGCTTGCTCCGAGTAAGCAGATCTTGGTTGGTGATGATATTCGGCCAAAAGATTTGGAGAATTTTTCTTAGGCATCTGTTGGGTTCGTTTCTAACGTTCAAGAGTGTTATTTACGCGAATGATTTTGATAGAACGAAAATGTCATAAAATGTTCTTCAACACGAACACCAACAAGTAGTGATGAACTGGTTATTGACTGGCAGCACACAAGGCTGTGATGATTGTACATATATTTTATTGAACGTGACATATACGACGTTGAACAAGACGGTCATATTTACAGTTGCAAAAAGGTCATTACATCAAAAATGTTGATCATTGACTTTTCAAGTTTATGAAGATCCTCTACAATTAAGTCCTCTCATTCAAGTGACTAAAGATCGATCACTTCCTTTGCCATAGCATATGTATTGTAGTAACGTCCGTTGACCTTCTCTCAAGGACGTATCCTATGACCAACGGATTAATTCTCACTGAGTAATATTTCTTGTCATACTCGCACTAATTCCAGACTTCCTTCATACAATATTTAGGTAGCATAGATATATAACAATCCAAACAAAGTCATCCACAACAATACGACCAGGTTAGAGTTCTGTATTGACCAACCTCTCTGTATCTATGCCACGACTTTGGCATTTACGAAAATACGGCATATAAACATAAGAAGTATGCAAATCAATTAACTTTGTTTCTTCGTAGGAATCCTCCCCTCTACGGTAATTCAAAAGGGCTAACGACTCCGTCTGTCCATTCTAGGAAGGACATACTGTGATGACTTCCCGCTAGATCAGAACTATGAGCGGCCTTATACATTAATTTACTCAATAAACATTCAATGACATGGGGCGACACTTACATGATACTTCTACTCTTGGCTGCATCATGAACCAGTAGAGATCATACAAAAGTAATGGCTTCTTCCAAACTTGCCAATAAAATATTCCAAGAAATATACCTCGGACATAAACACAGTCCGTACTGCCCCGAACTCACATGACGTCACTCTTCCCCCAAACTAGGTTACCCGTGCGTCCAAAGCAACTCACACTGCATTGTGCACGTCAGTGCGTGAATCAATCGAACGCTCAAATAATATAACTATATAAAACTGGTGCGTACATTTGGCAGGACCGAAGACTACCCCCTTAGGTAATAAATGTACGTAACAGCTCCCTTATCACCTCCCCTTAAAAAAAATTAATTCTATTAATTTTTTTTTTTTTTTGAACTTAATACCCGAGAGAGGTGAGTCAAAACTACAACAAGATATATGAAATGCATAAAGTTATACTATATTAAGAAAAGAATATTAAACGAAATGAATATAACTAAATGATAGTATGCATTAAAGCACACATCCACAAACGACCTACTTTGGAACGATGTGGTAATATTCGAAGTAAAAACAAGTTTGAAAATGAAAATGAAAAAAAAAACCATTAAAAAAATGATAATAAAATTCAACTAAGTTTTCTAAAAAAAAATTTGAAACATATGATTTCAAAAATGAAAATGAACAGCAACACTGATGATAATCAATGACAAGAGGATCAATAAAACAGAAAAATTGAAAATACAATGTGCAAAAATGAAGCAATGCAAAATTAAACACTTTAAGAATTAACACACTTAATGTTTTTCTAACACTAGTATGGTTGACTAGTGATCTAAAAGTGAGATATCATAACTAAGACCCGTGAATGTAGGTATTACCTGACAACTAAGAAAGTTAGTTTGTGTGTGATCCATAATCAATTAAATATATTAAATTGAATTAATCTAATTTATATATTCCTTAATTACTAACAAATAACTAGTTAACAATATATTCTAAGTAATTTCAATATCACTATCAATATGTCACTGTTCCGTTACAACTAGTTAGTAATCGACGAGATAATGTTCTCAATGTTCCATACACGATATAATATATTCTCTAACACGTTATGTAGTGTAATATGTTCCATAGGAATAACAAATGTATATTTGTCGCTCTTAACAATGTTGCCATATTAATAAAAAGTTACTGTAGTACCAATGTTCCCGTTCTAATAAAACGTTAATATAGTATCAATAACAATGTACAAAGTTATTCATGTTATCGGTGAGGATGTTCCAACATCTGGAAGTGGTTTAGTTTCGACACGTTCACTTGGGCATCTTGATAGACAGTCTGCGAACACATTCTGCACTCCAGGAATAGCTCGTATCTCAAAATGGAACGGTTGAAGTGCTATAGCGTAACGCGCTGACTTTGATGACTTAACGTTCCCTGTGTTCAGTGCGGTAAGAGCTTTCTGATCAGACTCCACCACAAAGTGAGATCCGAGGAGATAACGATCCAGTTTAGTGATTGCCCAGACAAGAGCAAGGAGCTCTTTATCCAGAACGGAATATGTCGTCTCGCTCGGCGTGAGCTTTCTGGATACGTACATAACCGGAAATAAGGTGCCGTTATATTCCTGCATCAAAACTGCAGCAATAGCGTAAGAACTTGCATCACTGCGGAGAATGAAGGTGAGATTTTTGTCAGGCAACCTCAAAAAAGGTGCATTTGAAAAAAAATTGTTTTATATAGTCTAAAGCCGCTTGGTGATCCTGCGACCACTTTATTACATTAGATGTGCCTTTCTTCAGTAGAGACGAAAAAGGTGCAGTTATAGTAGACAAATGAGGGATGAATTTTGAAAAGAACTGTATTAGTCCTAAAAGCGACCTAACTTGTTTTTTTGTCTTAGGTGCTGAGATGTTTAAAATTTTAGAGACGTTACTGTCTTCTGTATACATGAAACCATGACCTATGCGGTGACCCAGAAATGAGATGTCATGAAAACCGACAAAAGCCTTTGAAGGTTTCGCTGTTAAGTTATAATCCCGTAAGGTAGAAAGTAAAGATTTTAAACCCTGAATATGTTCATCCCAAGAGTCACTGAAAAGACAGATGTCATCTATATAAGTAATGACATCGGGACGATGAGACAATATGCGGCGCATCATGCGTACAAAGGTAGCTGGCGCATTCATTAATCCGAATGGCATAAATTCCATTGAAAAAGACCCCGTGGTGTCGAGAAAGCGGTGAATGGCTTTGCTTTAGGAGTGAGTGGCACTTGCCAATATCCCTTTGAAAGGTCAAATTTCGAAAAGAATGTAGCATGAGATAATCTCTCCAATAAGTCATCTAAAAGAGGTAATGGTTCCGCATCGAATTTTGTAACTTTGTTTAATTTCCTGTAATCTACGCAAAGACGTATATTGTTGTCCTTCTTCCTAATGATTACCATAGAAGAAGAATATGGTGATGAAGATGGTTCAATTATATTTAATTGAAGCATCTCATCCAATTCCTTATCAACCTTATCACGAAAGTGTAAAGGAATAGGATATGGGCGAACTCGAATAGGCGTATCGTCAGTCAGAATAATGTCATGTTGGATGACTGACGTATGACCTGGGATGTCAGTGAGGACATCCTCATACGAGTGTAGAATATTAGAGACTTGCTGACGTTGATCAGCCGAAAGAGTAGATGAGATCGTAACATCATTCCATTTCTCAGTGGAATGGAGTGGTACAACTGGTATTGGTAGTTGTACATCATCAAAAGAAGATTCTTCTTATTGGATGACTGACAAACTAGAATAGTGTTGAATAGGAGGTGTAGGGTCGTCAGTTGCTTGAAACACTGACTGTAGATAATCAGGACGTGAGTAATACTCCTTCAACATGTTAATGTGGAAGGTTTTATGTTTACCATTAACATCAACGATGTAGTCGACATCGGATATTCTTGAGATGATCCTGAAAGGACCTCTCCAGGTAATTAAAAGACGATTGTTATGCGCAGGGAGTAATACAAAAGCTTCGTCACCAGGAATAAGCTGGCGAAGACGTCTATATTTGTTTACAAATAGACGAGCTTTTTCTTTGGCTTGTTCAGATGATGCAGTAGCAAGTCTACAAGCATCTATGATTCTCTTTCTCAGAGAGATCACATACTCATAAGAGGATTGAGTTTCCTCTTCAATATTCTCGTCAACCAATAAGTCGTGGATTAACGACATAGGACCGCGTGGTTGCATGCCAAAAAACAAGCTGGAATGGAGAAAACCCCGTGGCTTGATTTTGTACTTCGCGATACGCAAAGAGACAAGCGGGTAGGACCCGATCCCAGTCTTGGGGATGGTCTTGAGTCATCTTACCCAACAACTGCTTGAGTGTCCTATTGAGACGCTCAATTAACCCATTTGACATCGGATGATAAATAGAACTAAGAGATCTGTCTATACCTAATGTCTTCATAACTTGAGACATGGATTCAGAAATGAACTGAACCCCATGATCCGACAAGATTTTCCGTGGAAAACCAATGCGTGAAAAGATTAACATCAATGCCTCTGCTACACTGGCAGATGAAGTGTTTTTGAGAGGGATGGCCTCAGGCCAACGAGTGCACATATCAATGCACGTAAGGATATGCGTATGCCCTCTAGCAGATGGTAGCATAGGACCAATAATGTCTATAGCCATTTTATCAAATGGTCTAATCGGGATGTCCGCAGCTTGAATAGGAGCCGCATGAAATGGACCCCGTACCTTAACTTCTTGACATATCAAACAGGACCGACAATAGAGAGTAACATCTCTATGAACACCTGGCCAGTAGAATGCAGAAAGCACTCTGGATTTGGTACGCGAAAAACCCATATGGCCCGCACATTGCGAGTCATGAGCATGCCGTAATATCCGAGATCTCATACAGGATGGGACTAGAATCTGAAAACATAAGGATGAATCCTTTTCCCGTATTACTCTAACCAAAATCCCATTCTTAAGTATAAAGTCATGTCTAGATTTTGCAAGTTTGTTGCTTGTATTCTTTTTGTTAACATATTGAAAAAAATTTTTTAATGAATCATCATTCTTTTGCAATGTAGCAAACAACTCCCGTGAAATAGGAGCATCATCATCACAAGTGGTATGAACTGTAGGTTCAATAGGTGTATCATGCGACATATTAGTAGCTTGCGCTCTAGTCACTACTGCATTTGCAGTTTGAATATGTCGCTCTTCCCATTCAGCAATTTGCTGTGGTGTACACTCTTTAATACCATGTATGCGACCAAGTATTAAATCACAAATTGGATTCGGAAGGAGACATGCTTGGATCTTTCCTGAAAAAAAATGGTGTATTAAGATCAATAATAGCAGTGCGAAATGTTTCGACGGTGCCACCAAAAGTCACACACTTGACAACCCTGCCCGTGGCACAACTTGGGTTGATCAGCGACGTCCGGACGCCCACAGTGCTACAACCTGAGTCAAATAGGAGAGAGCATGAAATATTGTTAACAAATCCCTTGTTAAACTTAAGAGAGCCCTGTCCCTGGTGTACTGACGCAGCAGTGGCCGTACAGACTGCAGGTAGACTAGGCAAGTTATGTCCGCAACGCAGCGTCGTGATCGCCTTAGGCTGGAAAAGAGTCGAGCATTCTGGACAGTCTTTCACCTGGGTACAATCAAGAGAACATGACATAGCATTGTGAGTTTCAGCTACTTTACCCTGTTCAATGTTAGCCTGTGTTTCAATTAAAGAGACATTAGAATGTCTACCCGTATTACTCGACGATCTTTCTCTGCGACGCGATCGATTTTGATTATTTGCATTAAAATTGCCATAATTGTCTTTTCTACTAGAGTTAAAATTTGGATGAGTCCGATAGTTTGTATAATTAAAGTTATGCTGTTCTTTAAAATTTTTATTCCAAGAACCTTGTCTGTTTTGCGGACCCTGAGATTTTGATCTCCAGTTTTGTTTATTATAATGTCCTTGATTATTTTTAAAATTATTGTTACCAAAATCTCGCGATCTGTGAGCTTGGTTCCAAGAAACATTAAATGGAGCAGATTGTTGAAATTGCTTCCCTTTGTAAAAGTTATCATTGTTAAAATTGTAATTATTTCCCTTATTGACATACCTATCAGCACTAAAAGAACGATTGCGTGAAAAATTGTTTTGTTGTGCTGCAAAAGCAACAGGCAATTCATTCTTAATCTGTGCGTTACTTAGATCCATGTTTGGGTGAGCAGTACAAAAATTTTTTGCATGTTCTTCTAAGCCTTTCATAGATAAAGGTTTCCTTTCGTGTAAAAATGCGAGAAATGTAGGATTTACAGACGAAAGTACCTTATCGCGCATCAGTAAATCGAAGAGACCTTCATACGACTTTTCAATTTTGGATAATTCGATCCATCTTTCTAGTGTTAGTCGTATTTGTGACAGAAAATCATTGAAATTTCTGCCAGATTGAGGTAGTAATGTATGAAATCTTAAACGATATTCGTCTTCTGACTTTTGGAATTTTTGCAGAAGTGCTGCTCTAAGAGCATTATAGTCATTTTTCTCACCAATGCTGGTGGTATGATAAACTGCTAATGCATCCCCTGTAAGTAATCTGGATAAATATGTACAGTATAGCGCTTTATCCATGTTATAAGATCCACAAGTGGCCTCAAACCTATCTAGGAAGAATATTACGTCATCAGACGGGGGAATTAAATTTTGGAAATTTAAGGTGAATTTCTTTAAAATGATCCTGTCTGGATGAAGTTTGGCTTTCAAAAGTTCTCTGAGAATTAGATTCCTGAGTTAACCTAAGTCTCTCATATTCTGATTCTGCTAATTTTAGTTCATGCTGTCGTTTTCTATCATTCTCTTCCCTCTCAAGCTGAAGTCGTAATGTATTTTGTTCAGCTATTAATCTTCTTTCTTCCATTTCCTTTTGTTTAACTTCCATTTCTTTTTGTTTCTGTTCTGCCTCTCGCTGAAATCGTTTCTCTTCCAATTCAGCGGTTAATCTCATTTTTTTCTCCTCTTCCTCAGCTATAAATTTCCTCTTCTTTTCATGTTCCTCAGCATCAATCCGTTTTTGATCTGCCTCAAATTTCATCTTCTTCTCTTGTTCCTCAGCCTCAAATTTCATCTTCTTCTCTTGTTCCTCAGCCTCAATCCGTTTTTGATCTGCCTCAAATTGAAGTTTTTCTAGTCTTAAAGTTTCTAACTTTCTCTGTTCGGCTTCTATTTCTTGAGCTTTTCTATATTCTGCAAGTGCAAATGATTTTGCTTCATCAGGAGCCATCTGAAGAGCTTTTGCTTGCTTAATGAAATAATCTAGTGAATACATTATGCTTTATAAGTAGTCACAGTACTCTTGGTTTATAAAATGATAATTAATCAATGTAAATTAATTAACCTTGTTACTATAACAAGTGTTCTTCGTTCCTGTCCTTAGAACGGTATAATGTTATCATATAATTATTAAATATGTTATTAATCAATAAATTTATGTAATCAAATGTCATGAAATGAACAACGAGAAAGACAATAGAAACATAACCGACAAGACATGATAAACTGGACGGGTGAACACAATCGTAGAAATCAAAAAGAAATAAAAATGTATAACTAAAATAGAATATCGTAAAAATATACGACGATAACTACGATCAGATAATTAACGGTACAATTGACAACACAGTGTAAAAACATAGGTTTTGTAAAAAACTGAACGTCAGGAAAGGTGAGAATGACGTAATATACAAACAAAATACATTATAAAACTAAGGTACGAGTAAAATAAATACCAAAAACAACAATTAAACGTGACGAAACAGCTAAATAGATACTATTATAAGAAGCAACTAGCGATCGGAACTTCGGCAAGGTTTCTAGCCTTGTACCGGAACTATCGCTCAATTGAAACTTACAAGTTGAGCCCTACAGAACGTCTGACGAAGAGCCCGAATTGGCTTCGAGATGGACCTCGTTCGTCAGATCAACCTCCCTACCTCCCACGAAGAATGCACAACATATAACATATAACATGGAATAAGTAAAGGTGGACATAACAATAAAAGGCACAGCTAAAAGTAATAAAATGTACAACGAAAGTACGTTGTACTTATCTCGCGTGCAGGTAAAAAATCAATGTGCCTTGTCTCCGTGGATGTACGTCTACGGATAAAATACTTCGTTCTGCGTATACAAAACCAGCTCGCACGTAATACTGACGAAGAGGTGAGCAAGGCAGTCAGTCACTGTAGAACTTGACGTGGAGGTTGATTGATGATCTTGAGCATTTGAGTTGATTTTGATTCATATCACGCTAGGATCCAAATTGAGATGATGTCGCCTTGAAAGTACAAATTCTTCTTTTCAAACGATAATTTGGATGGGTACGTTCCTTTGAAATTACTTCCAGACCACACTGGCATACCAATTACTGTTGGGTTCGTTTCTAACGTTCAAGAGTGTTATTTACGCGAATGGTTTTGATAGAACGAAAATGTCATAAAATGTTCTTCAACACGAACACCAACAAGTAGTGATGAACTGGTTATTGACTGGCAGCACACAAGGCTGTGATGATTGTACATATATTTTATTGAACGTGACATATACGACGTTGAACAAGACGGTCATATTTACAGTTGCAAAAAAGGTCATTACATCAAAAATGTTGATCATTGACTTTTCAAGTTTATGAAGATCTTCTACAATTAAGTCCTCTCATTCAACTGACTAAAGATCGATCACTTCCTTTGCCATAGCATATGTATTGTAGTAACGTCCGTTGACCTTCTCTCAAGGACGTATCCTATGACCAACGGATTAATTCTCACTGAGTAATATTTCTTGTCATACTCGCACTAATTCCAGACTTCCTTCATACAATATTTAGGTAGCATAGATATATAACAATCCAAACAAAGTCATCCACAACAATACGACCAGGTTAGAGTTCTGTATTGACCAACCTCTCTGTATCCATGCCACGACTTTGGCATTTACGAAAATACGGCATATAAACATAAGAAGTATGCAAATCAATTAACTTTGTTTCTTCGTAGGAATCCTCCCCTCTACGGTAATTCAAAAGGGCTAACGACTCCGTCTGTCCATTCTAGGAAGGACATACTGTGATGACTTCCCGCTAGATCAGAACTATGAGCGGCCTTATACATTAATTTACTCAATAAACATTCAATGACATGGGGCGACACTTACATGATACTTCTACTCTTGGCTGCATCATGAACCAGTAGAGATCATACAAAAGTAATGGCTTCTTCCAAACTTGCCAATAAAATATTCCAAGAAATATACCTCGGACATAAACACAGTCCGTACTGCCCCGAACTCACATGACGTCACTCTTCCCCCAAACTAGGTTACCTGTGCGTCCAAAGCAACTCACACTGCATTGTGCACGTCAGTGCGTGAATCAATCGAACGCTCAAATAATATAACTATATAAAACTGGTGCGTACATTTGGCAGGACCGAAGACTACCCCCTTAGGTAATAAATGTACGTAACAGCATCGTGTGTGAAAAGAGCACAATTTCGACATTTCCTTCTCTGTGACTCTCCAGCTCTCCGCGCCATAGAGAAGCACAGAAAGCACACAGTTCTGATATAATCCTAATTTTGTGCTTGTGCTGTACTGAAAGGACTTCCAGATGTTGTTTAGACTAAAAAAGGCTGTTCTTGCTTTGTTCATTCTGTTGTTGATGTCTTTGCTTGCTCCGCCGTCTGGTGTTACTATGCATCCTAGGTATGTGAAGGCATCTTTCTGTTCCAGTTGCTGATTCCTTACTGATATGGGCCCAGGGTTGCTCACATTGAGCGTCATGACCTCTGTCTTCTTTAGGGTCATGTTCAAGCCCACCTGCTGGCTATACTTATTAAGTCTGTCCGTTTTTTCCTGGATGTGTTGATGTGAAGGTATGGGAATATAGGAACCCATAACTATGGGTTGGAAAACGCAATACTCAGAAGAGCGTTCGTTTCTTTTCTTCTATCATATTTATTGGTGGTACCAGCAGAAAGTACTATCTCTGGAACCAATTGAAGGTAGTAGTGGACTGACGTTGTGCGAGACGCCATCTTAAGAGGGTCTTATAGACAGACGCAGAACCAGCTTGGCCGTTAATCCTTGACGTTCTGGGAACGTGCTACGCCTGAACTTTGACCAGAGACGAGCGCAAGCAGAGTGAAAAGAACCAAGTCATAAGGAGGATTAGAATCATCATTGGCAGCTAAGTTAACCTATATGCTGCCACTTGAACCTCTTATTAAAAACCATTCAAGTGATGAAAACCTTTTCATAAATATTCAAATTATTTTCCATCTGTTAAAACGTAAAGTGATTATTTAAATTATGTTATTTGTAATTTTACAAATTTAACTTCGATTTAATAATTTTAAAGTTACTGCATGTATGTCTCAGTCAAATTACTACACACACTCTAAACAGAGATATATTATTATTAATATTATTATTATTATTCCACTGATTAACTCAGGGGTGGGGGCTGAACGAACTTGAATAAACCAGTGCTTAAATTTTGTATAAACGTTGTCGGCAGATTACAGAATTAACGTGCTCAGCAACAGCAGCATTGTTTTCGCTTATCTGAATATCTTGTGAAGACTCCCATGTGGTAGAAGCTTTACTACTCTTCTATCTACATTTCTGCCAAGCGTAATCTTGTGTAAAGATAGACTACATTAAAGCCTATAATAGATACTCTTGAGTTTTGGTCACTTTTGGACCACTACTGCAAAGCAGGGGAGGACATACCGTCACAATTGCACACGGACAACTCCATAAGTGCTCTGATCTCCTCCCTTAGATCACACAAGGAGGATCTCAGCACAGTTCATGAAATCAGTAGCAGAGCGAGGATCCCAATGTGTAGGTGTACATGCATCACACATGCTATATGTTTTTGTTGTAGTTCGGTTTTCTCATTTTTAAATTTTTCCAGGGCATGGGTCATATAGCCCACTCTTTACGATTTCCAACTGCCGAGGAATTTTTAAAGTGTGCAAATTGCACAGACCCCTGTCTATATAAAAAGAAATGAAGTTACAGAAACTACAACAAATGAACAAACTTTGCTGCGGGACGGACATCCGGAGTCTGAGGCTCGTATGACTGTCAGTGGTGAAAGCCGAAAGGAAGCCACTGACACGAAAACGGACGTCCTCACCGCAAAACGTGAAAAAAGAATAGGATTTTGGAATGTCAGGACAATGAACGAGACGGGTAAACTAAAACAGGTCACAGCAGAAATGTGAAACTATAGATTACACATTCTAGGGATAAACGAGAGCAGATGGACAGGGGCAGGAAAAGTTAAAACAGCAGCAGGAGAAACAGTACTTTACGCTGGAAGAGAACATGGACGGCACAATGAAGGTGTAGCCTTTATTCTACATAAAGGAATAGAAAGGACATTACTGGAATGGAAACCCATCAACAACAGACTGATAACACTGAGAGGGAGATTCACCAACACTACAATAGTACAATGCTAGGCACCAACGAATGACAGCGATGATGAGATCAAGGATGAATTTTATCAACAACTGCAGAAAGAAATGGAAGACACACCTAGATATGATCTTATCGTAGTAATGGGAAACATTACGTGAAAGCTGGAACACGCAATACATATAATGAAAGAGTAATGGGGAAATGCGGCAGCGGAACAGCACGCGAAAATGGGGATAAATTAATAAGTTCTGTAGCATTAACAATCTGGTCATTGGAGGAACACTTTTCCCACACAAAGAAATTAACAAATTAACATGGGAATCACCAAATGGTCGCTACAGAAACCAGATAGACCACATTATGATTAACGGTAGATGGGGACATGCATTACAAGATGTGAAGGTAAGAAGAGGTGCGGATGTGGGAAGTGATCACCATTTAGTAGTAGCAAAACTGATAGTGAAACTCAGAACCGCAAGTCCAACTGTATCTACACAGAAAAGGTTTAACATCTGCAAACTGAAGGACCCATTTGCCAGAAAAGCTTTTGTGGCTGATAGAATGAAGCGATATCAATTTGCCAAAAGTCAGGAAAAGACATTTACTGATGATATAGACCAGAAATTCAACACCATTTCAACAATATATAAGGAAAGCAGCACATCATGCTTGGGATTCCAGGAAAGGAAGAAGCAAGACTGGATAACACCAGAAACATTAAACACCATAACGATGAGAAAGGAAATGATAAGACAGAAAATAGAAGCGAAGTCCCACAGGTTAAAGCAACTATATAGCGAACAGTACAGTCAGCTGGACAAGGAAGTTAAACGCCAAACCCTTGCCAACAACAGGAATTTCCAAGACGATCTTGCAAGACAGGCAGAAGAGGCAGCACTGAGAAATGAACAAAGCACAGTATACAAAATAACTAAATTCATTAGCGGAAAACGTGGTGCAAACAATATTACATTAGTAAGAGATAAGCAAGGAAATCTCATCACGACAGCAGAGGGACGGGAAACAAGATGGGCAGAGCATTTCAGAGAATGATTTAGATTTTAATACAGACATTCCACGAAAAGAAAAAATCATCACAGCAATCAAATGGTTAAAGAATGGAAAAGCTCCTGGCCATGATAACTTAAATGCAGAGCTATTTAAGACAGACCCTGAGCTAGCAGCAGAACTATTAGAACCACTATTTTCACAAGTCTGGAAAACAGGGAAAACACCAACGGAGTGCAACAAAGGAATAATTGTCAAAATGCCCAAGAAGGGACATCTTGCAGACTGCAATAATTGGAGAGGAATCACTCTTCTCTCAGTTCCCTGCAAAATACTAGGCAGGATAATTATACCGAGAAATTCAAAAGCAGAAGACCACAAACTGAGGAAAGAACAAGCAGGATTTAGAAAGAACAGATGATGTGTAGATCATATATTTACCCTCAGGAACATTATAGTGCAGTGCTCAGAATGGCAAAGACAGCTGTACATTAATTCCATTGATTTTGAAAACGCTTTTGACTGTATACATAGGGACAGTTTATAGAAAATACTGAGGGCTTATGGAATTCTAACCTTTAAAATTAGGGGTGGATACCATACCTCTGAGCCACTCCAACTCTCTCTTTATTAAAGGAGGATTACAATGGCATGTAGGATAAAGAGAGAGGGATTGTACCTCACGGTGAGAGACAGCCATATCCTTAATGGATAGTCAAGATCCTATTAGGTTCACCTCTCTTTATCTAGCTCATGTATGGCTCAACTAATACCGCTTGTGCACAGCAGTGGCCACATCCGGGGCAACAGTCTGAGCTGACTGGCAAAGCCAAACTACAAGAGTGAAGTAGGAGCGATCTTACTCAAGGGAATGTCCATCCCTAGTACGCAAAGACCGAGACGGTGAGTGTGGTGGAGGAATCTAAAAAGATCAACGGTTCACAAAGTGAAACAACAAAGTGTGTGGCGCACTAGAGGCGTGTCGGATATAGAAAAAGACAACGGCTAGCCACCGTGGAAGAGATTAGGGCCTTTCCACGTACGTCTTAAAGAATGTAATGGAATCGCAACAAAAAGATAAGAAACGATATGTAGAGAATGCTTGGTGCCCTGGGAAGAAATCTACTGTACATAACAACAGGGAAGAGGCAACTCTTCTAATGACGAGTGTTCCTCAAATTCTTTGAAAAGGGAGTATTCTGGGACAGACCACCTAAAAACTAGTACGAAGAGCATAAAAATAGGAAAATGGTACGTTAGAACTCTAAACGGAGGAGGAAAGCAAGAAAATATCATTTTAGAGGCATAACATTTGAAACTTGATATACTGGGAGTTGCAGAGGCAAGATTATTGGGTACAGGCTACATAAAAAAAGACTGAGACGGATTGATAGAAATGTTTGCTTCTTTTCTCCTAGTGGTCTGAGCTGTTTTCTTTCTAATTTTGTCTACGCCCACGTTTCAGTCATTTTTTATCTTAACAGCTCTAATTCTCTCCCTGATTCTGTCAATCTTGCTAGAGCCCAGCTAGGCCCACCTCCTTGCACGTGCAACGCGGCACTTTGCAAACGAATCTTTTATGTAAATTCCTGGGAGAAGCGGCAAATATCTCAGTTTCTGTGAGTACAGGTTACCCCGAGCACCGGGGAAACTGTATGTCTTTTATTCTTGCCGTCTTTCGATTTTCCAGTCGAGCTTAAGTCACTCGCAGAAATGGGCGAGTGGGTTAACATTACTTTACTTTCCTTCGGCTAGAGGCAACCACATAAGCTCTTGCGTGGTATTACGGCTTTTGTTCTCTTTTCATCTTGATCGGTCTGTGAATGCAAACCGAAAATCTGACATTTTTCATACTATAAAAGGGCTGTTCTCTAACACTTGGTACCAGTTGCTTCGTCTAAGATGTTGCTGCCAGTCTGTACTACGGTTACTTTTTTTTAAATATATATATATATATATATATATATATATATATATATATATATATATATATATATATATATATATATATATATATATATATATATATATCTATATATATCTATATATATCTATATATATCTATATATATATATATAAATCACTGGTTATTTTATTTCATCTCGTACATATCATTCTTAAAGAAAAGTAACTTTTGCGAGTTCTGGGAGACATAATGTATTAAGTGCGCTCCCAATTTTAACTGCTTACGAAGCACAGCCCGAACAAGAAGATGAGATAATACAGAGATATTTTTTCGGACAGATATATATATATATATATATATATATATATATATATATATATATATATATATATATATATATATATATAATATATATATATATATATATATATATATATATATATATATATATATATATATATATATATATATATATATAATTTTATAAACAGAAAATTCATGTATATCAATTGATTTGACCATGGTGTTTTCCTTTTAAAATGTGTATAATTTAGTTCTGTATAGAGTCTCGCTATTAATTTGCTACAAGGGTGTTGGTCACGCCAGTTAATTTCATAACATGTTTCTTGTTTTGGGAGGTTAATCGTGACCTCGCTTTTGGCCGGAGTCAGATTGCGTGTGTGCGAAACGAATGCAAGCAAGGCGTTATGGCTACAAGTGTTATGGACTAACGCTATAGCGCCGTCCAGCCCCAGAGAGAAGGGGGAAGAAGTGTGCGTAGTATATTTTTGTATCAGGGGATTGCAAGGTTTTGACATGGAGTATATTCGTTTTCGTGATGGAGAGAAAAGACTGTGCAGTAAATTGTGCTTGCAAATGTTTAGACTTCGGTGTTCTATTGTGGCGCAGATATGTAAATTTTCTTGATTATCTGTATTTTCCATAACTGGTCAAGATTGAAGCTGTCTGTGTTCTATTACGAGCCCAAAACGAGTCGTCTAGATAAGATTTGGGCAGATAGCAGAAAGTGCCTTTGGATTTTATTTATTTTGCCCTATGTTGGCAGCCTAAAGTTATTCCGACAACACGGCTTGTCAGCCGACCATTCTAACTGATGTTTGTTTTTCTTGTGTGAAGTAATTTTATATCGCCCTTCACAGTACCTCTGGACCGTTACAATTGCCATTCATTCTTCCGGGCATCATCAGTGTAACCCCTTTATACCCCACCACCTTGGATTATACTAGCTTACAGCCAAGGAGAAGAAGTCAACGATTTACCAGTCTCAGCACTAGTTTAGTTTTCATGCTATTTATCACCCATTTGAGGCGCTCCTAGCGAGCCCTCACTTATATTCGTTGTTCTAATTTGTGAGCCGAGGTCTCTAGCGACCGGCTAAATGGAATTTCGCAGGTGTGCTGGAGTTAACGCCTTAACATTCGTCGTAATCACTCGTGCCCTTTGAAAATGGGTGCGCGCTGGGATAAATTTTGCACTCATCCCTACGGGAGCTTCTCTCCTCATCCATTGGATTAATAAATATATGAAACAGAGATAGGCACTTAAGTGCAGGAGTAGTTTCAGTCCAGGATTTATCCTAACAGGAGGCTGGAGAGGCCGTTTCATCATAGGAACTGGGGCACACGGTCAGTTACGACAGCTCGATTGATTAAGGACTCACGGACTGTTTGAGTGAATTGAGTGAATTTCAGTGTGTGTGCGATTGCGCGTAATGGTGTGGTAAAGTGTATGTTGGCCAATACTTTTGTTTGGTGAATTTGACTGTTCTTTTTAGCCTTCAGATATTGTGAAGGCATACTTATTTTCCAAATGTTGTTGTGGTTTTTTTTTTTTTTTTTTTTTTTTAATAACACACAAAATTACCTATTGTGGTCAGAATCTCCTCTCTTATAACTGCCACTGAATGTCGTAACGTTGTTCCTTACTGCCTTAATGTTATTTATGAGCATAGGAGGGCGAGAAGTAGATTGACTTAGAAAAGTAAGTCGCAGGAAGCTGAAGACGTGGCCCAACCACTCTTCAGAAATCATATCTCTTCTCATAATTTCATTAGTGACTCTATTCTCATCTATTTCACATCTTCGCACTCACAATCTGTCTGAACTCAAACATACTCTATGCACAATCTATTCATACCTGCGACAGAGATTAATACACGCTTATACACTCAGGAGGAAAAACACGAAAGAGGAGTAGGAATGTTAATAATGAAGGAATTAGAAAAATATGTATGTGGATACTGGACACACAATGACAGAATGATGTTACTGAAAATGAGAGCAAAGCCATTTGACATATCAATCTTACAAATATATGCGCCAACTAAAGAACACAGCGAAGAATATATAGAGTAATACTATGAACAGCTACAACACACGCTTAAACCAGTAAAATCTACAGATGTGTTGATAGTAATGGGTGATATGAATGCAAAAATTGGAAAAGAAAAATACATGAAAATAGTAGGACAGTATGGACTAGAGAAAAGAAATGATAGAGGAGACAGATTTATCCATTCTGTGAAGAAAACCAACTGGTTATATGTAATACCTTTTTTGAACACCACTCAAGGAAACTATACAAGTGGAAAAGCCCAGACAATGTAACAAGAAATCAAATGGACTTTATCATGTTAAACATAGATTTTAAAACAGTGTCACTAGCGCAAACACACATCCTGGTGCTGACATAAATTCAGATCACAATCCGGTCGTCATCAAAGTAAATATAAAGCTAAAAAGAGCAGGAAACAGAAGAAAGGCTGAACACAGATAGACATCTTCTTCTTCTTCCATCCTTAGCCACCAACCGGCAAAGCAGTATGTGGCCAGTACGCCTAGTGGCGTCTTAGGGCAACAACAAATTGATCAATCTATCGCTGTTTCCACCACGCCTAGTGGCGTCTTTGTGGAACAGAAACAGACCAAACAATCTATCGTTGTTTCCGTAATCAGATTGGTTGGCAAGCAGGTGATCAGCCCACTGTGCAAAGTTTTTACGGGATGGGGTAAACAGCCCCATGCCCAACCCTCCTTAGTCGCTTTTTACGACATGCGTGGTAGGGTGCAGTGTTACTATTCTTTGCTCCCCTTTCGGGCCCCGGCAACACACGGGTGACAGATAGACATATCAGCACTGAAAACAAAATATAAAACAAAAATATCTTGTAGATGTCAAAAATAAGTATGAACAGTTACTGACAGAAAGCATGGAACAGTACAGAAGAGAAAACACAGAAGAAAAATTAGCCGCAAAATTGGAATGTTTTAAAACAAGCATTCAATCAGCAAATGCAAATTTACCTAAAAAGGAGCCTAAGAAAAATCAAATTTGGGTGACAGATGACATCTCGAATAAAATGGCAGAAAGAAAGAGAGCAAAAAAGTCTCCAGAATATAAAACAATAGACAACGACATACGTACTATGTGTAGACAAGCAAAAGAACGGTAGATAGAAACAAAATGCAAGGAAATAGAAGATATGGAAGCAAAGCACATGAAATATGCATCTAGAAATAAATAAATTATCAAATAGGTCGCGGTGTGCCCAAGGAGGAGGCTGTATCAAGAACAAAAATGGTGTAATCTTTCTTGATGAGAAAGACATATCAAACAGATGGGCAGAGTAGGTAAAATAAATATTCGAGGACAACAGAGGTAAAATACCATCACCAGATTCTAATGAAGGCCCAAACATTCTCAGACCAGAAGTAGAGAATGCAATACATATGTTACAAAAAGGAAAATCAGTAGGCATGGACAACATAAAAATTGAAATGATAGAAGCCCTGGAGAGCTTTGGTATAGATACAATCACCAATCAATGCAACGATATATACAATACAGGATATATACCACACGACATGAAGACATCAGTTTTTATAACATTGCCCAAAAACCTACTGCAACAGAATGTTCAGACTTCAGAACAATCAGCCTGATGAGTCATACAATTAAGGTACTGCTCAAAAACATTCAGGAAAGAATAAAAAGTTAGGTAGACAGCGAAATCCAAGAAGAGCAGTTTGGTTTTAGAACGGCGGAACAAGAGAAGCAATATTTTGCCTAAGAATATTAGCAGAAAAATATACAGAGGTCCAAAAAAAGTATACATGTGCTTCATTGACTATAAGAAGGTTTTTGACAGAGTCCGTCATGAGAAAATAATTGAATGCCTCGAAGACACAGGTATTGATGGAAAAGACATAAGAATACTCAGTAACCTTTATTGGGAGCAAACAGCTACAGTAAGATCTGGAAGGAATTATTCACCAAACATAGATATAAAAATAAGTCTCAGACAAGATTGTGTGCTGTCCCCCTGCCTATTTAAATTATGCACAGAAAAAATTTTCAAACAGATACAAGAAATGCCAGGACTGTACATCAATGGAAGGTCAATAAACAACCTTAGATATGCAGATGATACCGTGTTGTTAGCTGAAAGTGAACAGGATTTGCAAGAACTAGTGAAGCAAGTGAACAGTAGTCATGAATATGGATTGGACATTAATATTGAGAAAAGAAAAACTATGATAATTAGCAAAACAGACGATAAGCTCACATTAAAGATAAGCATAAATTGGAAAATCCTGGTACAAGTCAAGAGCTACTCATATCTTGGTCATATAATAACAGAAGATGACAGATGTGAAACAGAAATCAAGAAGAGAGTAGGAATGGCCAAAGCTACATTCAACAACATGAAACATATACTGACATCTAAACAGTTAACTCACAAATTAAAACTGAGAATCATAAAATGTTATATATATTCTGCACTACTGTATGGTGTAGAAACATGGACAATGAATAGCAATTGGAAGAACGAATTGAGATTATATAGATATGTGGATATATATACAAGATTATATATATATATATATATATATATATATATATATATATATATATATATATATATATATATATATATATATATATATATATTATATATATAGATATATATATATATATATATATATATATAAAGAATGGAGCCCATCTCATGGAAAGAGAAGAAAACAAATACGGAGGCCCTACAAATTCTAGGTATAAAAAGAGGAGATCAAAGTTAGGCAGCTAAAATACTTTGGCCACATAAAAAGGCCTAACACCTTGCAGAAGACCATAATAGAAGGCAGAGTTGAAGGCAAACGTGCAAGGGGAAGACAGCGCTATAAGTGGGAAGATAACATCAAGAGATGGACAGGAAAGAGTCTATCAGAGTGCACCACCAAGACAAGAGACAGAAGACGTTGGAGATCCATTAAAGCCAACCTTCGTTGTAGAGATGGGTGCTGATGATGATGACGTAGGCATGCCTTTAGCTGGTGCTGAAGACTGTTCCGCAAGTAATCTACGGAGTAGGTTCTTTTTTGTACTGGTCGATCGTAGGTTTGGGCAATGTTTTAATGGTTTAGAACACTGGTCGTAGATAGATAGATAGATAGATAGATAGATAGATAGATAGATAGATAGATAGATAGATAGATAGATAGATAGATAGATAGATAGATAGATAGATAGATAGATAGATAGATAGATAGATAGATAGATAGATAGATTTTTTTCTTTGTTCTTCTATTAAAGACAGGAGCTGGTCTGCCGCTGTGGGTGTCTGTTGGTATTGTTGGATTTATAGGAACAGTGTATACAGCTATTGGTGGTATCAAAAGCGTGGTGTGGGCGGATGCCTTTCAGTGTTTCGTAATGCTTGGAGGTCTTCTTACAATTATTATAAAAGGTATAACTTGTTTTAAAATGTGGTTCACAATGTAGTTGTTATTAATGTTGGTATGCACGTCATAAATGTATACAAAAACTTCAGCAAAGTGTAAGAAGGTGTAGATTTAAAATTGCAGTTGTGTTTATACCCGAGCTATCATACTCCGCACTGTACTTTTCAAGTATAGTTCTGTGAGCAAGTTAAACACGCATAAAAACACACACAAAAATAAAATAATAATTAATGAATAAAAATGTAATGTTTTTTGCAACGTAAATATTTCTATTTCTGTTGCTTCAATTGCCTCAGCGCATCTACCATTTCGGCAAGGAGTCTACTTTATTCAATTTGACTTTCGGTTAGAATATTGGACAGAGGTGGTGTAAAGTTTGTTTGCACACACTGTTACTGTAAAATGTCAGTCTGTAAAGAAGTATCAGTTGTATACTGTAAACCTTCTGTAAAGTGTGGTGTGTTCTCTTTCTTCTGTAAAGCTCCACTATCAATCACTGTAGCATGTTGTTTGTGGTGCCACTACTGTATGTGTCTGTTGCGTGAGAAATTCTCGCAACATCGTTTTATTACGATATATATTTTATAACGCAAGGGCAACAACTGCTTGAAATTTATAGTCACTTTTCTCGGTAAGCAGCTGTCTCCTCGCGTTGGTATTGAATGCAGTTAAGTTTGCTATGCTAGGCCGTTTTCTCAGACAAACGGTTGGCAACCTGTTGGGTTATCCTTTTAAGGTAATCATTCTTACGCTGGTTCGTAGTAAAGGTCCTTGCGTCTTAAGTTCTGAGCTGTGGTCATTTTGCGCTGGACTGCGCATGACTGGTCTTGCTTGTTGGTCGAGCGATTTCCGCCCACCAGTCAGTCGAGTGAGCGATTTTGAATAGCTAGGGGGATGCCTCGCTGAAGAGGGGATCTCCGCTATTTTTTTGTTCTGTCAGGAATGTGAAGTCCTCTTAATGGATATTTCGTTTATTCGAGATAATACCTCTATTGTATTTGCACATGCCGGGGAGGCGTAATATTTCTGTGTATTTCCTGAAGGCAAGGTAAATTAACCTTTCATTAACTCTATCGATTTTTGGTCGTGAGCGATTTTTGATTCATAGCCTGTCTTCGGAAGGCGTCGTCACGAGATGTTTTTCCCAGCTCACATGTCGCTGTATTGTACTGCATCGGTTGATGCATGTCCCAAGGACTATTACTTGCTACTTTGTTATATGAACTAGGTTTGAAAACCTTTGTTATCTAGAGGATATTTTTGAGGACATTATTTATACTTCGGCAGACGTGCCTGTCTTGCTGAAGTCAGATTAAGGAGAGTGAACTGATCTCATACATCTGGTTATCTCCTGGCTGTTATAGAAAAGGATGGAGTTTTTCACCTGACTACATTTACAGCACTATGAAATATAACATGCATCTGACACATCATTGTAATGCTGTCTACCGTCCATTGCTGTATTGAATGTTGCTGTGATAATGACTGTTTGATGTGCCTACATATTCGCGTAACCATTTTGTCACTGTGGCGTCCACAATAAATAATGAAGAAAAAAACGTCAACGGCTGTTTCAAGAATCATTGACTTTATACGTCGTGAGTTTACTGACGTCCTATGTGGATTGCCCTGTTATTTTTGTATGATCATTGTTTGACTGTACACATCTGCACACTTCACAAAACCAGACCACGGGCACCATCACTCACCTCATGGTGCACGCGTCATTTGGCGGCCAATTACTCAATCATAATATAAATTGGGCGTCATCATTTGGTGGCCATAAGCTGGTTTGATCTGGTACCAGCAAACACGGGGTCCCTTACCCACTTCAAGTCAACACTACAGCATCCTTCATTTTCAACTTCAACATTCTTCAAGAAAGTCAACACTTCAAATTTTCAAAGTACTCGGCGTTGCCCGGTAAAAGTCAAAATTTCAACTTTTTGACGGAAACAAGAATTTGACAGTACCCGGCGTTGTTACATGTTGCCGGATAACTCGGACTGCTGTTATCTTTTACGCAATTCAAGCAAGTTGCTGCTGTCAAGGTTCCAGTGCTGTCGTTTTTTGAGAAGGTCAAGTGCCGGTTGAAACGGGTTGTTTTCTGAAGAAGGCCAAGTACCGATTTCCATCAACTTACTTTTGGATTAGAAGGTCAAGTGCCGAAACAACTCAACACACAGTATTTCAGAAGCTCTTGTACCATCGTGTTAGCAGTGGAAGCAGTTCAGATGTGCCATCATCGTTGGAGCTTCGCTCTTTAGGACGTTGATTGACATCCGTTGTTTTTCTGCTGTTCGACGATTGGAAGCCTATAAGTTAAGTGGCCTGTTTGTACGTAAACTGTGCCCTTATACTTCTGCTGAGTCTTCTGTGTATCATCTCATTCTATTGTTATATGTTATTCGTATATTTATATGTTTATATTTCAGCGGGTTCTCGGTTGGGTGGTGTCTCCCTTAGATTATGCCACGTCATAGAGGTCGTCTATTGTGAGCGTTTTCTGTAGGGTTTGCAAATTTCCGATACTGGAATTTGCTAAGCGACTTCTGTTGCTATTTATGTTAGTTGTGATGACATGTTTTAATATTGTTTTCGTTATTATTTCGCATTCTTTAGTTTTGTTTTGATTTGTTTGTATTTGTTAGCCTACTCTTGTCTATAATTTAGTTTCATACAACATTTTTGTTTATACACTGTGGTGTCTTGTATTTGTATTATCTCCTCGTAGATATCATCACATTTTTTGTGATATTTCTTTAATTTTCGCTTTATTTTTTGTTGATTTCTACGAATGTTTTTGTATTGTTGCTGATCTTTGTTATTGTTTACATTGTTATTGTTTACATTGTTTACATTGTTTACATTTTCAATGTTTACATTCTGCTTGTGTTTACATAGTCATTGTTTACAGTTATAGTAATTAGTTAATGGGCTATGCTAATGCACGGTTACTACTACACTGATGATAAATGAATGATGAATAGTGTCGTGCACTATTGAATGAGAAGTGCACTTATGATCAAGAATTGAGTGTTGATATTTCATATACAAGTTCTTTGATATGAGACTTGTTTCCCACAGAGACTGGGATAATATAATGTGATGTGAATATACAAGTGCTTAATTAAGACTTGTTACACTTAGGTTTGAAATAAATTAGTTAATTATTTCAGGTTTTTGAACTCATATTATTACTCATCATGTCTACATTTGAGCACTTTATTGAGCAGGGTAAATTGCTTGGGAAGACTGGTGATAAGTTAGAAGAATTTGCAACTGCTCGATATGATAAAGCAATGGAAGCTGAACAAAAGAAACTGCAGATGCAGGTGGATGAAAAAAGATTCCAAATGGAAATGGAAAAACAAAAAAGGGAACTAGAAGCTGAAAGACTTCAAAAAGAGGCTGAGAATAAAAGACTTGAGAAAGAAGCTGAAAGACTTCAAATAGAGGCTCAGGCTGAGGAAAGAAGATTACAGAGAGAGTCTGATGAGAGGAAAGAGAAAGCAAAAATGGAACATGAAGAAAAGGTCTTAGCTTTAGAGTTGGAAAAATTGAAATTGATGAACATGAGTAATGGTAATGATTCAAACAAGGGTTCATCTTCTGGTAAGGCTAATAATGATACTTTTAAGATTAAGTTACCAACATTTAGTCCTTCCAGTGATGACATAATGTTCTATCTGGACAGATTTGAACAAGCATGTACATCTCATAACATAGACAAAGCAAAATATGTTTATCAGTTATCAGGGATACTGACAGGTAAAGCTCTAAGTATATTAAATATGGTGGATGAACCTGACAAGAACAATTATGAGGTTGTCAGGGCCGCTTTGTTAAAGAAATATCAGCTTAACGAAGACGGCTATCGTCTACAATTTAAAAACATGTTACCTGAAAATGGAGTTGAATTCTCCGAGTTTATAGCAAGAATACGCATTACTTTCTCACGATGGGTTGAACTATCTAAGACGGAAAAAACTTATGAAGGACTTATGGACTTAATACTTAGAGACAAAGTCATGTCGTCTGTCAATGAGTCTTTCCTTGCTTTCCTTCATGAACGTAAACCTAAAACAATAAAAGAAATGGAAGATTTCTGTTGCCAATATGTAACTGCGCACCCACACATAACCATGGGTAACTCTAAGGTGAAAGAAGGTTTACCGGTTGCTTCGGCAGCACCGTATGGTCAAAACTTTGCTCGTAGATCCCAACAAAATTTTGATAGAAAGGGCAGCGGTAATTTCTGTCAAAATCATGGAAATCAATTTCATGGTGATTCTTCTTCGAAGAATTGGAGACAACCTGATAGTACTCGTTACTATCACCCTAATAATTATAGGCATTTCAAAAAAGGATATGGTAATAGAGGTTATTCCTGCCGAAGACCTCAAAACCAAACAAATAGATGTTCGCATCAATGTGAACATGATAGTAATCGTGGAAACTGGAATTCGAATCATGATAACAATTACAATAGAGACAATAATAACTGCAGAGATAATAATAACTCTGATAACTTCAGAGGTAATAATAGTCGGGGTAGATCTCAACACAAAAAAAAGAGATATCAGCAGGCTAATTCTGTACAACAGGAAACTGAGGGAGCCTGTAATCAGGTCGTTGATAATAAAAACTTTGACGCGGTCACTGGTTCTGCTTTTGACTTTGAGAGAGCAAACAAATGCCCCCAATGCAGTACTTTATTCGAACCGGGTACCATAACTACTTTGAGTTGTGGTCACCCACTTCCCGCTCTTCCTGCTGCTGTTGCGCATGACGGGAGGGGTTCTTTAATCCTACATAAGGGTCTTGTTAATGATACTCCGGTCTCACTACTTTTCGATTCCGGATGCACCACTATTGGTGTTAGACAATCGCTTGTAGATCCATCTTGTGCTACAGGAAAGGTTATTAAATGTGTCACATTTGGCGGCACTCTAGAAAAATATCCTACTGCTGTAATTCGCATTGCCACTCCTTTCTTTACTGGAGATGTGCATGCTTGTCTTTTACCTAATCCTATTGCGGACCTTATTATTGGTCGTATTCACGGAGTTAGGGAGTGTACCCCACAGCAGATTGCTGCTTGGGAAGATAATAACATGCAAGCTACAAATGCAGTAGTTACAAGAGCACAAGCTCTACAAACACCCGAAACTTCACTGAATAGTGATAATGAAGTTGATAGCCAAGATAGTCACTTAGTAATCACTCGTGACTCTTTCATAAAATTGCAAGAAGAAGATCCTTCTTTAAAAAAATTCTTCATTCTTGCGAAGAAAGGTGATCCGAATCAGGATACAAATAGAAAATCTTGGATTGCAATGAGAAACGGCGTACTTGTACGTATGGTACAAGATTCGACTACGTCGGCACATTCGCAAATTCTTGTTCCCAAGAGCATGAGAGTGCAAATATTACAACATGCTCATGACTCGCAATGTGCTGGACATATGGGTTTTTCCCGTACGAAGTCGAGAGTCCTTGCGGCTTTCTTTTGGCCTTTTGTCAATAAGGACATTCGTATTTACTGCCGATCATGCAAGGTATGTCAGGAGGTCAAATCTAGAGGACCACGACATGCTGCGCCTATCCAGGCTGCTGACATTCCTATTCGGCCGTTTCAGAAAATGGCCATAGATATTATTGGCCCTTTTAAGGTCAAGTCGGCCAGAGGACATCAGTTTATCCTTACATGTGTCGATATGTGCACACGTTGGCCAGAGGCTATTCCTCTTAAGAGCATATCTACTACAGATATCGCAGATGCTCTTTGGTTGATATTTTCTCGCTTGGGGTTCCCCAGAGAAATATTGTCAGACCATGGCACTCAACTCATATCTGACACTATGTCACAGGTAATGTCTACCTTACATATTGAACGATCTCTCAGTAGTATCTACCATCCTATGTCTAATGGGTTAGTTGAGCGTCTGAATAGAACGCTCAAGACTTTGCTTGGTAAGATAACTGAAGATCATCCTCAAGATTGGGACAGGGTTTTACCCGCGGCTCTCTTTGCCTATAGAGAAGTCCCTAATGAACACACAGGATTTTCTCCCTTCGAACTTGTCTTTGGCGCGCGTCCGCGCGGCCCTATGTCTTTATTACACGATCTCATCACTGCCGATGATATTAGCGATGAAACTCAATCCTCATATGAGTATGTCATTGCTCTTAGACAAAAGATCATTGAGGCATGTAAGCTAGCAACTGCTTCATCAGAAATTGCTAAAGAGAAGGCAAGGCAGTTTGCTAACAAGAATAGATGTCTACGACAACTTTGTCCAGGTGACAAAGCATTCGTCCTACTCCCCAGTAGGGAAAATAGACTTCTTATTGCATGGAAAGGTCCGTATGCAATAGTCTCTCGGATTTCCGATGTTGACTATGTGGTCGATATTGATGGAAAGCATAAAACTTTCCACATAAACATGCTTTCGGAATTTCACGAACGTCCGGACTATTTGCTGCCTATTTTCCAGGCAACGGATGATGCTCCTGCACCTCACGGTCATTATTCATCCCTGTCTGTCATACAGGATGAGGAATCTACCTTCTCTGATGTCAATCTTCCCCTTCCAGTGGTTCCATTACATTCCACGGAATCTTGGAAAAACGTTTCTGTTTCTCCTAATCTTTCTGGTGACGAACATCGACAAGTCTCGTCGATGTTACAAACATTTCAGGATGTTCTCACTGACATTCCTGGACACACAGATGTCATAGAACATGACATAATTCTTACCGACAATAATCCAATTAGGGTTAGGCCTTATCCTATTCCTATACACTTTCAGTCGCAAGTGGAAAAGGAATTGGATGAAATGATTCAATTAAATATAATTGAACCATCGACTTCACCATATTCTTCTTCCATGGTTATTGTCCGGAAGAAGGATAAGAACATACGAATTTGCGTTGATTATCGCAAATTGAATCAGGTCACAAAGTTCGATGCTGAACCGATGCCTTTGTTAGAAGATCTACTGATTAGACTTTCTAATTCTAGATTCTTCACTAAACTTGACTTGTCTAAAGGTTATTGGCAAGTGCCTTTAGCAGAGCATGCCAAACCTCTTACTGCTTTTTCTACACCTAGGGGTCTATTTCAATGGAATGTTATGCCTTTTGGTCTCATGAACGCCCCTGCCACTTTCGTTCGCATGATGCGTCGAATTCTGTCACATCGTTCGGATGTCATCGCATACTTAGATGACATCTGTCTCTTCAGTGATACCTGGGAAGATCACTATTTAGGGTTATATGACTTACTGTCCACTCTACGTGAGAATAATTTGACAGCAAAACCTTCTAAAGCTTTTGTTGGTTTTGGTGAAATCTCTTTCCTGGGTCATCGTGTTGGTCATGGTCTCTTGAAGACAGAAGACCACAATACTTCCAAAATACTGAACATCTCTGTTCCTAAAACGAAGAAACAAGTTAGGAGTCTCTTAGGTTTAATTCAATTTTATGGGAGATTTATTCCAAATTTATCTTCGATCATGGCACCTCTCTCAACATTGTTGAAGAAAGGTTCGCCTAATCTGGTCCGTTGGTCTGAAGAATGCCAATCTTCACTAGACCAAATCAAGAATATATTTTCTTCTCCTCCCATCTTAAGATTACCTACTCTTGATAGGACTTTTGTTCTTCGGAGTGATGCTTCATCCACTGGGATTGGAGCAGCACTGATGCAAGAATATGCAAATACTCTGCATCCTGTTATGTACATTTCTAGAAAACTAAATGCGGCAGAGAGGAACTACTCGGTTTTAGACCGTGAGTTGTTAGCGATGGTTTGGTCAATTCTAAAACTACAAAGATTCCTCCTGGGCGCACATTTCATTCTAGAGACTGATCAGAAAGCTCTTACAGCTATTCAGACTAAGAATTTGAAGAGTTCGAGATCCACTCGATATGCTATAGCTCTTCAACCTTTTCACTTCACGGTACGAGCTATCCGTGGTGCGGATAATGTGATGGCTGACATTTTATCTAGATGCCCACATGACTCCAACTAATACTTCTGTCCTATATTTCCCAATATTCCAGAGTCATAACACACCTATATTACTACAATAGATTAGCACATCTGTACTCACTTTATATGTACACACTATCGTGCTTTGTTATCATCTTCTTCTGTTCGTTTTTTAAGATGATAGAGGAGGACTGAGTAGTTAATATAAGGGCCGTTAGTTTACTAAACAGCCACAATTATTAATAATGTATTGTACCTTATGAAGCATATTAGTTATTAATTAGCATTATATTGCTTGTACTTTCTCAGAATGTCATTGATGAGCTGAGGACTTACCTTACTATTATCAAGCATGACGAGTTCTAGATTGTGTACTTACCCTCGGAATGCCAGAGCATATGTCCTGGATCGTCATGTAGTTTAACTTTACTATGTACTTATGTCATTACATGTCAAATAATGTACTATTTAAATTTTTCTATCAGATTTGTACATCCATTTTTAAAGACAATATTAGAGTATGCTATTTAATGATGATTATGGTAACTTGCATACGTATATTGTGTTTACATGCTAACGTGATGTGTGTTGGTGACACCTCCCCGATGTGAATATTTTTTGAGACATATTTATTTTTCTGTTGAGGTATATCCTCACCAGACACTCTATATTTAGCCTCATGTTAGGCAATTTAATTAATTATCAGCGCATAATTCGTGCGTTTTGAGCCGCTTATCGCATGCTCTTTGATATTTAAAAAAAAAAAAAAAATATGTTCCACATTTTTTTTTTTTATCGGGAGGAGGTGGTGGTGATATGTTGCGTGAGAAAATTTCTCGCAACATCGTTTTATTACATATATATTTTTTATAACGCAAGGGCAACAACTGCTTGAAATTTATAGTCACTTTTCTCGGTAAGCAGCTGTCTCCTCGCGTTGGTATTGAATGCAGTTAAGTTTGCTATGCTAGGCCGTTTTCTCAGACAAACGGTTGGCAACCTGTTGGGTTATCCTTTTAAGGTAATCATTCTTACGCTGGTTCGTAGTAAAGGTCCTTGCGTCTTAAGTTCTGAGCTGTGGTCATTTTGCGCTGGACTGCGCATGACTGGTCTTGCTTGTTGGTCGAGCGATTTCCGCCCACCAGTCAGTCGAGTGAGCGATTTTGAATAGCTAGGGGATGCCTCGCTGAAGAGGGGATCTCCGCTATTTTTTTTGTTCTGTCAGGAATGTGAAGTCCTCTTAATGGATATTTCGTTTATTCGAGATAATACCTCTAGTGTATTTCCACATGCCGGGGAGGCGTAATATTTCTGTGTATTTCCTGAAGGCAAGGTAAATTAACCTTTTCATTAACTCTATCGATTTTTGGTCGTGAGCGATTTTTGATTCATAGCCTGTCTTCGAAAGGCGTCGTCACGAGATGTTTTCCCAGCTCACATGTCGCTGTATTGTACTGCATCGGTTGATGCATGTCCCAAGGACTATTACTTGCTACTTTGTTATATGAACTAGGTTTGAAAACCTTTGTTATCTAGAGGATATTTTTGAGGACATTATTTATACTTCAGCAGACGTGCCTGTCTTGCTGAAGTCAGATTAAGGAGAGTGAACTGATCTCATACATCTGGTTATCTCCTGGCTGTTATAGAAAAGGATGGAGTTTTTCACCTGACTACATTTACAGCACTATGAAATATAACATGCATCTGACACATCATTGTAATGCTGTCTACCGTCCATTGCTGTATTGAATGTTGCTGTGATAATGACTGTTTGATGTGCCTACATATTCGCGTAACCATTTTGTCACTGTGGCGTCCACAATAAATAATGAAGAAAAACGTCATCGGCTGTTACAAGAATCATTGACTTTATACGTCGTGAGTTTACTGACGTCCTAATGTGGATTGCCCTGTTATTTTGTATGATCATTGTTTGACTGTACACATCTGCACACTTCACAAAACCAGACCATGGGCACCATCACTCACCTCATGGTGCACGCGTCATTTGGCGGCCAATTACTCAATCATAATATAAATTGGACGTCATCAGTGTCCATGGTAGTGTACAGAGTTGTCGAGATCAGGCATGCTCCAGTCTACCCAGCTGTAAATGGGTAACTCACCCTAGTCCTAAGTTAGGGAAGGCAAAGGCAGCTGTAAACAGTAGTTTCCCTCTAAGGCTCCAGGGGAAGCAGGCCCTAAACTTGGTCACTTCAACCGACGCAGGATGGTGTAGATATGGGTAGAAGTGTAGAGTGTGTTTACCGCGAATGGTGTACTGTTCGTGTTCTGACCAATCTAAACACTCATTCACTTGTGTCTACAAGGCAGCAATGCAGACTGCTGGAATCTTTGTTTACACAGTTTATTTGGACGCTCACACTGGGACATAACGAGTAAATCATGGGTATGTTGACATATCAATTTGCAGGCATACATAGTAGATCCTATGTCATGGCACATTCATAAATAATAGGTAGTACATCAATGGCCGCATCCCCTATCTGACTAAGCGCGTCAGTGAAGGCGGATCGGTAAGTAACTAAAGTTGCTTTATATTCACAGTTTATCATATTGTGAAACCACGATAAGGGGTTTCTATCCAAATTGAGATCTCCTTGCCACTGTCCGAATAATAAGATACATGCCCCGTTCTTTAGACAGTGATCCAAAAAATGCGATGACAGGAATGTAACATGGCCGCCTACCTGAGTTGTCGCTCACTCGCTCACAGGAGGATATATATATATATATAAGCCAAAGTTAATTTGCAATACATATGCATAATTTCATAAAGTTCCTCCATACAGATCTACCGTAATCCAGTTACCTCACGTAGACATAATTACAGTATGGAGCCTGTCATCTCCGTCGATACAAATTTGACCCTAGCGTTGCGAAGCACAAAATTCCCGCTAGGCCTAACCGACCTGAGATCATCAAAACAGGGACTGGAATTACCTGGAGTCCGAATCATACATGGTACCGTACATTAGGAAAGTCTCTAACACAACTCTAGTAGAGACACAATCTCCTATAGAAGAAAAACTACTTCGTAAATCATTTTTACTGAAGAATATACCAGCTCTGGAAAAATGCGTACCAGCCATTGTCACGGTACATCGGAACTCATCACGACTAGACAAGACAACTCCTACTTCCGCTAGAGCAGTGTAACAAGAATATAGTCCTGCCTACCCATCCAAAATATACAATATAGGACTGATTCTACTTGTACTAATAATATGTAATACATATGAATTCAGGCCATAAACATAATAAGCAAATTAATCTATTTTCTGGCCCTAAGAAATAGGTACAGACAAGGGTGTCATATCCATGCGCCGAATTAATATCAAGAACGATTACTCCTATAATCAACAGGGTAAAACAATTATGGATTATCTAGCCTTCCCCATAGACAGCATTTTCATACACAAATGAATGAATGTCTATATCTTTTCCATATTAAATAGCCATATCGATTTTTGTAATATGTGCGTCAAAATATGCACGCAACAGATTACCACACCCCTCGGGAAAAAAAAAATGGTACATTTTTTTTTAAAATACATCTAGGAGCAACATACAATAGGCTCACAACGCACCCATAACAATGCGCAGATGATAAGCATAAGTTTTCTGACCTTAGAGAAAGTATTTCTCTAAGTATAAATATTTCCAGAGAGGTGTCACCAACGCATACTACAATATTAGCAATGACACAATTTGTACATTAGTTTATACATAAATTTCATCTAAGATATCTTAACATCATGATCATCAAAGACGAAAAAACATTGAAAAATCAGCGGTGAATAAATATCAATGAACCGCTAAGTAGTGTTACAATCAATATATGATATTACATATGTGTACACATTTCAACATAGGAACAACTGTATCAAAGTTGTATAACAGTTATGAATCATGTGGGCATCTAGACAAAATATCTGCCATCACATTTTCTGACCCACGGATAGCTCGCACCGAAAAATGAAATGGCTGCAGAGCAATCGCGTAACGCGTTGATCTCGCGCTCTTCAGATTTTTACTCTGAATAGCCGTAAGAGCTTTCTGGTCAGTTTCCACAATGAAATGCGCGCCAAGAAGAAATCTTTGCAGTTTAAGGATTGACCAAACCATAGCCAATAATTCACGGTCTAGGACCGAGTAATTCTTCTCTGCGGCATTTAATTTCCGAGAAATATACATCACAGGATGCAGAGTTCCGGAGTACTCTTGCATTAGTGCTGCTCCAATCCCGGTGGATGAAGCGTCACTACGAAGAATAAATGTCTTATCCTTAGAAGGCAATACTAGGATAGGTGAAGTAGAAAACATAGTTTTAACCTTATCCAAAGAGGATTGACATTCTTGAGTCCAGTGGACTACATTAGGAGACCCTTTCTTTAGCAAGGAAGAAAGAGGTGACATAATGGAGGACAGATTCGGAATGAATCGTCCATAAAATTGTATTAGACCTAAGAGACTTCGTACTTGCTTTTTAGTCTTAGGAATAGAAATGTTAAGTATCTTACTTGTATTATGGTCTTCTGTTTTTAGGAACCCATGACCAACACGGTGTCCTAAGAAAGATATTTCGCTAAAACCAATACATGCTTTCGATGGTTTCGCTGTCAGGTTATGCTCGCGTAAGATAGACAATAGTTCATTTATCCCATTATAGTGATCGTTCCAAGTATCACTGAAAAGACAGATGTCATCAAGATACGCAATGACATCTGAGCGATGAGATAGGATTCGACGCATCATGCGTACGAATGTTGCAGGGGCGTTCATAAGACCGAAAGGCATGAAATTCCATTGGAATAGACCCCTAGGCGTCGAAAAAGCAGTAAACGGTTTGGCGTGTTCGGATAATGGAACTTGCCAATATCCCTTAGACAAATCGAGTTTAGTAAAGAAATGAGAATTCGATAGTCTCGTAAGTAGCTCTTCTAGTAAAGGCATAGGTTCAGCATCAAATTTCGTCACTTGGTTCAATTTGCGATAATCCACGCAAAGACGTATGTTATTGTCTTTTTTTCGTACAATAACCATCGGCGAAGAATATGCTGATGTGGATGGTTCAATAATTTTTAACTCTATCATCTCATCCAACTCTTTCTCTACCTGTGCTTGAAAATGTATCGGGATAGGATACGGTCTGACTCTTATAGGACTATGGTCAGTAAGAATAATGTCATGTTGAATGACATCAGTTTGACCAGGAATGTCAGTAAGGACATCCTGAAATTGTTCTAACATAGTAGAAACTTGTTTCTGCTCTCCTGGAGATAATTCTGGAGAAATTGCAACATCTTTCCATGATTCATTAGAGTGAAGAGGAATCATTGGAAAAGGTAAATTTACATCCGAGAAACTCGTTTCCTCATCCTGTATTACTGACAGAGATGAGTACTGTCCATGTTGGACTGGAAAATCGTCCGTTGCCTGGAAAACAGGTTGTAAATAATCAGGACGTTCATGGAATTCCGTGAGCATGTTGATGTGGAAGGTTTTACGCTTCCCATCAATATCGACGATATAGTCAACGTCGGAAACTTTTGATATTATATCGTACGGACCTTTCCAAGAAATAAGAAGTCTATTTTCCCTACAAGGTAGCAAGACGAATGCTTTGTCACCTGGACAAAGTTGTCGCAAGCATCTCTCTTTTTTTTGGCAAATTCCCTTGCCTTCTGTTTCGCAAATTCAGAAGAAGCAGTTGCCAATTTGCATGCTTCAATAATCTTGTGTCTAAGTGCGATGACATATTCATAAGAGGATTTTGTGTCATCGACAATATTATCAGCAGTTATAAGATCATGAAGTAAGGACATAGGACCTCGCGGTTTCGCGCCAAAGACAAGTTCAAAGGGAGAAAATCCTGTATGTTCGTTGGCGACCTCTCTATATGCAAAGAGAGCCGCGGGTAAAACCCTATCCCAATCCTGAGGATGATCTTCTGTTATCTTACCTAGTAGGTTTTTCAGAGTTCTATTCAGACGTTCCACCATCCCATTGGACATAGGATGATAAATACTACTCAGCGATCTCTCTATCTTAAGAGTCGACATTACTTGAGACATGGTATCCGATATGAGTTGGGTACCATGGTCGGATAATATTTCTGCTGGAAATCCCAGACGAGAAAATATTAACCAAAGAGCATCTGCGACATCAGCAGTAGTTATGCTCTTTAGAGGAACAGCCTCCGGCCAACGTGTGCACATATCAACACACGTCAAAATAAATTGGTGTCCTCTAGCAGACTTTATCTTAAATGGACCAATGATGTCTATCCCCATTTTTTGAAATGGTCGAATGGGAATGTCTGCAGCCTGAATAGGTGCATCATGGCGTGGACCTCTGGATTTAATCTCTTGACATACTTTACAAGATCGACAATAGATTCGTATGTCCTTATTCACAGCAGGCCAAAAGAAAGATTGAAAAACTCTAGCTTTAGTACGGGAAAAACCCATATGTCCAGCACACTGCGAATCATGAGCGTGCTGTAAGATTTTAACTCTCATATTTTTAGGCACAAGGATTTGAGAATGAATGGACTTAGCGGAGTCTTGTACCATACGTACAAGTACGCCATTCTTCATCGTAATCCATGATTTACGATTTGTATCCTTATTCGGATCACCTTTTGTTGCCAGAGTAAAGAATTTCTTTAGAGTAGGATCATCTTCCTGCTGTTTTATAAAGGAATCATGGGAAATCTCCAAGGGATCATCTTGGATCTGCGCATCATTATCTTCAGAATGTGAAGATTGGCATATTAAGAGCTTGAGCCCTAGTGATTACTGCATTAGCAGATTGCATATTAACATTTTCCCAATTAGAAATTTGCTGTGGAGTGCATTCTTTCACTCCATGAATGCGACCGATGATAAGATCAGCGATCGGATTCGGCAAGAGACATGCTTGCACCTCTCCTGTAAAGAAAGGCGTAGCAATATTGATAATGGCAGTGGAGTACTTCTCCAATGTGCCACCAAATGTTACACATTTGACTATATTGCCTGTAGCTCGAGAAGGATTTACGAGTGATTGCCTCACTCCGATGGTAGTGCACCCCGAATCGAAAAGAATTGATACCGGAGTACCATCTATTAGGCCCCTATTAAAGACAAGAGCACCCCTTCCATTATGCGCGATTGACGCATGGAGCGCGGGAAGCGGGTGACCGCAGCTTAAAGTAGAAACTGTGGTTGGATCGAATAATGTTTTGCATTGCGAACACTCAGATGCTCTAGCAAAATCGAAAGCGGAAATTTGCTAGACTATTGGAGTCTTTTTTATCATTATTCTGATTACCGGCGTCGTGGAACTCCTGTTGTGCAGAGTTAGCCTGGTAATAAGATTTACCATGTCTTTTGTGTTGTGATCTACCTCGGTTATAATTGTCTCTATAATTATTATTTCCTCTTTTATAACCCCTATTTGGGTTTGAATCATAATATTCATGATCATAATCATCACGCTCATTATACTGAGTATCCCTGTAATATTGGTTCTTTTCTCTCCATGAAGCACTTGGGTAGTTCCTATAGCTACTCCCTTTACGAGAATTTCTAAAATTATGGGTACCCCTCGCGTGTCGAGGACTATCAGCCCGATTCCAGTTCTTCGAAGAAGAACCCTGATTTGAGTGGTTATCTTGGTTTTGATACTTATTCCAATTAACCTTTTTATCAAATTTATTTTTAGCTCCTTGGAATTTGTGTGAGTAATTCTGATTATATTCTGTTGCCGAAGCAACTGGCATACTCTCTTTAATGTTAGAGTTACTAAGAATCATGTCAGGGTGTGCCGTGGCATACTGGTCACAATATTCTTCCATTTGCTTTAATGTACTAGGTTTACGCTCATGTAAGAACTCTAGGAATGATTTATTTACCGAAGACATGACCTTGTCTCTTAGCAATAAATCCGTAAGACCATCAAATGTTTTCTCTGTTTTGGATAATTCAATCCATCGTGAAAGTGTAATTCGTGCTTTTGAGATGAATTCTGAGAATTCTACACCTACCTCAGGTCTCATTGTTTTAAACAAAAGACGATAACCTTCCTCAGACAGCTGATATCTCTTTATCAAATCTGCCCTAACAGCATCATAATTATCCTTGTCGGCCTCTTCGACGAAATATAACTTACTCAGAGACTCCCCTTTTAGATTTTCAGACAACTGATTCACATACTGTGATTTGTCAACATTATGAGCTCGACAAGCCCGTCCAAATCTATCAAGCCAGAATGCTATATCATCACTGGCAGAGTTGAACGCTGGTACCTTGACCTTGTACACAAAGGGTTTACCATTACCACTAGATGCCTGATTAACATTACTCATACTTGTCAATTTTAATTTCTCTAACTCAAATTCATGTTCTCTTATTGCTTTTCTCTCTTCAGCTTCTCTATCTAATCTTCTCTGTTCTGCAGCAGCTTCTAATTTCTTCTGTTCTGCAGCAACTTCTAATTTTTTTTGTTCAGCTGCAGCAGCAGCTTCTAATTTCTTCTGTTCTGCATCAAATCTCCTTTCCTCCACTTGCATCTGCAATTTCTTTAGTTCAGCAGCAGTATCAGCTTCTTTTTCTAATCTTTTTTCTTCAGCTACAGCTTTCCTCTCTTCAGCAGCAGCAGCAGCAGCAGCTTTTTTCTCTTCTGCAGCTAATGCTTTGTCATATTGAGCAACAGCCCATTGTTCTAAGTCTTTCCCAGTCTTATCAAGGGATTTTCCTTGTGCTATAAAGTAATCTAATGTAGACATTTTGTCTTCTTAAATCAGAAACCTGAAAAAGTAAATAAATTACCTTATTTCACTTTAATGGGAGACAAGTCTATACCATAGACTTAGTCTTAGTGAAAACTTGTATGGTTTATAATACCCAATGATAACTTGAGTACCTGTGGACAACAATAACTGTATCTCAAATACTGTGGGAGACAAGCCTTACAAAGGTCTTGTATACCCTAATGTAATCAATAATCACTTGAGTACCTGTGGAAAATAATATTTCCCTTTACCAATCACTTTGGGAGACAAGCCTTATAAAGGTCTTGTACATTTTGTTTTATAACAATAACAATCATAAAGTACTGATCTGTACTATAATATAAGTGTATTCCACTATACCTCATATGTCATATGTCAACTAAAGACATTACAAAGGACAAACAAGAAAAGACAATCTGAAAACATTTGCAGAGATCAAATTAAATTAAATAGGAGAAATGAAAAAAATGATCACAGAATCCGTGATGATAACTGCAATAAGATAACAAGACAAATAACGCCACAGTGTATAAACATAAGGGTGTAAAGAAATCAAAAATAGAAAAGATTAGACCAACAAATGCAAACAAACCAAACAAAACTAAGGAACACAAAATTATTAACAAAAACAACGAAGAAAAGAACACCTCATCACAACTAACAGAAATAGCAGCAAATTGTTGCTAACAAATTTCCAATTAAGAAAATGTGTACCTATAGAATACTAGTACCAGACCAATGTCACTCGGCATACCTTGTACTAGTCACACAGAACATAAACTAATTTAATACATAACAAATAACATAAATGCATATATAATATAATATATGTGTTGTGGATAGAATGTGTTGCAAAGTATGCTCAGATTTAATAAATTAGACTACCACTTTATTGAGTAATAGATTTGCTTTCTAACTATTACACTGTCCAATTTTTTTGAGCACATTAGAAGATCCACCGATGAAATTTGCACTTTATGTTCAACAATGCTCTTCTATTACAGCAGGATAAACAATCACTGGTTTAGAACACTGACTGTACTGTGCCAAATGTCAACAAGTGCTGTCCCAGATATTGCTACACTTGTCAGAACAGGTCAAGCTGACATTGATTGTATAGCTGTCCTATTGGTATTGATGTGGTCAAACAAATGTTCTTGTAACTGTAAAATGTGATTCTCAACACAAGACTGCGTAGGCTGGACCCAGGGATCTGGCTCACCACTGTAAAATTTCTTTCCCACTGTAAAGTTGCTTTCACACACACTGTACTGTAAAATGTCAGTCTGTAAAGAAGTATCAGTTGTATACTGTAAACCTTCTGTAAAGTGTGGTGTGTTCTCTTTCTTCTGTAAAGCTCCACTATCAATCACTGTAGCATGTTGTTTGTGGTGCCACTACTGTATGTGTCCATGGTAGTGTACAGAGTTGTCGAGATCAGGCATGCTCCAGTCTACCCAGCTGTAAATGGGTAACTCACCCTAGTCCTAAGTTAGGGAAGGCAAAGGCAGCTGTAAACAGTAGTTTCCCTCTAAGGCTCCAGGGGAAGCAGGCCCTAAACTTGGTCACTTCAACCGACGCAGGATGGTGTAGATATGGGTAGAAGTGTAGAGTGTGTTTACCGCGAATGGTGTACTGTTCGTGTTCTGACCAATCTAAACACTCATTCACTTGTGTCTACAAGGCACCAATTCAGACTGCTGGAATCTTTGTTTACACAGTTTATTTGGACGCTCACACTGGGACATAACGAGTAAATCATGGGTATGTTGACATATCAATTTGCAGGCATACATAGTAGATCCTATGTCATGGCACATTCATAAATAATAGGTAGTACATCAATGGCCGCATCCCCTATCTGACTAAGCGCGTCAGTGAAGGCGGATCGGTAAGTAACTAAAGTTGCTTTATATTCACAGTTTATCATATTGTGAAACCACGATAAGGGGTTTCTATCCAAATTGAGATCTCCTTGCCACTGTCCGAATAATAAGATACATGCCCCGTTCTTTAGACAGTGATCCAAAAAATGCGATGACAGGAATGTAACATGGCCGCCTACCTGAGTTGTCGCTCACTCGCTCACAGGAGGATATATATATAAGCCAAAGTTAATTTGCAATACATATGCATAATTTCATAAAGTTCCTCCATACAGATCTACCGTAATCCAGTTACCTCACGTAGACATAATTACAGTATGGAGCCTGTCATCTCCGTCGATACAAATTTGACCCTAGCGTTGCGAAGCACAAAATTCCCGCTAGGCCTAACCGACCTGAGATCATCAAAACAGGGACTGGAATTACCTGGAGTCCGAATCATACATGGTACCGTACATTAGGAAAGTCTCTAACACAACTCTAGTAGAGACACAATCTCCTATAGAAGAAAAACTACTTCGTAAATCATTTTTACTGAAGAATATACCAGCCCTGGAAAAATGCGTACCCGCCATTGTCACGGTACATCGGAACTCATCACGACCAGACAAGACAACTCCTACTTCCGCTAGAGCGGTGTAACAAGAATATAGTCCTGCCTACCCATCCAAAATATACAATATAGGACTGATTCTACTTGTACTAATAATATGTAATACATATGAATTCAGGCCATAAACATAATAAGCAAATTAATCTATTTTCTGGCCCTAAGAAATAGGTACAGACAAGGGTGTCATATCCATGCGCCGAATTAATATCAAGAACGATTACTCCTATAATCAACAGGGTAAAACAATTATGGATTATCTAGCCTTCCCCATAGACAGCATTTTCATACACAAATGAATGAATGTCTATATCTTTTCCATATTAAATAGCCATATCGATTTTTGTAATATGTGCGTCAAAATATGCACGCAACAGGTGGCAAACCTTAATGAGAATACGAGCTAAAACTGGCGATAATCTACACACAAAAAACAACAAACAAAACAAGTGTTTCGCTTGCCCATGGGAATTTTGAACAGAACATTTCATTTTTAAGTATAATGTGTGCATTTACTTACTTACTTACTTAGTCGTTCCCCTTCTACCGTGAGGTGTAGAGGTTTGGAAGAGAGAGCGCCAGACTATCCTATCGGCTGTCTTTCTCCTGGCCTGGTTCCATTCTAGTCCTCGGTCCTTCAAAGATTGTCTAATGTTGTCCTACCAGTGGACTTTGGGTCGTCCTGGAGATCTGGATCCCTGGCTCTTAGTTTCCCATGCTTGTCATGGTAGCCGATCTTCTCCCACTCTGCAGACATGGCCAAACCATCTCAGTTGGAACTGTTCTACTTGGTTGGGTTTTTAGGCCTTGACGTATCGTCTGGTTGCGGACCATGTCTCTTCTTGTTACTTCAACTACCTTCCTCAGATACCTCATTTCTGAGGTTTGGATCTGGCTTTTGTGGGTCGTAGTCATTGCCCATGACTCTGATCCATATGTCAAGACTGGGACGTAAGTGGAGCGGTATACAGCCATCTTCGTTTTCTTACCAACCTCTCTCTTGCTGAGGAATCCTCGATTTATGGCCTGAAAAAGTCTCCCAGCTGCTGCTTTTCGAGTGGCCAACTCTTCTTTGATGCCTCCCTTTCGGTCTATAATAGATCCGAGGTATTTGTCGTGAAACGAAGTGTAACCCACTACTTTGTTAATCACTATGTCGAGATACAGATTTGCTTCAACCAATCAACTTGCACCGTTCACCAGTCTCTGATACAGAATAAATTATACTGTTCACGCAGTTCACGCAAGATGGCGGCTAAAAACTGAATAAAATTAGGCTGTATGAGCAAAAGACGAAACCGGAGGAAACCAATCATTTTGCTCCGCCAGGAACCAACCGAAAGCCTTTCTTAAGCAGTTACCTGCCTATATAATAGGGCGGAATTTTATGCTAAACACGCAATCCCGAACTTGACGCCAGAGATACTGACTGAAGAGGAAGAAGCTGTCACCTTGATTGATTGTTTACCTGAGGGCATCGACCTGCAACCTACTTCACTAGTCGAGTCAAACTGGCCGTTTTTTAAATCTTGGAGGTTTTATTCGTGTCCTAAAACCTGAGATCGTGGGACGTCAATCCAGCTGCCTGGAACTCCGCAGGAGCATAGAGGTTGTCCTGACTCTACATCTTTGGTCCCCTCAGTCTTGGGTGGGCTAAAGGAACGATACTCAGCCGATGTTGTGTGAACCAACCAAAGAAGAACAGACCTTAGAGAGATGAGTACACATTAGTACCATTTCTGTCAGCATTGTGAGCATAGAAACTGTCAGTGATGAGAAAGTGAAGTAGCATAGCAAGAGACAAAAATAACAGCATAGCTGATAAGTGTTATATCCTTAATTAACAGCACAGCTGATACATGTACTATAATTGAATAACAGCACAGCTGATATAATTTTTTGTTCCTATAATTGGAAAACTTGTTGTAATATTTATTTACATATCTATATAAATATTTGTAAATCATATGTAAACTTACAAATTCATTACATTCCATTTTTCAACATTCACCCTTCAGCACAAGAGTAGATAGTGTACATACTAAATAAATAATAAGGAAATTGTATTTGAACGACTTGTCAATTTTATCAGTGTTAAGTAAAATCTGTTTCCTTGGTTTTTTTAATAACACAGTTAGTTACACAGCGGAGGTGGTACTTTATGTCGGTCTCCTCTCTACTATTGTTTCGAGATCAGATCATTCACAGCCGTAACTAATTTGTGATACCAGTAGTCCTCTCAGACACTGGGACTTCACCATTTTCTGCAGAAATTATATTTCTGTAATTGTCAGTACTATACTGATCCAATAGCCAAATAAAACCTCACGCCATACTGGGGGCTCGTTCCTGGGATATTTCTGTATATCTTGAGCCATACTTAGTCTATGCATCTATCTACTAACTCTATCTTGTGCCACCCATAGATAACATAAGAAACAGATTTTTGAAGAAAAAAATTCTATAATAGGATTTAAAAAAAAAAAAAAAAATTTTCTTAGGAGGAGTACCATTTAGTACTCAGTAAATAGTTGATGCTCACAAAGTTGCACGGAAATTTTTTGTTCATTTAATTAATTAAGTTTAATTACAATAACTTGGTTATAGTAAATATACATACCCTATCTAAGTAACGCCATGGCTGATCTAGTGAAGTTCAGAACTGCGATCATGCAGATGGGTAAGGAATTAAATATGACAGGTGATGCTCTCACTCAGTATGTCACAACAGAAGTGGACAAACATATGGATAGGGAAGAAAGAAAGTTGCAATTAGAGAATGAAGCAAGGAAATTAGAGGCGGATAGAGAAGCAAAGAAATTAGAGGCTGAAGAAAGGCGGTTGCAAGCGGAAGCTGAGAGAGAAGACAAAAGACTGGAAGCTCAGAGAGAAGACAAAAGACTGGAAGCTGAGAGAGAAACCAAAAGATTAGAAGTTGAAGCCAAGAAATGGGAGGCTGAAAATGAGGGAAGGAAATTACAAGCAGAGAGAGACCATCAGCTGAGATTAAAAGAGCTTGAAATTCAGGCAAATACTGGCAATAATGGTGGTAGCTCACCTCACTCTGAGAGTAGCTCCAGCCAGAGCACCTCAAGTGGGGCCATGAATTTTCATCTGGACCCATTTGTTGAGAAAGAAGACGCCATTGAATCGTACCTGGATAGATACGAAAGACTAGCCACTACCTATGGCTTAGTGAAAGAAAAATGGAGTCTTAAACTATCTCAGGGATTGAGAGGTGTGGCCTACGATGTGTATTTGAAGCTCTCAAGAGATGACCAGGAAGATTATGAAATCCTGAAGCAGGCACTGCTTGTGAGATATGAAAAGAACTCAGAATCATATAGAAAGAAATTCCGAACAGCTAAACTTCTTCCGGGAGAAAACTATCACCAATTCTCTGCTAGACTGGAAACCTATTTGGAAAAATGGAGTAGTTTAGGAAAGTGTCAGGATCTGAAAGAAATGATAATGATGGAGCAAGTGAAAGAGTCCATGCCTCAAGAAATGAGGAAGTTTATCATGGAACAAGGAGCAGAGAGATTGGAAGATATTGTAACTGTTGCTGAGAGATATCAAGCAGCTCAGGCAGAATTATTAGGAAATAAGAAGAAGCAGGGTGAAAACTTCAAATCATCACAAAACTATACCAAATATGAACAAAAGGACCATACCACAAGGAACAAACAAAGATTTGACCAAAAGGACAAAAACCTTCTAAGATCGGATAAGACACCTTACCGGAAGGAAGGAAAGTGGTGTAAAACTTGTCTAATGAGTAACCACAATACTGCAGACTGCAGAAGGAACAACCCTCCTTATTACGCTGCGTGTCTCACAACAGGGAACAAGGGAAGGAAGGAACTGGCAGGTAGTCAGAATGACCTCCATCATCCCCCTGTCTGTGAGGAAGTGACATGTAATGACACTAAAATTCAGTGTTTATATGATTCAGGTTTGGAATTCGACTCAGTCGTGAGTGCAACCCTAGTGCACCCTGACCAATTTACCACAGAAACAGTGGACATACAAGGGGCAATGCAGGGAACCGGCACCATGACACTTCCCATAGCAAGGATCAAGGTGAGAACTCGCTATGTGGAAGGAGTGATAAGAGCAGCAGTGAGTGATGATCCTATATACCCGCTGGTAATAGGATGTAAATATGTCTTTTTGGGTGACCCAATAAAACCTGTTGTCATGGCAGCAAACCATACCAGGTCGAGCACCAAAAAGGGGGAGGGAGATGCAATAACCATTCATCGTACAAAGATGAAAAAGGCTCAAACAGCAGACAGCACATTGAAGCCTTGTTTTGGCAAATTGCCAAAGGCCCATAACCCTCCAGAGAAAGGAGACTACTATATGGAAAATGGCCTACTCTACAGACAAGCTGGAACAGGGCCTAAAGGGCATGGACAGCTTGTAGTGCTAAAATCTTACAGGGAGAAGGTTATGACGCTAGGACATGCTATACCCTTCAGTGGACCTATATGAATAGGGGCCACTGGAAAAAGGATAGCCTGTCACTACTTCTGGCCAGGAATTACAGAGGACATAAAAAGATATGTAAGATCCTGTCCAGAATGCCAAAGAGTAGCTCCTAAGCATAGGACTGCACCAGCAACACTGGGAGAAATGACTATTATGGGAACCCCTTTTGAACGTGTTGCAGTAGATATTTTTGGACCCCTCACTAGGACCAAGAAGAGAAATGCTTACATCTTAACCTTGGTTGATATTTGCTCTATGTGGGGAGAAGCAGTGGCCATGTCAGCTATAGATTCAAAGCACGTGGCAGAGGCCCTGTTGACAATATTTACCCGATTAGGTTTCCCGCATCAGATATTGACTGACAATGGGTCTCAGTTTAAGGGAAAGCTAACACAAGAAGTATTCAGGATATTTCAAGCCAGGCACTATCATTGTAGTCCCTACCATGCCCAAGGGAACGGTCAAGTAGAGCGGTTCAATGGTACGCTAATTTCAATCCTTAGAAAGCTGGCGAGTGAAAAACCTGATACTTGGGATACATACTTACCCGCTGCACTATTTGCATATAGGGAAGTACCCCACAATTCAACTGGATTGGCTCCAGCTACCTTATTGTTTGGAAGACCAATACAAGGTCCACTGGAAGCATTGCTGCGGACATGGACTGATGAAAAGGCAGAGGAAACAGTGACTTCCTCATACCAGTACGTCAACGAGTTGACATCTCGATTGAAAGCCGGTTGGAAACTGGCCAATGATAACTTAAGACAGGCCAGGAGGAAGCATGCTGCGTACTACAACAAAAAAGCAAAGGATAGGGAACTGGAGGTGGGTGAAAAGGTGTTATTACTGTTGCCAAGCAGCAATAATAAATTGCAGATTGGATGGCAGGGACCCTATGTCATACTGGAGAAACTTTCCAGGACCAATTATAAGATTGACAAGAAAGGGAAGGAGAAGGTATATCATGTCAATCTTCTTAAAAAATACTATGACAAGGAATCATCAGAAGTTGCACATATTATGACCCTAGCCATTGCAACAGAAATGCACGGTGAACCACTTCACTCTATGGAGTATCCACTCACAACTACAGAGGATTATGTTCAAGTAAATATTAGTGAACATTTAACTCCAGAGCAGAAGAAGAGGGTTCAGAAAGTGTTGGAAACCCATGCTGATGTGCTCACAGATAAGCCAGGTCGTACAAATCTGTTAGAGTACGACATGGTTACCGACCCTACCCCAGTATGCATGAGAACATACCCTATACCCTATGCGAAAGCCCAAGCACTAAGGGAGGAAGTTGATTATCTGTTGAAGGAGAAAATTATCTCGAAGTCAGACTCTCCCTATAGCTCAAGTGTGGTGCTATTGAGAAAACCGAGTGGTGAACACAGGTTATGTATTGACTACCGGAAGCTTAATGCGATCACAGAATCTCAGGTGGACCCATTATCTGACACCAACCAGCTGTTCTCTACACTGAGTAAGGCTAGGTATTTATCGAAGGTAGATCTAAGCAAGGGATACTACCAAATACCAGTGAAACCAGAAGTTAGGAAAATGCTGGCATTTAGTACATCGGACGGACACTACGAGTTTAATGTACTACCCTTTGGGCTGAAAAATTCTCCCAGTATCTTTTCAAGAATGATGAGGAAATTATTGGAACCTCTACAAAATCCCCATATCACTAACTTTATGGATGACATTCTTGTTGCTACAAACACATTTGAAGAGCATATAGTAGCGCTCTCCATGTTGTTTGACAGACTGAGAGCCACTGGATTGACTGCACGTCCAACCAAGTGCTATATCGGTTGTAAGGAGTTGGAATTCTTAGGTCACACTATTTCTACAGGTCATATGTCTCCTGACCCAAAGAATATAGAGAAGTTAAAGAAGGCACCCAGACCTCAAACGAAGAAAGATGTGAGATCATTCGTGTCTTTATGTGGGTTCTATCAGAAGTACATACCCCACTTTAACTCTCTGTGTGCACCATTAACCAACTTAACGAAGAAAGGACAGCCTGACAAAATCCAATGGAATGCTGATTGTGAAAAAGCTTACACAGAGCTAAAAGCAAAACTCACCAGCAAACCAATCCTTACACTACCCGATATCACACAGGAATTTGTATTAAGGACGGACGCTAGCAGTATAGGTATTGGTGCAACTCTCTTGCAGAAATCAAAAGCCCAGCCGGAGGAACTTTTACCAGTCGCCTACGCCAGTAGGAATCTGAATGCAGCTGAGTTGAATTACTCAACCATAGAGAAAGAATGTTTAGCTCTAATTTGGTCCATCAACAAATTTTCACCTTATCTGTATGGGACACACTTCATTGTCCAAAGCGATCACCAACCTTTAACATTCTTGGCTGCATCTAAAAAGCTAAATTCGAGATTGTTAAGGTGGAGTCTGCTTCTGGCGCCTTATTCCTTTACCGTGAATTACATTCCGGGAAGAGACAATGTAGGAGCTGATTTTTTAAGTCGACACCCTAGTACTCTGGAAGGACAGACGCAAAAGGATTAACCACAGCAGGGGTTTACACGTCAGCTATGACAAGTCACAGCTAGGAAAGGAGGGGGCTATGTCGTGAAACGAAGTGTAACCCACTACTTTGTTAATCACTATGTCGAGATACAGATTTGCTTCAACCAATCAACTTGCACCGTTCACCAGTCTCTGAGACAGAATAAATTATACTGTTCACGCAGTTCACGCAAGATGGCGGCTAAAAACTGAATAAAATTAGGCTGTATGAGCAAAAGACGAAACCGGAGAAAACCAATCATTTTGCTCCGCCAGAAACCAACCGAAAGCCTTTCTTAAGCAGTTACCTGCCTATATAATAGGGCGGAATTTTATGCTAAACACGCAATCCCGAACTTGACGCCAGAGATACTGACTGAAGAGGAAGAAGCTGTCACCTTGATTGATTGTTTACCTGAGGGCATCGACCTGCAACCTACTTCACTAGTCGAGTCAAACTGGCCGTTTTTTAAATCTTGGAGGTTTTATTCGTGTCCTAAAACCTGAGATCGTGGGACGTCAATCCAGCTGCCTGGAACTCCGCAGGAGCATAGAGGTTGTCCTGACTCTACATCTTTGGTCCCCTCAGTCTTGGGTGGGCTAAAGGAACGATACTCAGCAGATGTTGTGTGAACCAACCAAAGAAGAACAGACCTTAGAGAGATGAGTACACATTAGTATCATTTCTGTCAGCATTGTGAGCATAGAAACTGTCAGTGATGAGAAAGTGAAGTAGCATAGCAAGAGACAAAAATAACAGCATAGCTGATAAGTGTTATATCCTTAATTAACAGCACAGCTGATACATGTACTATAATTGAATAACAGCACAGCTGATATAATTTTTTGTTCCTATAATTGGAAAACTTGTTGTAATATTTATTTACATATCTATATAAATATAAATATTTGTAAATCATATGTAAACTTACAAATTCATTACATTCCATTTTTCAACATTCACCCTTCAGCACAAGAGTAGATAGTGTATATACTAAATAAATAATAAGGAAATTGTATTTGAACGACTTGTCAATTTTATCAGTGTTAAGTAAAATCTGTTTCCTTGGTTTTTTTAATATCACAGTTAGTTACACAGCGGAGGTGGCACTTTATGTCGGTCTCCTCTCTACTATTGTTTCGAGATCAGATCATTCACAGCCGTAACTAATTTGTGATACCAGTAGTCCTCTCAGACACTGGGACTTCACCATTTTCTGCAGAAATTCTATTTCTGTAATTGTCAGTACTATACTGATCCAAGAGCCAAATAAAACCTCACGCCACAGTATTTAAAGTGGTCGACCTGCTCCAGGACATGTTCTCCCAGCTTAATGTGATGTCTTCTTTCTTCTCGTAATATCACCATGGATTTTGTTTTAGAGCTGCTTATGACCATCCCACTCTTCTCCAGCTCTTCCTTCCAAACTTGCAGGTTGGATTGCAGATGTGCCTCTGATTTGCAGTTACTATTATCGTATATTTTTAGTTATTTTTGTGTTTTACAACTTTTCATGGAGAAAAGAATTAAATGCTTGGAAGCATTCTTAAAGAATTCTGTTTCAATCAGTCAATACCCTTTAGCTCCCCGAGGAGCATAGGCCTTAACAAACACATGCCAAGTCTTCCTGTCCTGTGCCATCCGCTCAAATTCTTTCCATGTTTTTCTCATCATTTTCACCTCTGTATCCAGCTCTATTCTCCATGTGTTTTTTTGTCTACCTCTGCCTCTCTTTCCGTGTGGATTCCAGTATAAGGACTGCCTTGTAATGCTATCAGCAGGTTTCCTCAATGTGTGTCCTATCCATCGCCAGCGTTTTCTTCTCAACTCTTGTTCCACTGGCACTTGTCTGGTTCTTGTCATCAATTCCACATTTGTGACTTTGTCATACCATTTCAGTCCTTCTATTCTACGCAAGCACCCGTTTATAAAAGTCTAGCTTTTTAGTGGTTGTTTTTTGTTGCACTCCATGTCTCAGAGCCATACAATAGGACTGACTTGACATTTGAGTTGAAGATTCTTTTTCTCGTGTTGGACTTGATTTTTCTTGACCTCCATTTGTTTCCTAATGCAATGAAAGCTCCTCTTGCTTTTTGTATTCTTATTTTAAAGAAGTCTGTTTAGGAAACCAATAACTGCCAGCTGATCAAAGATTCCGAACAAGCTGAAAACGGTAAATTCAAAGTAAAAATGTATCATCGATGTGGTATTATTATTGTTATTGTTATTCAGAATCGACAGCATTGAACTCCGGTCAAACTTGTATGTGCTCAGTCTCCTTCATCAAATGTTGAAGAGTATGAATGCTGGTTGTTCTTGTTGCGAGCTGGTTGTAAACACGCCTGACTGATCCTCTCATTCATCCATCTCTGCTAGTTTTAAGCTTGATGCTCAGTTCCAGTTGATTCATTAAGTCGAGTGTCGGTCTTTAACATGCGATCACTAATTGTGCTTATTATCTTTTCTTTATCCAAATCTAATGCCCACACTATGAATGCTCTCGAGGCTAGTATGTGTGCTCTCTCGTTGCCGTGTAGCCATTGTCGGAGGTGGCGACGCAGTGTGGAGATTCACAAAGGCCAGTGGACGAGCTTTCTTAGGTGAATTTCGCCTCGATCCAAGAGTCAAAAACACGTGGTGGGCAACTGTCCTCGGAGGAATTGCATACTGGTAATTATTAGTGTGGTATTCATCCTATTAATTGATCTAGTTATGTGACTCACAGTTTTACTTTAAACTATTTTTAAGACTATCCCCTTTGGGTACACTGAAATAGAAGAGGCGCAAATAATGAACCCTTACTTACTTATTTGTTCCTCTTCTACCTTGAGGTGTAGAGGTATGTAAGAGAGAGCGCCATACTATTCTATCGTCTGTCTTCCTCCTGGCTTGGTTCCATTCTAGTCCTCGGTCCTTCAAAGATTGTCTAATGTTATCCTACCAGCGGACTTTGGGTCGTCCTGTGTCGTAGATTTTTTATAGGAGAATTAAGACTTGGGTTGGTCCCTTCTGAATAGATTTGAATAAGTGATAGTCACAGTGAGAGATAGTAATAGCAATAGATTTCCACGAGTGAGATGGTAGACAGTGATAGAGGCTGTCTCTGAAATCGAGAAATCTTCTCTCTTTCCCCTATCTTCTACGACAGATTTAGAGGAGTCAGACAGTCTAAATACATATATATATATTACATATATATAGTTCTATCCACTCACGTGCACACACATACAAGACGACAGTTAGACGTAGAGACGTGGGAAAACTATAACAAATGATTATATAGATATTTTGGAATGAGCTGACCAACGCGCTGATTAAGTTCAAGAGAAATTTTAATTATCATCTAAAATTTCCTCACAACACACAAAAATTACATCAAGAAAACATACACACATAGTCATAAAATCAATGAATTTCTACCAGAATGATAGACCCCCCGTATTATCTTATCCCTCAAGGTATGCCCACAGTCCTGTTAGAAGAAAGTGATAGCCCCCAAGGAATCAAGGATACATTAGCGGTAATCTAATGATTTTCCCCTTTTAAAGGTATGAACAGACTTAGATATTTGTATGATCTATCCTAAGGAAAAGTATCTTGTTTGCAACAACAAAACTTGTATAAAGAAATTACAAAGTGGGTGAAATTGGGTATACCATAAAAAAAATCACTCGTTCCTGCTTTCTCTCGGTTCATTCATCAGGGCCCTGTCTCACACAACCTTACCTAAAATCGTGCTCCTGTTCGCCGTCTGGCGCACGTTATGACACAATCTGTTGTATCGTTTGATGAAGTGGATACCCAGCTCTGCAGATCTTGGTTTTATCCAATTTGTCCGGGGAGCTTCTTCTTCAGGCGATAATTTTGTTCAGATTTTAAGTTAGTGTCACTTTATCGGTTCAGGTAAGAATTAGTTTTCAAGCGGGCTCACAGGATCAGAATCACGAGGTTTCCACTACTTAGGAACAATGTCAGGTTGGTAACTTCGATCGAAGGTAAAAATTCTTGGTCACTCCACAATGGGTAAACATTTGTCGGAAAAGTTACTGTTTGTAATCTATTACTTGCCACACGGGCTGAAAGTACTTGAGATTTTTTTTTCTCTGAAAGAATTAAATCAGGCTCACAGGCCCGTTACTTCTTTAAAATCTTTAAAGTTCTTGTAAAGGTTGTACACCAAGTCCTTTAAGGAAAGAATGTTTTTGTTCTTCACAGATATCTCTGTACTTAACGCTGGCAAAGTTTGGGTTAACCCCAGTTCACTGAATAAAGGAAAAAACACATATAAAATAATTATACATACTAGGTACTCGTTATAACTTACATTTTAAACTGCAAGCGTACAGTTTGACTTATCATTTAAAACTTCCCGTGAAATAAGTTATATTCATAAAATCAATCATCATGAATTAGGAATACCTACGTATCCCGTCAATACTCACTGATGTAGCATTTCCGTTATAAGTTAAGTTTAAAATATATTCTCGTCTGATTATTTAGCAGTTAAATTTAACTCCTTATAGCTACGTGGTTTTAAGCTAGAAATTAAACTTTATTCTGCTTTCCACTGAAACACGTCACTAGAAAATAATACAGACTACATTTTTTAAGCCCCTTGCACAAAAATCTAACTAGTGAAATAAGCGATTTAACACTTTAAACACTTCACAAAATTACTAGATATCTAATATATAATATTTACCTCCGCACAGAACTACAGATTAATACCACGAACTAGAATCATTCAATATAATAGTAGTCTAGAACTCGGCAAAATGTTGCCCAGAAACTAAAGACTTTTCAATACACAAGATATTTCTTCTAGTCTGGCGATCTGTCTACTGCAGATTTAGGAGTACAAATGAAAATCTAGTTTCAAACTCTGGTTAATATCTATGAAACTGACAAAGATGAGCGCTATTTCCAAAACCACGCAATAGCCTCCCTGATGCGGGGATAATTTGATAATTATATTGTTTATGTTTCTCAGGAACAGTCCACCCGACGTCCTGTACTATAGGTGCCTTAGACTCAATGCTTGGACACTCTTTATTATAAATCTTGGCCTGCTGAGTTCCCTTCCAGGGTTATCCTCATAGATTCCATTGTAGTAGTTATGAAATATTAAACATGGCCATTCATTCAATACTCCCTAGCCCGCACCACAGGTACTCAGTCAATAAGGCCTAACTGCTTTTTACAGTTCACACATTTATTAACATATACTCCATATTGAATAAGATTCTACATCGAAGCTTTTCTAAGCACGTGTCTCTACTTTCCTTGATCTGGATACTTTCAGTTTAATGGAACAGTCAACTTACGTGCACAAGAATTCCACACACTCTGCTTAAACTAAACTGGCATTATATAGTTAATGCATGCATAAGGCAGTGATGGTAATATACATCTCGCAGGTGTGGTAATCATATTCCTCAAACAAAGGACATACTCTGAAATCTAGTCCTAACGGACACACGCCATGCATACTGTTCAGAAGACACAAGCGGAATCTTCTGCAGAGACGCGTTCGTGTTCCAGATTAACAAGCCCACGTCTGCCACTATTTTTGAGCAGAAGTCAAGACGTCACTTCCGGAAACTCATGACAACCGTCTATAAACAACAAACCAGGAAGTGATCGTATACAACCAATGTTATGATATTTAGACATAACATTTACTCCCCCCTGCAGTAAAATAATGAAAAGGAACTTTTCATTATTTCCATTGCAAATCTATAAAATCACTGGAGTAACCAGGTGACACATGAACCTCCTACAACTGTCCCCATTGATATAGCACCTAGATGCGTGCTCCAGAATCGACAATTAGACACACAGGGTGTGGAATCCAGTAATGAGATCACTAAACCCATTGTCTATTTCAGAGACATCTCTTTTGACACTACTGTGAGGTCACCATATTAATAATAGGGCAGTGCAAAAAAAAATGTCAATATGTGTCGGTCAATGCACTCATACACTCATGTCAACAAACAAACTATGTCATGTCAGTCATGTACGTCTCCCTATTTATCAATGACATGCATAATTAGCAATCAAAGACATAATAGATCAAATGAGGCAGACAAATCAATTCATAATGAGCGACTGCGACATTATGTCAAAATAGTTATGATTATCTGTATGAATGCAGTCTGATGGGATGACTGATCATGTTAATACACTGTAATGTGAAAATATATTAAGTAATATATGAACACTTAAATTACCTCATTACAATATATATGTAACCTCTTGTGGTTTAGATGCATTAAAATTATATCTAGTAATTAATGATATTAATTATTTAATGTCAATAGTGATTATTGATTGCAAGAAGTTCATTTTTCAATCACGTATTTTCGAACATAGTTTCATAGATCACAATTCTCACGCATTTGTAGATTATTATCGACGATGCAAAGTCATTTTCATCTGTAGTAACAAAGAAGTTCACTGCAATATGTAAGTTCCATGTATTTCAACTGTCCATGTTTGTCTTCCCAGCAATAGGACTAGAATTGAAAGTCACTGTTATTTATTCTGTATCCTACATTATCAAAGTCCAAGTTGAAATGAAACATTTATTTTGTTATGTCCCCTTTGAATTTTCAGACATGGGCATTTTCTAGTTGTTTCCCTTTTTATGAACGTAGCAGTCCATTTTAAAGGAACAATTATTGAATAATTCACGGAATGTGTTTGGAATAAATCGCATTGCCATTATATCCGGAAAATAGTCATTCTATAAACTGTATGTAGTAAAGCAGTATAGTTCTGGAATAGTCTTATTAGTAACCACATGGCAAAGGATTTGATATTTTAGTCGACATAGGTTATCCGAAAAAACATCATCATCATGATGCTTGGCATACTGTTTGTAGTTTAGCAAACTGTTTCTGTACATGACGAAGCAATGTGGCAGCAAATTTTCTGAAGTATGTACCACTCTTGTCACTGGATGGTCTATGTAGCACTTGATCTCACGTTAAAGTTGCGTCATAGTTCTGAATTGTCAACAGCAACATAACGCAGGTTTGGTTATTATAACTGTGTTGAAGCAGAATTTGATTCGTCAACCAGTGGATGTTTCACACAGCGAGACAACACATCGGCTATGACATTGACGCTTCCCTTGATAGGCTTTATCTGGTATTCATAGGGTTGGAGAGCCAGAGAGGCACGGGCAGCTCTTTCGTGTTTGAAGCGTGCTGTTTTCAGATACGATAAGGCTCTCTGGTCAGTCTCCAGTGTAAAACTTGCTCCCAGCAAGTAGCGCTGTAGCTTGGAAAAGCAAAATACCACCGCCAACAGCTCCCTCTCAATAATGGGGTATCTCTGTTCCGTAAGCGTGAGCTTTCTACTGACATAGAGTGTGGGATGCAGACAGCCATTCCATTCCTGCAACAACGAACCTCCAATCGAAGATTTTGAGGCGTCGACTCTGAGGGTAAAATGTTTAGCAGGATCAGGCAATCTCAAGATAGGCATTTTTGAAAACATATTTTTAAGCTGATTTAAGGCAACATAACAATCATGGCTGCAGATAAATCTATTGGGCGAATTTTTTTTCACAAGTGACGATAAAACAGATGTAATTTCAGAAAAAATTAGGGATAAATTTACGATAAAAATTGAGTAGACCTATAATACTCCTAACCTGTTTTTTTTTTTTTTTTTTTTTTTTTTTTTTGGGCACATCAAGGTTTAGACTTCTAGATATAGTAGTATCGTCAGTTTTCAAGAAACCTCCTATTACCTTATATCCTAAAAATGAAATCTCCTGAAATCCAACTTTAGTTTTAGATGGACGTGCAGTTAAATTATGGAGACGTAAAGTGTGAAGTAAGGACTGAATACCTTCTACATGTTCATCCCATGATTGATGAAACAGACAAATGTCATCTATATAGGTAATAAGATCTTCTCTATCGGAGAAGAGTCTTCGCATCATGCGAACGAAGGTCGCAGGCGCGTTTACTAAGCCAAAAGACATATAATTGAATTCAAATAGACCTAATGGCGTAGCAAAGGCAGTATAAGGCTTGGATTTCTCCGTTAATGGCACTTGCCAATAGCCTTTAGAAAGATCAAATTTAAAAAAGAATGTAGCAGAAGCTAACCTGTCTAATAAAGACTCTAACACTGGGAGTGGTTCAGCGTCATTTATGGTCACAGAATTTAAACGTCTAAAATCTATGCATATGCGTATAGATTTATCTTTTTTCCGAATCAAGACCATCGGAAAACTGTAAGGGGAATGAGATGGAGAAATGACATTTAATTTCACCATCTGTTCTAATTCCTCCTTCACTTGAGTCTGTAAGTGTATAGGTATAGGATAGGGTTTCAACTTAATAGGTTGAAAATCAGTAAGAACGATATCATGTTCGATGATATCGGTATGTCCTGGTACATCAGTAAGACATCAGCAAAAGACAGTAACAATTGAGTAGCCTGTTCTTTCTGAACCGAAGACAGCGTTGGAGATATGGATACATCTTTCCAACTTTCAGTAGCTAAAAAGTGAATACTAGGTAACACTAAGAGTGACTCATTTCCATTAGTCAAATCAGAATTTTCCTCCTGTATCACAGCCAAAGAAGAGTGACGAGTGACAGATTCATCAAGAGCTTCAAAGACTGGTCTAAGATGTGGTGGACGTGTATGAAACTGCTGTAACATATTGATATGAAAAGTTTTTTCTTTTCCATCTACCGAAACAATATAATCAACATCAGACAGTTTCTTCACAATCCTGTAAGGTCCTCTCCATGACACCAATAGTTTGTTATCTTTCTTGGGTAATAGTACGTATGCTTCATCATTAGGCCACAGTTGGCGTAATTTGCGGTTTTGGTTAAGAAATAACCTCGCTCTCAGTTTTTTTTTTCAGATGAGTTTACTGCAATTTGGCATGCGTCTATTATTTTTTTCCTTAGGTTGATGACATATTGGTATGAGGTTTGAACATCTTCATTCATCTCAGCTCCAATTAATAGTTGTTTTAATATTGACATTGGGCCTCTTGGTTTGGCACCAAAAACCAACTCGAATGGACTAAAGCCTGTATGTTCATTTTTAAATTTCCCTGTAAGCAAATAAAATAGCGGGGAGAACTCTGTCCCAATTTTGTGGATATTTAATGGTAACCTTATGTAACATTTGTTTTATGGATCTATTGAGAACTTCTATTTTCCCGTTAGATTGGGGGTGATAAATTGAACTAAGGGATCTCTCAATCCCAAACATATCCATAACCTGTTTCATGGCATCAGAAACTAACTGAGTTCCTCTATCCGATAAAATGTTCTCAGGGAAACCTATACGGCTAAAAATCAAAAATAGTGCATCAGCAATATCTACTGTAGTAATGGTTTTTAGTGGTATGGCTTCTGGCCAGCGTGTGCACATATCAATGCAGGTCAAAACATATTGATGATCTCTGGCTGATGTAACCTTTAAAGGGCCAATAATATCAACGGCCATCTTTGCAAAGGGCCGCAAAGATATGTCAGATGCCTGAATAAGTGCATCATGTTTTGGTTTTTTAATTGCCAAGCTTTTTCAAGTGGTACATGTACGACAAAACAGTTTTACGTCTTTTGTAATGCCAGGCCAAAAGAAGTGTGCCAACACTCTTTGCTTGGTTCTAGCAACACCAAAATGTCCAGCACATTCAATGTCATGTGCATGTCTTAAGACAAATGGACGAAAACAAGCTGGTACCATAATCTGTTTCTTTAAGGAATTAGCATCTTGATAGTTTCTTACTAATATCCCATTCTTTATAGTATACCAGTGTTTAGCATTGTCATCTACCATTACATCATTTAAATGAGCAATATGAAAAAATTTTCTTAAATAAATATCCTCTTTTTGCCTTTGTATGAAGGTTTCCTTATCAATGAGCTCCATCTGAAATATAGTATCATTATTAGTATTGACATCATCCATTATCTGAATATCATCATTATTCTCCTGTTGATGATGATTTTCATCATCATTATCATTATCATCTTCTTCGTCTTTCTCTGAAGTGCTTTCCTCAGTTACATCTTCAGGTAACACATCCACAAGTGGTATGTGTTGATTCTTCTCCATGTGAACCTGAGCTCTAGTAGTCACAGCATTTGAACAAAGTAAATGTTGTTTTTCCCATATCTCGATATCCTTCTTTGAACAATCATGTAATTTAGGTATGTTTCCTAAAATAATCCCAGCAATTGGATTTTCCAACAGACATACCAGTGTTCTTCCTGTAAAATATGGCATATCCAAGAATACCTCAGCCGTGGAGTAATATTCTACAGTTCCTCCAAATGTGATGCATTTCACATGTTTTCCTGTATAGTCAGACTTATCTACCAATGCTCTGCAAACTCCAATAGTTGTTGCCCCTGTATCGCGCAACAAAGAAACCAATTGATTATTGACAAAACTTTTATTTAAAATTAATGATCCAGTACTTTCAAATGATGACATGACTGGAAGGGGATGTCCGCACAATAATCTTGGGACTCCTTGAGGCTGAAATAAAGAATTGCAATTAATACAATTGTCACTATTTGATAAATCCACACTGCATGAATTTGCATGTGTTACTATAGCATCATGGTTATGATCATTATCATGCACTACAGCATTAGTACGTTCAGGGCCTCTAGGTTGCCTGGTAGTATTGTTATGATAGGATCTTTTATTCTGTGAATTTTGATCATTACCTCTGTAAAAAGATTTGTGACGTCTATTTTGTTTAGGGTTATATCCTCCTCTATTTTGCCAATTATTTGATCTAAAAGATGTTTGTGGATAAAAATGTTCTTCTTCATATGAATTGAAATTTCTTTGAGGTTGATGTTTATTAAAATTGTATCTACCTCTGTTCTTGCTGTAATTATGTGATGGATTAAATCTTTGATTCCTATCCATACTATTTGATCTGTATCTAGGTGCATTGTCCTGAAATGACCTAGCAGATGCAGCTGGTAATGAATCCTTAACATTGTTTTTGCTCAATACTCTGTTAGGATGTGCTACTTGATATTGACGTCCTAGAGTTTGTAGTTTAGTCAGATTCTCAGGTTTTCTTTCCTGTAAGAATGCAAGAAAATCAGTACTAACTGATGACAAAACCTTGTCTCTTAGAATTAAATCTGACAATCCGTCAAAAGTTTTCTCAGTTTTGGATAATTCAATCCATCTAGAAAAATTTAATTTAACAGCTGAAATAAATTCAGTGAAGTCTTTTCCAGAATCAGGGTACAAAGAACGAAATTTCTGTCTGTAACCCTCATCATCTAATTGATACCTCTGCAATAAAATCACTTTAACAGCTTCATAATCTTTTCTGGTTTGGTCATCCAAAGTGGAGACTACAGTTAATGGTTCACCTACCAATAAATTCATAAGTCTACAGGTCCAAGTAGATTTGTCAATCTTATATTCTTCACAATAAGTTTGGAATCTATTTAAGAAGCATGAAATGTCGTCTATGGACGCATTGAATTTTGGCAGATTAATCCTTATGGCAGTAGTATGAACTTTATTTTTATCTTCACCTACCCCAGGATGCAACAGTGGTTGTTGTAATTTTAGTTTTTCAAGTTCAATCTCAGCTAATCTTATAGCTTGTTGAGATTTTATCTCCTCTTGAGCTTTAACTTAGGCTAATTTTTCCCTTTCAAGAGCCAATTCTTCTGATCTCCTTTTTTCAGACAATTCCATTTCTTCTTTATGGAGTTCCTCTTGTCTCCTTTTTTCAGCTAATTCTATTTCCATTTCTTGTTTGTGGAATTCCTCTTGTCTTCTTTTTTCCAATAATTCTTCTTTCCTGAGATCTTCTTGTCTCTTTATCTCTTTATCCACATAGGCTTGCAATGCTTCACCTTCCAAATTAAATTCTTTACCAATCTTCAATAAATCCTTTAATGAAGTCATGGTTTCTTATTGTTGTGATTCTCAGTATATGCACAATATTTAAACTTTTATATATATATGAATATGTCAGACAAATATTCAATATTCAATCCACCAATCTCACATCAGTCTATAAATGCAATAATATAGATGTTAGTCAAATATGCAATATGGAGCAGGAAAAAAAAATAATAACTACAACAAGCAATGACAAGAAGACAGGGTTAGAGATACTAAAGGAAATACAAATGTTTAATCCAAGGAGTTAATATGACATGTATATAACAATAAATTATAATAATGCTCTATGACAATAGAACAAGACAAGACGCGTATCACAACACTTATAACATCTATGAACTAAATGATAGTAAGGAAAGAATGGACAATCTTACAAACAACAATGTAGCAAACTTAATAAAATATAACAATGACAGGACTTATGATAACAAACAATATGTAAACATGACTTTACAACTAGACAGAAATGGATCTGCTAAATTCAAATGAGGCAGTATTTTTATCAAACCAGCAAAATATACTGGCTCCTCAATATGAATTACACAGATATAGACCTACAGAACGCTCGATTTTCTCATTTAACCTAGCCAAAGCGGTTTAAAAAATTAAGAAAACCGAGTCCCACCAGCCTACCGCTAGTTACAAACACATTGACATAATGAAAACAATAATTTGTGAAATTATCATTCAGGCCAACAGATATTATCTACAGTCAAGCTGTATGTAACGATAAATCCACTTATCTGTTGCCACACAAAAAAATCCTCCTTGAGATTTCTCCAAGCAAGGAATATAGTGATGTTCTGTAACGTTAGGCTCTGGTTAGGCCTAGGATTGGTTCATAATGACATATGACGGACATCGCTCTGGTCCATGTTTCTTGATAAAATCCTTGAAATTTTACATTAAACAGTCAATTCATTTGACTTATATCCAATAGCAAGTCACTTTTGTGTATTAGTGACACTTTGAGGCACGTTAATTGATATCATAGCTGGAAATCCCTTCCATGCTTGAAATATTCAGGCAGACGATCAGTGTCGCCAATTTGAAAAAAATCGTCGACTTCCAATTTTAGGCTTCTGCTTTCTTTAGCTTGGCGCCCAAGAATGATGCGGGGATAATTTGATAATTATATTATTTATGTTTCTCAGGAACAGTCCACCCGACGTCCTGTACTATAGGTGCCTTAGACTCAATGCTTGGACACTCTTTATTATAAATCTTGGCCTGCTGAGTTCCCTTCCAGGGTTATCCGCATAGATTCCATTGCAGTAAATATGAAATATTAAACATTGCCATTCATTCAATACTCCCTGGCCTGCACCACAGGTACTCAGTCAATAAGGCCTAACTGCTTTTTAAAGTTCACATATTTATTAACATATACTCCATATTGAATAAGATTCGACATCAAAGCTTTTCTAAGCACATGTCTCTACTGTCCTTGATCTGGATACTTTCAGTTTAATGGAACAGTCAACTTATGTGCACACGAATTCCACACACTCTGCTTAAACTAAACTGGCATTATATAGTTAATGCATGCATAAGGCAGTGATGGTAATATACATCTCGCAGGTGTGGTAATCATATTCCTCAAACAAAGGACATACTCTGAAATCTAGTCCTAACGGACACACGCCATGCATACTGGTCAGAAGACACAAGCGGAATCTTCTGCAGAGACGCGTTCGTGTTCCAGATTAACAAGCCCACGTATGCCACTATTTTTTAGCAGAAGTCAAGACGTGACTTCCGGAAACTCATGACAACCGTCTATAAACAACAAACCAGGAAGTGATCGTATACAACCAATGTTATGATATTTAGACATAACACTCCCCTTTTCTTAACACCTACGTACCTTAGATGCTAGCTCATAACTGCCAAAACTTGCGTCTTCGCACCTTACGCCAAAAACTGGCCGTGGAGCGTGAGTGTCATTGAAAAACCCAGACTATATGTCTCATTCTAGAGCGCTGCCTGAGTGTCATATCACACTTCACTCCGAGAGAAACGTTAGTGTCAGGTGAAAATGCTAGACGGTATGTCTCATTAGATGGCAGTTTCCACAACTAACCGGGAACTAGCCTGACGAAACGCCCGTGACACGAGAAAAGTACAGACGCATGTCTGCTATCTCTGTCTGCCTAGACGAGTATTCACACGTTCTATCGTCCTGCAGCACTGACATCTGCGTAATAGAATGCGTATCAGTATGAGAAAGAAAAACGGTAAAGTGAGAATGGGAAAGAAAATATTTTTCGCAAACGAACGAATGCGAAAAATACGGGAAAATGATACAGAGTGATAATAAAATAGAGGACACGGGTGGAAGAATGAAAGAATATAGAGAAAATTTATTGATCATAAAAACCCTCTGTGACATCCTGGAGATCTGGATCCCTGGCTCTTAGTTTCCCATGTTTGTCGTGGTAGCCAATCTTCTCCCATTCTGCAGACATGGCCAAACCATCTCAGTTGGGACTGTTCTACTTGGGTCTGCAGGGGTTGGGTTTTTAGGCCTTGACGTATCGTCTGGTTGCGGACCATGTCTCTTTTTGTTACTTCAACCACCTTCCTCAGATACCTCATTTCTGAGGTTTGGATCTGGCTTTTGTGGGTTGTAGTCATTGCCCATGACTCGCATCCATACATCAAGACTGGGACATAGGTGGGGCGGTATAAAGCCATCTCCGTAAATAATGAACCCACGCATGTAAATCTTTTGATTCTACTGCAACAGTCGCAAGATTGTTGTTTTATGCCAAAGCCAAAATTTCCATGTTGTTCTACAACAATGCATCATCATAACCTTTCCCGCAAGGAGCCTAGGCCTTCAGTAAACCTAGTCTCTTGTCCCGTGCCATCAGCTCCAAGTCCTTCTTTGCCTTTCAGAAACGAGAATCACGTGGGTAAAATAGAAAGACCACAATGCGCGAAATTAATTTACCTAGACCCTTGATAAGACGTAAGATGGCAAGCGCATGTTTTGAACAGACGCATTATTTCCACGGATAATTTATCAGTGTTCTTCCCACGGGAAAGAGAAGACTCACGTTTTGTCGGCACGCAGTAAGCAACCATAATTGTTGGACAGCAAGTGAGCAAGTATTATAGAGAGAAGACTGCTAAATGACTCGGATGAACGCACTATGAGCCATGGACCACCTCCATCTCATCCGCCTCTATCAATCCCCAGCAGCTCATGGACTCCTAAAGAGTCATGAAACTGAAAGTTCCTCACTTTTAACAGGCTTTAAAAGTTCATGGACCAAAGAATTATGTGAGGGGCCTTCCTACGATAACCTGGGAATTATGAGTTGCTTTGATCTTAGCATTTTATTGAGATGGTTGTTTCTGTATAATGACCAATTCAGTATAATGGTGTAATCATTGTTTGTGAGATAGTAAAGGTAGTCACATACAAGATACTGCCGTAGGGGAGTGAAGAGATAGAGACTTCGAGAGGTGGGGTTACCAGTTGCCTTCCTCAATCCATTTGCCTTCCCTAACTCAAGAGCAGAGCCGGGTACCCATTTACAGCTGGGTAGACTGCCGCTTGACTCCACCGTTTTTCGAACCTGGTATCTTTGCTGCGAGAGGGCAGAGCTCTAACCACTTTGCCAATCTGACACTCCTACATATATTCTATTAGGTCCCAAAGTGCGTAATTTTCGAATGTATGGAGTTGTCGTTGGTGTGGTGTAGATAATACTCATTCGGATGATACAATTGATATGGGGTCAATTATGGTGTTACTGGTTGGTAACATTATCGACTGTGAGTGTGACGCTTGTGGTAGTGGTAGTGGCAGTTGTGACTGGCAAGTGTTATTGAAAAATTTTAAGACCTTACACTCATTACTTACAAAATGATTTTTTTTTTTTTCACATCTTTTGATATAATCGTGTCACAGGCTTGGATTAATCTGTAACCAGTCCTCGCTACAGCGCATTTCAGCCATGAGGTCGATGAAGGACGCCAGGAATGCATTCATTATCAGTGCTGTGTTATTTGTTGTTCAGGGCAGCCTCTTGATTGTAATGGCACTGACTATGTATGCTTACTTTTCCAGCATCCGATGTGATCCCTTACAGGTATGGTTAACCTCTACTAACATCATTGTCTTTATTATCATTTTTTATTTCGCTTCTAATGGAGCGTACAGCCACAATTGCTGCTGGTCACTTTCAGGAAGTTTGTACCAAAGCATTGAAATAACCTTGTTTTTGTGGTTTCAGCAGTAATTTGTTCCCCTCCTGTTCTTTCTCTTCTTCTTCAAATACCTTTCCTAGTGGCGTAGGAGATCATGTCTTTCCACATCTTTCTGTACAATTTATAAATTCTGCTGTTGACTTATTTCCATGCCACGGTGTCAAAGTTTCCAGTATTTGCTCTCTTTGCCTTCCCCTATCTCTTTTTCCTTCAATCATGCATGTTGTTACGATATATTCTAGATTTCCTCTTCTCATAACATGCCCAAAAAAGTGGATTGCTTCTTTCTAACTTGTGAAATAAATTTCCTTTGCGCTTTGGCCTCTTTCAGGACATCTTCATTACTCTTTTTGGCTGCCCATGGTATTTTTAACATTCTTCTGTAAAACCACATCTCTGTGGTCTCTAGTGCCTTCCCTATTTGTTTACTAATTGTCAATGACTCACTCCCATATGTCAGGTTTGGTTTTTACATAACAATGAAGAACTCTCTTTCTTACTTCCAATGACAAAGAAGTGTTGCATAAAATACTCTACGTTTTATAGAATGCTGCTTTTGCCTGAGCTATTCTACTCTTCACTTCTGTTTTAATGTGTCCAGGTATTTGAATTTATTGACTTGTTTTAAAACGGCCCAATTTACTTTGATAGTGCATTCTGAGGAAGCCTTTTTCTTTGAGACGACCATTACTTCTGTCTTTTTGCTGTTAAGGCTAAGACCTGTATTTTCACTTTCTATCACTATTGTATCAACCATTTCCTGCAGCTCCTTTTCACTTTTTGCTATTAAGACTGTATCATCAGCGTATCTCAAGTTGTTTATATTATGTCCGCCGAATGATATTCCTGGCATGTCCTCTAGAGATCTCATTATATTTTCACTGTACAGATTAAACAGATCCGGTGACAGCGTAAATCCCTGCCTGGCACCCTTTTTTACTTGCTGAAACGTTCCTATTTGGCTGCTAATCCTAACAGCTGCTGTTTGTAGCCCGTATATGTTCTTTATTATCCTGTCGTGAGACATTCTAAATCCACATATATAAATTAAAAAGTAAATGTAACGCCTAACGAATTAATTCAATAAAAGGAAAGAAGAATGGTGAAAGACCAGTGCTTTCTCAATGGCATACGCCAGCGTGTATACCTCCGTAATGGCTGAACAACTTTTTATGCTCCGTCTGCATAATTGTAACGCTTTCACGTTTACTAGTAAAGCCTACTGCATCAACTACACGCGTTTCAAAAAAAAAAACGTGTACTGTATTTCTTAGAAAACCTTGAGATACGCACACTGCTTAATGACCTAGATAAAATACTAGCATTAATGTCATTTTATACACTGCGTAACTAAAAGACAGACGGGCTTAGAAGAGAGAGAGAGAGATGAACGGAGGACTACCGCCGTCTCGCGATAAAAGTGAACGCAAATCACACGCGTAAGGCATGAAGCACTATCTTTTTTTCAAATAAACAGTGACAATAAACACTACCAATACACGATTAGGTTTTAAAGAAAACATGGTTAATGCTTATTAGGAAACATGACATTCTACTGTTTTACGTCAGAAATCCTGACATTAGCCTGAAAGTACATAAGACATCCCATGACATAGAAGTGAACGGGTGGTAAAAACAAATACACGGCTATCTTCGAAAAATACACATTTTGAACGAAGCCACTTAGCTCCCTTAAACTTATATATTTGGGTACCTTAGGTCTTGCTGACAAAGAATATGTTAGGTGTTAAGCAATTAGACTAATAATTAACAAATTATAGCCAAAATACTATCGTGAGGTTGTCAGACAACATAGGATCATTTTTGCTCATAATGGCGTGTTTGGACACTGCTTTAGAAAAAATGAGGCCACCACGTTAAATCCGATTTGATTGGCTAGAATAATATGTAAACCTAAACATGATTAGTCGATTGCAGATACTATTTTGGTTGTTAAGGGAAACGGTAGGAAGGGTACTATTTTTTTCAAATACTTTTGTAAATATGGTCTTATTGGCTAGACCCTTTGATATAGTCAATTAGGAGCGTCTGTTCAGTGTCACTTTTTGAAATTAAACTGTGTAGAAGCAAGTGCGTTGAGATCCAGCTCATATTTTTTCTAAATAATAGCCTGGCACAGAGGCAGATCGGAATTGTGCCATAATTCATCGCCAGTCAACGTATTTGTGTAATATTTCCATGAATTGTGGTAAGCTTGACATATTTGATATCTTTTAGATGAAAATTGAATGTGAATTGATAATTTATGTCTGCATGTGTGTGGTTCAGTAACAAACATGAGGCCAAGCCTAGATATTGCTCCAACCTGAACAAAACTTGTCGGAGAGGAGTATAACTGCATGGGATTGCCAAATAGTACTATGACACCTATCTTATTGAATAGAAGACAATAATGCTGGAATTGCAGAGGCGTTGTAACCATTAGGGAGAGGAATACTGGTGAATGTTGTTACATGAGAAGCTAACAGTTGGCCTACAGAGCTGAACTCAGTGTTTGTTATGTATTGTGCTTCAGTGTGGAAATAGAGTATAAATTAGTTATGAAGTAGAAGGTACAACCTTCTTGTTTCAGGGACCGTGGTACTATCGTATTAAATCAGCACTTGGTCTGAGTTTTGCTGAATCCAGAGGCTGATAGCATACTCCTGGGTCAAGATAGCAACCAGTGTTGTTTCTCAAGAATACGGTGAAGCAAGCGAGCAGAGGAGACTGTTTCCTGCCGCCCACACAAAAGTTAAGATTCGTGGCCAGAGCAGCTCAATCTTGTATATCCCCCCCCCCCCTCTAAAATTGACTGTACCTTAAATCAAGAGGGACATTTTTTTGTTTCAAATAACAAGAAACAGTGAACCTTTACAATATTATTTCCACCAAAAACAGACACTTGAAGTCATGATGACAAACATCAACTTAGCTTGAAAAAGCCAGTATTACCTCATAGTACTACAGCACAACTTACACACATATTGTAATAATAATAATATATGTCAATACATAAACCCTATCTATAAATTGTGTACATACAACTTGTAATTACATTTGATTGTGATTTCTGGTTCACTTTGTAGTTGAATCAGGATATCTATTATTGAAAGGAATTAATACATATTTTAAAAGTTACACGTGACTTATTAAGATAGTCTTATAGAGTGTTCTATGTATGTGAGTGTCACAGTGTTGTAAAGTATTGTGAATTAAATTAAATTGTTTATCTGTCTGTTGGTTGTTGTGAACAAACACTTCATCATTATCATAACCCTAGACATTCAACGTAGTCATTACAATATTCCAGAATAAGCCTGACTGAGGTATAAATGTGGTAGCAAGTAAGGTTATCTGTAATACACCACACTTATTAGATACAGATACCTTCACAGCTGATTTCAGTCAGTACACTAAGTCCCCTATAAATATTTATACCATCCCACTTTACCACATATCCTAAAGTCTTTTCGATCAATATTGATGCTTTCTAACATCGGAGTAATCGGAAGATATGGAGAAGATACTCTTAATGACAATGGAATGCGACTCCTTAGATTCTGCACTGAGCAGAATCTGATCATTACAAACACAAAGTTCCCCCATAAGCGCATACATGTGTACACTAGGTGTGAACCAACAAAGAATGAGAAGTCAGTGATCGACTATGCCATAGTTAGGAAGAGCTCATTCAAGTATGTCCGGGATGCTAGAGTGTGGAGAGGGCCAGAGATTGGAAGTGACCACTACTGGTTAACAATTAAAAGAACAACTGAAAGAGTTACTCGGCTTGGAACTGCCTAACATCACGCAAGAAGCTAAGTAAACGAACAGGGGACACGAGCATTAAGACCTACAAGCTGAGAGATTCAGAAGTAAAGATCAGATACCAGGGGCTTATTGCTACAGCAGTGAGAAGCACAGAACAACAACCTGATGACCTGGAAACACTCTGGCTTAAATTCAAGGACATCATAAAGACAGCTGCAGCAGAAGCATGTGGTGAAGTTCGACTTGGGAACAAGAGAAAGAGGACACCTTGTGGACATATAAGGTTAAAGAGAAAATAGGAGAGAAGAAAAAGGCATGGAAACAATACTTAGGAGCTAAAAACACAGCAGGAAAAACAGACAATATATGATACTCAGAACAGAAGCAAAGAACACGGTAATAGCAGAAAACATAAGTCCTGGGTAGAATTTAGAGAAAAGCTAGAAAGTGATGCGCAAGAAAACCAGAAATTGTTCTATAAGACCCTAAAGAATATGAGGAAGGAAAAACAGTGCCCTCTTAAATTTATAAAGGACAAGCAAGGCGAATTGCTTACTGCCCCAAAAGAAGTAATGGAAAGATGGAAAGAATATTTTTCAGAACTACTTGATGGTGAGCAAGGTCAAGCATCAGAAATGATAACCACTGACACAGAAGAGGACACCAATGGTGATGAAGATGACATAAAGATGGAAGAACTGAAGGCAGCACTGGAGAAAATCAAGATGGGCAAAGCAGCAGGACATGACGGCATAACACTAGAAATGGTTAAGTACATGGGAGCAGCAGGCGACCTATTACTCCTAAGGGTCCTACAGGCAGCTTGGTACAACAAGACCATACCAAAGGATTGGGATATTGCCATCATAACACCAATTTTCAAAAAAGCTGACAACCGACAATGTGGAAACCACAGAGGCACATCCCTTCTCAGTGTCCCTGGTAAAATCTACTCTAGAATACTGGAGCAGAGACTCAGACGCCTAGCTAAGCCACAAATGGATGAGGTCCAGTGTGGCTTCCGAGCAAATCGAAGTACTCAAGACCTAATCTTCCCACTCAGACAGTTGATTGAAAAGGCTCTTGAGGTAAAAGAGTGAGATCCATCTTTGCTTCTTAGATCTGGAAAAGGCATTTGACAAGGTCACCTGAAACAATTTCTTGGACTGTTTGGCAAGGAAGAACATTCCAACACCTCTGATTCATGTTATTCATTCATTCATAACCCTCTACTCCCAAAGGAGCATAGGCCTTCAATAAACCCATGCCAAGTGCTCCTGTCACGTGCCATCATCTCAAGTTCTTTCCACGTTCTCCTCATCATTTTCACCTCTGTTTCCAGCTCTCTTCTCCATGTGCTTCTTGGTCTACCTCTGCCTCTCTTGCCCTGGGGGTTCCAAAACAAGGACTGCCTTGTAATGCTATCAACAGGTTTCCTCAGTGTGTGTCCTATCCATCACCATCGTCTTCTTCTCATCTTGTTCCACTGGCACTTGTCTGGTTCTTGTCCTCAGTTCCACGTTGGTAACCATGTCATACCATTTTAATCCCTCTATTCTACGCAAACACCTATTTATGAAAGTCTGTAGCTTTTTGGTTGTTGTCTTTGTTGTTCTCCGTGTCTCAGAGCCATACAATAGGACTGACTTCACATTTGAGTTGAAGATTCGTATTTTCGTGTTTGATCATATATGCATAAACAAGAAGTTTAGATCATCATTGCAGGATGTAAAGGTATATAGAGGAGCAGATGTGGCATCAGATCACCACCTTCTGATAGCGAAAGTAAAAATGAAACTCAAGAGATATGCAACAATGCAAAATTATAGACAACAATTTAAAGTAGGACATCTAAGAAATCAAGAAACAAGAGACAAATTTGCGGTCACAATATCCAACAAATTCTAAGTGCTCCAACAGCTGGAAGATGTAGAGAGTACAGAAGACTATTGGCAGCAAATCAAAACTTTATGGAATGAGACATGTGAAGAAATACTGGGGAAAAGGGAACGACAACAAAAAGCATGGATAACAACAGAAACCATCAATAAGATTCATGCTATACAGAGCTTCCACAAGTCTTGCAGAAATTATGTGAGGACGGAAAACCATGTCAGAAGAATTCAGGACCACCACTGGTGTAAGACAATGTGATAATCTGTCGCCTTATCTTTTCATACTCCTCATGGACGATGTCATCAAGGCATGTAAGGAGAGGACAGGAAAGTATTCAGTGGGATACTGGAAGATGAGACAGGTCTGTATTTCATAGCTGGCATTTGCTGATGATGTTGCCCTGATTGCTAAATCAGAGGCACATCTTCAATCTAACCTGCAAGTCTGGAAGGAAGCGCTGCAGAAGAGAGGGATGATCATAAGCAGCTCGAAAACAAAAACCAGGGTGACATCACGAGAACAAAGAAGACATCAGATTAAGCTGGGAGAACAGGTCCTGGAGCAGGTCGACCACTTTAAATACCTTGGAGCTGTCATAGACCGGAAGCTGGGCATTAAAGAAGAGTTGGCTACCCGAAAAGCAGCAGCAGGGAGACTTTTTCAAGCCATAAATCGAGGATTCCTCAGCAAAAGAGACGTTGGTAAGAAGACGAAGATGCCTGTATACCGCTCCTCCTATGTCCCAGTCGTGACATATGGATGCGAGTCATGGGCAATGACTACAACCCACAAAAGCCAGACCCAAACCTCAGAAATGAGGTATCTAAGAAAGGTGGTTGGAGTAACAAGAAGAAACATGGTCCGCAACCAGACGATACGCCAAGGCCTAAAACCCCAACCTCTGCAGATCCAAGTAGAACAGTCCCAACTGAGATGGTTTGCCCATGTCTGCAGAATGGGAGAAGATCGGCTACCACGGCATGCATGTGAAAATAAGAGCCAGGGATCCAGACCTCCAGGACGACCCAAAGTCCGCTGGGAGGACAACATCTTTGAAGGACCGAGGACTAGAATGGAACCAAGCCAGGAGGAAGACAGCCGATAGAATAGTATGGCGCTCTCTCTTACAAACCTCTACACCTTACGGTAGAAGAGGAACGACTACGTAAGTATGAAGAATTGTCCTGTCTTCGTCCTTAATAAATGGCTACAGCAGGTTTTAAAAGCAATTAAGCTGTCACAGTTTCTCTTTCCTGCAAATCTATTGATATCTATTGTTATCTTCCTTCTAACTTAGAGAATTGTGGTACCACGGTGTCTACGGCTAGTCGATAAGAAATGGTTCGTTAACTGTTGCAGTAAGTAATTAAGTCGAACATTTTTTTTAAATCCGTCCCATTCACAACCTCATATTAGTAGCATGAAGTCTTCATGAAGGACTACTTACAGAACCGTTTGGAATAAGAATGTAGTGCGATAGGGATGCCTCTTTTTCCCATTTCTTATTTTGCTGGCGGTAGATTGGGTTATGAAAAATTGATGACATACAATAGGAATGTAATACAGTGGAATCTGACTTAAAAACTTGATATCTAGATTTTGCCGATGACCTGGCTCTTCTGTCCCACAACCATAATTAATGCAAGATAACATGAAAATACTCGATGACAGGTCATAGCAAGTGGGTTTGGAAATACTTGTAAATAGGGAAAAGACAAAGTTCTTGAGAATAAATGCAAGAAATGATAACAAGATTGAACGTTAGGAAACACTACTACATGATGTGGAATAATACACATATCTTGGCATAAATATAGCCAAAGTTGGAGGAACAGAAAATGATATCAAAAATAAAATATAAAAAGCAAGAGGAGCTTTCATCGCATTGAGAAATATATGAAGATCAAGAGAAATCAAGTCCAACACTAAAATAAAAATTTTCAACTCAAATGTCAAGTCAGTACTAATGTGTGGCTCTGTCCCGAGATTTACTCCCCTTGCTCTGCGGTGATAGTCCAACAGTGGCCAAAATTCAGAGTATCTACTGAGGGTCTTCAAAGGTGTGTACCTTTCGCTCAAGATTACCCTTGACAGAGATGTGAATTGAAGAATTGTGCTTCAATTCTAAGGCGCCTCATTGGAATTTAAAGAAATCAAGTACTACCGCTGATAGGATCCAGGCCGTTTAAACTTTTTATCTTTTCTGACCTTCTATGAGTTAGGATTTCGCTCGCTCTGATGAGCCACCCAACTGATTTACCTCAGTAAAATAGTACTTAAATAGCTCTGTTATGAGTACTTAAAATGACTGAGACATACGGGTGTAATTCTCTCAAAATGGCTAAATCAACTATAAATTTGCAAATTTACAGATAACAAATTAAATAATCAATTATCGTTAACAATTGTAAAATAAATAAGGGTGGGGCGAATGTATATTTTAGAGTTTTTAAAATTTCCTTACAGGTGGTGGTCTAATTTCAAAAAATCTTTCTGATTTGAAAATAGAAAGTTCACTTGGCAGCTTTGAATGGGTACTTAGCTGTGTTGGTCTACTGGGAAGTTAAGTTCCTTGTGGGACCCAAAGATGCAGCAATAGAGAATGCAGTCAGCGACCCATAGCTTGACTGCTTGCATCAGGGTCAGCGAACCAGAGCTGACCAAGACCCTACTTCACCTCCACGTGGTGGTCCTGGAAACAGGCTGCATCATTGCAGTCTGGCTGAGAGAGTAGGGATCGCAGAGGGAAGGCAAACCCGGTCCCAAAAAATGCCGTGCTGAAGTCGGATGTGTCGACCGAAAGGTGCAGATATCACAGCTCCGGCGTAAACAGACACAACGCAACCAACGTCCTTTTCAGGACGAACGAGGAAGAAGGAAGAAGAAGGAGTTCCTTGTGTCACACATCTCATCACTGCAGCCTAAGTTGTTGATGGTATAGCACAATTTGCCAACAACAACAACATGTTCCTCCATTCTGCAGCTGCCATTGCATGGTGCGTTTATCTGCATAAAGGTAGTGTCCCCCCCCCCCCGATTTTTTATTTTTTTTTTGCATTCGAGATACAGTAATTCCAGAGTACCGGGTACATTTAGTCTCTACTGGATATATATTTGACATGCCTGGATGGACAATGGCACCTACTCTATGCGTCTGTGTATTTTAAATACGGATCTATCACCACTATAATATTGGTACGTTTTTTTCGTTGGGGAGAGAGGAATAGAGGAGAGATTTAATATTATCTTATATGAATTAAGTAAAGATATTGAACGCAAAAGTTTCACATACTAGCTTTAAACTTCCAGCTAACCACAAGCTGTTTTTCTGCCGTCAACAGGCTGGTCATGTCAGTAGTAGAAATCAGCTGTCGGTGTATTTTGTGATGCACGCTCTGAGAGATTTGCCGGGTATAGGTGGTATTTACTTGGCAACGATATTCAGCGCCTCTCTTAGTACAGTCTCATCGGGTAAGTTCTGCCATAACAGGCTAGTGCGAAAAACATGCCTAGCTCTAATTCTCCAGACCTAATGGTCTTTTATATTTGGACATGCGCCCTAATATAACCGGCTAGGTTGAACGGGACGCACCTCGCCAAAACGAGGAAAAATTTTATTTTTAAAAAAAAATGCCTAGCAGTCGAAGTTGTTGATGGTATAGTAGTTTTTTTTTAAAATTGTGTCCTCCATTCTGCAGCTGTTATTGCTGTTGTATAGTAAGTCTATTTATATCTCTCTCTCTCTCTCTTTTCCAACAACTTTTACATCTTTCTTATTTCATTTCCACCCACATTTTGCTCATTCATTGTTGTTCAAGTAATCTTTTAATCACCTCATCTTTCGGAAGCCCACATTTCCTCATTAGAAATCTTGTGGAACACAAGCTTGGTCATGGACAGCTTCTTTGATATCTTAGTTCCCGAGTAAATATCGTCAGACATGCCACCTTGGAATTATGATTATTTTGGAAGACGCCCGGCTGACACAATATGGTAGTCTTTTCATGGCTAAGCCGCTGTTTAAACAAACGCCGGTCACTGCCACGCAATACAATAGCCGTCGTGACAATGGACTACGGCGACAATGGACCCGGGACGCACGCATGAATGATTGTCGCCAGATGGGAAAACAGAGCCTGGCATAATAAATCGAGAGATTAAAGACTCGCCGCATACAATATAATAAAACAGGAAAAACACGGAAAGCAACAATGAACAGCAGGATTTGTGACAGGAGAAGGTGGGTGATTTTTTTAATTAACCAGCCAATCCGAAAACATCGGGTTGTCACGCAAACGAACCCATAGCACGGAATTGAAGTTGGTGGCGAAAACCGTACCCCTTTTAGCCAGGAACAGTCGCTGACAGGGCGTGGAAGATGTACATGCAAAAGGTAACAATATGGAGGCGTTGCGACTGGTTTAGAGGCGGAGTTTCACGTCTCAGGCAAGATTTGGGAACATAAGAGCGATTCAGCAACATAACGTACCGATAAGCTCATCAGGGGTCAGTACGAAATTTCCAACGGTGAGGCGTAGAAGACTTTCCCCAAAAGCATAGCCTGCTATTAATTCCGTGTGGATACTTAATTCATATCTGTGGTGCCTTGTGTAAAGGAGTTTGTGAAAGGGAAAAGGAGGTTAGTAGATCTTTAAAAAATAACTATTAATAATTTTCCTTAGTCTTTAAGTTAAGATTTAGTTTTGCACTTAGCATCATAGCTAAATGTGCGGAAGACAGGTTTTCGATTAATCCTTCTCATAAATCATTAATTAAATCAAAAGATTTTCCTCTAAGGTGATAAGAGGTAACTGATAGTTCATGCATCACCTTCATCTAGCTTGTTAGATAATCATTACAGAATTACATGGGCAAACACTCTCATGCTGAGGAAAGAAACAAGCAGGATTTAGAATGAACAGAAGATGTGTAGATCATATATTTACCCTTAGAAACATTATAGAGCAGTTCTCAGAATGGCAAAGACAGCTGTACATTAATTTCGTTGATTTTGAAAAGGCTTTTGACAGTATACATAGGGACAGTTTATGGAAAATACTGAGGACGTATAGAATTCCAAGCTTCATAGTGTCAATCATAAAAAGCCTCTGTGCCAATTTTACGTGTAGCGTTGGGCAGAGCAACCTAACCTTTGAGGTGAAGATAAAAGTACGACAGGGATGCCCTTTATCAACCACTCTATTTTTAACAGTCATAGACTGGGTGATGCGCCAGACAACAGAGGGCAGTCCGAGAGGAATAAGATGGACTACATTTTCTACATTGGAAGATCTGGAATATGCAGATGACATTGCACTACTAGCACATTCACATCAACACATCCAGGAAAAAACGGATAGACTTAATAAGTATAGCCAGCAGGTGAGCTTGAACATCAATCTAAAGAAGACAGAGGTCGTGACGCTCAATGTGAGCAACCCTGAGCCCATATCAGTAAGGAATCAGCAACTGGAACAGACATACACCTTCACATACCTAGGATGCATAGTAACACCAGACGGTGGAGCAAGCAAAGACATCAACAACAGAATGAACAAAGCAAGAACAGCCTTTTTTAGTCTAAACAACATCTGGAAGTCCTCTTTATATCAGAGTTGTGTGCTTTCTGTGCTTCTCTATGGTGCGGAATGCTGGAGAGTTACAGATAAGGAAATGTCGAAACTGTCATCTTTTGCCTAAGAAAAGTTCACCGAATCTTTTGTCCGAATACCATCACCATCCAAGATCTGCTTACTCGGAGCAAGCACGAGGACACGCACACCATTATAGCTGGCAGACGCTGGAGCTGGGTTGGCCATGTCCTCAGAAGAGACCCCAAGGCCATCACAAGAACTGCTATGCTATGGACCCCTGAAGGAAAACGAAAGAGAGGCCGATCAAAAACAACCTGACGTCATCGGGCGTAATGGCCACTGGCTGCTTTGACGGTCGGCGGCTAAGGATCAAAGAAGAAGTAGACACTCTCATGCGCAATATATTTAACACTTCTCGTGTGCGTCTGATGTCATATATAATTATTAGAGAATTAAGCTGATAGAGATCAGTAGTTAGGAATATTATAAAAGAAAGTCAACCATTGATATTATAGGTGAAACTTACGAAGCCACTTTGTGTGTCTTCAGTGTGTCCAACAGAAGTCTGAGTTAACACCTTATGCGTTTGGCGTCTACCCAGAAAGAAACTAGCAAAGTGTATGCCTAGATAGCAGAATTCGCAATTTAGGACATCCTTTACTTCCTCAGTTAAGAAGGAAGATTTCTCGCCCACGTGTTACACCGGGACAGCGCAGCATTTTATTCACCTGCTTATCAAGTGCTCAGAAATTGATTCGCTTATTTACATCAAATTCAACTCACTCAATAACTCACTCTGAGTCGAGAGTACCTACTCCCAAGCGGATTCTCATAATTATATCAAGTTCAACGCACTCCAAAGCATATTTATAACTAAAGATTTCATATTTACAAGTTGAGGGGCATATACAGCTAGCAAGTTCAACTCACTCCAAAGCATATTTTATGAAGCAAGAGTACATATTCAAGTAGATGAGTCTACATACCAAGATCATTTCGTTAAGATCTCCAGTCTAGCCAGTACCTTTTAGATATTAGACAGCAGACATTTTCCTAAAGCAACTGTCAACGGTTTGTCAACGTTACAGAGATATTGCCTACTATTGAAGCACTGTATATCGTCAAAGTTCTCATTACAACATAAATTTTCATCAGTACGTCCTCGTCTTGGAGATAACCCACACAACATACCATCCTCCTAAATTGGACAGTCTATACAAACCCATATATCATCATACAGTGGAGGAGCATTAAGAGACACATAAGCAGTGTAGATTGGACATTAGCGTGGTAACACTCAAAACATCACGTCATTACTTCCCTCTTTACATCGTTTCTTTCTCATCCTTAACTAACTATATTATTTATATCTCGTCTGTGTGTGTGAATTGTCTTTCACCATCATCACTTTTTATTTTCTCTACTAACCCTATATGTGTAAATATTTAATTAATAAACCTAATTACCGTTTCATCATTATCTAGTTCGTTAATGTATCACTCGTGCTGTCGGTGGTAAACATTTACATATAGGTAAAATTCTACATTTATATGAGATTGGGGGCTCTTTCTTTCTTTACGAGATCTGAGGACAGAAGGTAAGGTTGTGGGGAAATAGAAGACTTTCCATAATTTACTAGAACACACTATCTAGTGGAAAACATTCACATTCTCTTCTTGTCCTTATCTCGAAAAGGACTTTCTTTATTAACGAGCCAATTTCTGGAGACCTTCTTGGTGTAGCCGTGCCACTTCTTTGTTTGATGTAAATGTTTGTTCGTATTGTTTTGTGTATTGAATAGTCATTGTGTGGCCAGGCACGTGTTTTTATCGTACAGTGGAATCTCTAGCGTTATGTGTTATGCGACATCCCAGCAGGTTCGTTCTTCCGAATGAGAATGCTGCTACGTGTTGGTGTTGACTGGAGTTTCTTGGCACTTGATGTTAGAGAAGAGTTAAATCTTTGATTGACAAGTTTTTTTCTTTGGTATTTGTGTCTTTTCTTTCTTAAATTCTGGTTTCTCCTAATTCACCAGCTGTTTCTACTGAGTTCGTTTTTGTAGTCGTATCTTTCCTTTATTGGCAGATAATAAAAGTCTTTATATCAGGTAAACGTTCATAAGCACGACTGTTTAACATCACAAATCACCAGGATGAAAACTTCAACGCTCACAGGCACATCTAATGTTACGACTGATAACAACTGAAGCGTAGACGACATGTATCATTAAACGTCACCACGGGAAATGTAAGCATTGTGTTGAAATAAATCCAAGACAACGTTTTAAGGCCTGTTAATTGGTGTTAAATCTCTGCTCATTTCTGACATCTTCTTGTTACAACAGCATATAACAATAGCATGGAAATAAGTCAATAACTTCTCAAATGAAGAACTGTCAACTCCGCCTAGGCCGGTCCCAAGCCAGGCTGACAAAGGAGGAGGGTGGCCTGCATGGAGACCGTAAGGAAGCAGCCCCTTTATCATGCAAAGGCACAACAGGCCAATCACATGTTTGTCTTAAAAACCAGATTACGAGAAACATAAGAGAGAAAACCGGACTGATTCTAAAGGCGACGAACTGGAACGGATTACGACTTACGGAACATGGAATACAAGGACTATAAACGGGAAGGAAGAGGAGCTGGTAGAAGAGATGGGGAAAGCCAAATTAGAAATCCTGGCTTTAACAGACACAAAGAAAAAAGGACAAGAAGTTATGGATCTCGATGGCGACATGCTGCTCTACAGTGGTGTACCAACATCTGAAAGAGCTAAAGGGGGCGTGGGTTGTATTGTGGCCAAAAACCAAAGGGATAGTGTGGTGGGTTTTGATGTTATGAAATGGTGTTGATATTTGTTTCTATTGTACTGAATGAGGTCAGTTGTGAAGGCCCCTGAAGATAACAATTTTGGTGAGTTTTCAGAGAACCTTTCTGCTACCACCCTACGACCTCAATCAGACCTATTCTTGACTAGTATGTCTGATAGCTACGTCTAATGTCTAGGGTAATGGAAATGTGGTGTGAAGGTAATTAATTACACAAACACACACACAAACAACAATATTAATCTCTATGATCAACTCAACTAACACTGTTGTTAAAATTTAGTAATTTACATTTTTTTTTTAATATTTATTTTGTCCTGAACCTAGTATTCTTCTGGTCAGGACGTTCAACTCAAAATGGAATCAATTTCTGTATATATACATATAATCAATTAAACCAAAAGCAAAAAATATTCATACATATTTTAAAATTTACTAATGATGGTACTAAATCTAGAGTCTTTATGAACTAGTGCTTGATGTCGGGTCGGGGTATTTTCTTCATACCAAGTCCTTTATTTAACAGTGTTTATTGTGCTCTTTAAACAGTATTTTTGGTGGAAAAGTTTTATTAGTTACACAATTGAGTTTATTTTATATAAAACTCGTGGATGAATTTTCAGCAGGCCAGGTCTATATCACTTATCTGGCCTGTGACGATCGAAGATAGTTGTTTCTCCGGCCCACACCTCACTTGCTTGGAGGTAAAATGATAGGCAGCATGTAACATACAGTGTTGTACACTTCAGAGCATCTGGCACCAGCACAGTGCCAGACGAAGAAACCCTGCAACCACAAAATTAGGCTAGGTCTTAACATAATACCTAATCCACCATTTTTACAATCATTAATACATTAAAATAAAAGACATGAGTCAGATCTCTCTGACCGACCCAGCACATCTACATCAATGATGTAACAAGTAGCACCAGTTTCACATTCCTCTCCTCTATGGGCTGCACTGCATCTGCAATATTATCATTAATCTCTTTTTTTCCATACCATAAGGTGGGTGATACGTTTCCACCTGACCACCTGAAAGAAACATCTGTATTCTACATTTCTGATAGTTTGTCATATGATAAATCAACCTCTAGGCCCTGCAGACGTTGGCTGGGGACCTAGAATATGTACTCACTTGTCGTAATCACTTTTTTATTATATGGCAGTATCTTTCACTCATAATGTTAAATATAAAAAGGTTAATAATTTCTGTCTTACCACAAATTCTATGAAAACACACAGGAACGTTGATTAGCACAACCTCAGATGAGCTGCTGGCTGGACTATGGCGCCCTTATACTTTTTATTACTTATATATTTATTCTAGGTACGTCACACTTCTCAGCATCAAGCGTCCTGCTTCTATGAACAGTCTTAGTCAAATGGCACCGAGCGTTCAACTTTCCCAATAACCTAAACTGTTTCAGCCAATGAGATCTACTACCAAGCTTTTCAATTCAAATTTTTACAACTAAGGTCTAATTTTGGTTCAATGTTTCTTGTACTTCTGTCGGTCTATCCGTCCCAACTTGGTATTCACCAAAAATAGACTTGGTTTGGGCCTAACACTAAAAAAAATATTCAGTTTGAACCATCCCATAATTTCTCTACCACTTTCAAACTCCCCTCCAAATCATATTACATGTACCTCTCCGTCCTAACGTTCCCCTCTTTTGGACTTTGACCTACCCTCTCATGCCTCTTTGCAACAACATGGGCAAAATTTTGTTACCGATAGCGAATGTCAGAACACCAGTGTGTTTGTCACTGTGTCTGTGACTATCTAGTATTTTGACCATATCTGGGCCGTTAGTTGGACTATAGTGTAAATAAAAACATATTATTGGTCAGGAGACCCTATGGCACTCGAATACATAAGATTTATAGCCTATGTATTATGGTTCAAAATTCCATATTCTTTTCCATGTTAGTCTTGAAATCAAGAAACTACCACCTGTTCACTTCTTTCTACCGCTATTTTCAAACTAAAAACGACAATCTCCCGTAGTACGTCAGAAATACGTCACTTATATAAGCTAAGGTTGTCTGCGTGACCCACTTTCCGAACATTTTTTGACTTGCGTCGTATTCAAACAACTGACGACAATATCGCGCGTACGCTAGGTTTTAGATTCAAACCACGCGTGCAGACGGCATCATTTTTCTGTCTCTCCCTTCTCACTCCGTCTGGACGAATAGGCTTTTCGGGTCACAATGTTATAAAGTTTTTCAATGACACTAGAAAACGATAGTACTAGCTATTTTACCATACGATCTGCTAAAATCAACGCGCTTGCGGCGTGGGTGAAGAAGAAGCTTCCTAAGTCCACTATTTTCATTCATACATTTTATGTTAACTTTTATACTTATAAATAATAATTTTATCGGTGTATCAATGTACTTCATCACACATCTCCCCACTTGAGAACATGCACTAATGCAAGTTCCAAAACCAGTGATACACATAGATAAAATCAACTCCTTACGCCTGATGAATACTCTAATTTTTATCACAGGGGTGCCTACTGAGGAAATCTGCACCGACGTTCTGTGACCCGGGAATGTATTCAATCGTGAATTGATATGGCTGTAGGAGCAACGACCACCTTAATAAACGTGCATTCTCATGCTTTGCCTGTGATAAGAATACGAGTGGTTGGTGGTCCGTTTGGACTAAAAATGCTTTACCATAAAGATAAATTTGGAACTTCTTTATAGCCCAGATTAACGCTAAACACTCTTTTTCGCTTGTTAAATAGCTTTGTTCCGCCTTGTTCAACTTGCGGCTAGCATAAGCGACTGGGCTCAGTTCCCCATTGGGTGAAGAGGACCTTTGCAACAAAGTAGCCCCCAGGCCCACATTGCTTGCGTCCGTTCTCACCACAAATTCCTGAGTCAAATCAGGCAATTTGAGAATTGGCTTGCTAGTGAGTTTTTCCTTTAACTCTTGGAATGCCAATTCACACTGCGCTGACCAAACAATTTTATCAGGATTGACCTTGCGAGTTAAATCAGTCAGAGGAGCACATATAGAGTTAAAATTTTTAATATATTTTAGGTAAAAACCACACAACAACACGAATGATCGCACGTCTTTCTTTGTTTGTGGCCTAGGTGCTCTCTGCAATTTTTCCAAGTTCTTGGGGTCAGGGGTCATGCTACCCTGATACACAGTATGTCCCAAGAATTCCAACTCTTTGCATCCAGTACAACATTTTGTTGGTTTAGCAGTCAAGTTTGCCTCTCTGAGTCTATCAAACAGCATAGTCAAAGAGTTAATGTGTTCCTCAAATGTTTCAGTAGCAATGAGGATATCATCCATAAAATTGGTGATGCATGGATTATTCAGTGGATCCAACAATTTTCGCATCATCCTAGAAAAAACACTCAGAGGCATTTTTCAACCCAAATTGCAACATGTTGAATTCATAATGTCCTTCCGAGGTGCTAAAAGCTAAATAAGGTCGAACCTCAGGCTTCACTGGAATCTGATAATAGCCTTTGCTAAGATCCACCTTCGAAAAATATTTTGCCTTGTTCAGTCTGGCAAATAACTGTTTTGTATCAGGTAATGGATCCACCTGCCCTTCTGTGACAGCATTCAGTTTCCTGTAATCTATGCACAGTCTATGTTCCCCAGATGGTTTCCTCAACAAAACCACACTAGAGCTATAAGGAGATTAACTCTGAGAAATAATCCCTTCTTTCAACAAATAATCTATCTCCTCTTTCAATGCTTTTTCCTTAGCAAAAGGAATAGAATAGGCTCTCATACAGATTGGTGTTGGGTCTATAAGCTTCATATCATATTCTAGCAAATTGGTATGCCCCGGTTTGTCCGTTAACACGTCTGTATGTTCATCCAGAACCTGTTGAACCCACTCCCTCTGATTTTTAATCAGGTACTTACTGACTTTTACCTGTGCGGCTGTCTCACAGGGGTGTAGGGGGTATTCATACGAGGTGAGTTGTTCCTTTTTCATTTCGGTTGCGATAGCCAAGGTCAATAAAGGGGTGCCTTCCTGGATTTGTCTGTCCAGATACTTCTTAAAAAGGTTCACATGATATATTTTCTCCTTCCCCTTCTTGCCAATTTTATAATTTGTTCTAGGCACCTTCTCTAGAACTGTATATGGACCTTGCCATCCAATTTGCAACTTGTTACTGCTGCCGGGTAGTAGAAGAAGCACCTTCTCCCCACAGCTAATTCTCTATCCTTCGCTTTCTTATTAAAATAAGCTGCATGTTTCTTCCTGGCTTGTCTCAAATTATCATTTGCCAGTTTCCATCCAGCTTTCAGACGAGTGGTCAGCTCGTTCACATATGATGAGGTAACAGTTTCCTCTGCCATCTCATCTGTCCACGTCCTTAACAAGGCTTCCAATGGACCTTTGATTGGCCTCCCAAATAACAAGGTTGCCGGTGCCATTCCGGTTGAACTATGTGGAACGTCTCGTTACGCAAACAACGCAGCGGGCAAAAATTGGTCCCACGTATCAGGTTTTTCATGTGCCAGCTTTCTCAGGATAGAAATGAGAGTCCCATTGAACCTCTCTACCTGGCCGTTCCCTTGTGGATGGTACGGGCTACAATGAAAGTGTCTGGCTTGAAATAGCTTAAAAAACTTCTTCCGTTAGTTTCCCCTTGAACTGTGAGCCATTATCAGTCAAGATTTGATGCGAGAATCCTAATCTTGTGAATATTGTAAGTAATGCCTCTGCCCCATGTTTCGAATCGATTGACGACAGGGCTAACGCCTCTCCCCACATAGAACAAGTGTCCACCAGAGTAAGGATGTAACTGTTCCTCCTCTTGGTACGAGTGAGAGGTCCCACAATATCCACTGCAACCCTCTCAAAAGGTGTTCCCACTATGGGCATTTCCCCTAGAGTTGCAGGAGCAGTCCAATGCTTTGGAGCTACTCTTTGACATTCTGGACAGGATTTTACATATCTTTTTATGTCTTCCGTTATCCCTGGCAGAAATAATGACAAGCTATACGCTGTCCTGTGGCGCTGATTCCCATGTGACCACTGAAGGGAATCGCATGCCCTAGTTCCATCACTTTCTCCCTATATGAAGTTGGAAGAACCAGCTTGCTGTGACCATTTGCTCCAGTTCCGGCCTTCCTATATAACAATTTGTTCTTCATATAATAATCTCCCTTGCTTGGAGGTGTGTGACATTTTGGCATTTTTTTAAAACATGGCTTGAGTGTCCTATCCTCAGCCTGCGCCTTCCTCATCTCCTCTAGATGAGCATTTATAGGATTACCTTCTTCCTTCTTTGTCTGTGACCTGGTCTGCACTGTCGCCATGATCACAGGTCTCTTGGGATTTCCCAAGAAGACATATCTACACCCCAATATCAGAGGGTAGATTGGTTCATCTATCACTCCTGCTCTGATTTCTCCTTCCACATAGCGAGTTTTCAGTTTTCCTTGCGATGGGAAGTGTCAAGAGTGGTATGTCCTTAGTCGCCCCTTGTATTTCCACGGTTTCGGTGGTATACTGACCTGGGTTCACTAGGCTAGAACTCACAACTGAATCAAAATCCAAACCTGTATCATATAGGCACCTTATGGTGACCCCGTTACAAACAACATCCTCACAAACTGGGGAGTGATAAGGTTCCTGCTGTCCAGTAGGTTTAGCCTTTAATCTCTGGTTCCCCGATTTCATAGCAGCAAAGTTAGGAGGTTTCCTTTTACAAACTTCGGTGTTATGGTTGTCCCTCTTACACCATTTACACCACCTCTTTCCTTAGTTAAAAGGTTTTCTTTCATTATATTTTTGGTCATTGAACTGTGGGTTTCTATCACGATCATCATTTCGTGGCCTATCAAAGTTTGTCTTACCTTTGTTACCTTGTTCTTTGGTATCAAATTTATTAGAGTTCTGTGTGACCTTATAATTCTCTACATGTTTCTTTTTAGCGCTAGCTACCTCTGCCTCGGCTGCCTGATACCTCTCAGCGACATTCAATACCTCACCCAACCTCTCTGCCCCTTGTTCCATGAGAAACTTTCTCAGGTCTGGAGCCATGGACTCTCTTAATTGCTCTATCATGATCCTTTCTTTAAGATCTTGGGTCTTCCCCAGAGCAGTCCATTTCTCCAAATAGGTTTCCAGTCTGGCAGAGAATTGGTGGTATGTCTCCCCAGACAAAAGCTTGGCATTTCTAAACTTCTTACGATAAAATTCACCATTCTTTTCATATCTTAAAAACAAAGCCTGCTTTAGCATGTCATAATTGTCTTGGTCGTCGTTACTCATCTTGGCAAACACTTCATAAGATGTTCCCCTAAGACCCTGGGATAACTTTAAATTCCACCTTTAACTTTCCAACCCATAGGTGGTGGCTAAAACCTCAAATCTGGATAAAAATGATTCAATATCATCATTCCTCTCTACAAAATGGTCTAAGTGGAACCCCATTGCTGAGTTAGAGGCTCCCTGACTGGCAGTGGCATCGGAGGTTGAAGGGCTGTTACCACCTTCAGGAGCATGGCCTTGAAAATCCAACTCCCTTAGTCGTAACTCGTGCTCCCTTTGTAATCTCTTCTCCTCCTTTTCTGCTTCCCTCTCTACAGCCAGTCTTCTTTCCTCTGCTTCCCTTTCAGCAGCCTGTTTTCTTTCCTCAGCTTCTATCTTCTTCTCTTCAAACTGGAGCCGCTTTATTTCAGCCTCCCTATCTGCCTCTAATGCCCTAGCCTCTTTGTCAGCCTCAATCTGCAACCTCTTAAGTTCTTTGTCAGCCTCAATTTGTAACTGTAATTTTCTTTCTTCTGCTAACTTCCTATCTTCCCTTTCACTATACTTGTCACATTTTGAAGTTACATATTGGATCAGAACTTGACCCTCCATATTCATCTCTTTAGCAGTCAGCACAGCAGCAGATCTGAACTTGGCTAGATCTGCCATCCTGTTTCAAACAAATTCTAACAATGTTCTAAGGCAAATTACAAAACTCTAATTACCAAAGTAACACTCTAATTACTTAATTAACTACTGGCTGTGAAAATTCACCAACTCTTACTTTCCACTTTAAATATTTTATTTTGAATATCTTTTATATTTTTAGGGACACTATTGAATTTATACAAACTTATAACTTAATGTCGGCGTCTGTGGCCTAATGGATATGAACGCAGTTTCATAATCCAGATATACCAGGTTCGAAACCTGCTGCAGGCGGTTTGGTAGGAGATCGCTTTGTGTGGATTTTTAACAATGGTATAAGCGCCGTACCGTTCAGAAAGCAATGGCAAACTACTGAATGAAAAAAATTGCCTAGAAAAATCATAAACAGCCAATAAAAGCTGGGGTTGATTGCCACGTCCTGTAAAGGATAAGCAACTAACTTTATAACTTAATAGTTTTAATCCCGGAACAGGAGACCCCAATATATGTGGTGGGTTTTGATGTTATGAAATGTTGTTGTTATTTGTTACTATTGTACTGAATGAGGTCAGCTGTGAAGGCCCCTGAGGATAACAATTTTGGTGAGTTTACAGAGAACCTTGCTGCTACCACCCTACGACCTCACTCAGAATTCTTCTTGACTAGTATGTCTGATAGCTACGTCTAATGTCTAGGGTAATGAAATTTTGGTGTGCAGGTAATTAATTTCACAAACACACACACAAACACTAATATTAATCTTTATGATCAACTCAACTAACACTGTGGTTAAAATTTAGTAATTTACAATTTTTTTTCAATATTTATTTTGTCCTGAACCTAGTATTCTTCTGGTCAGGACGTTCAACTCAAAATGGAATCAATTTCAGTATATATCATCATCATCATCAGTTGCCATCTGCCTTTTTATGTGGCCAAAGTAGTTTAGCTGCCGAACTTTGACCTCCCTCATTAGTTCTCTTTTCATACCTAGATTTTCTAGGACCTCCTTATTTGTTTTCATCTCTTTCCATGAGATACGCCCCATTCTTCTATATATCCACATTTCAAGAGCCTCAATTCTTTCTCCCAAACGTTTATTCATCGTCCATGTTTCTGCACCATACAGAAATGCAGAATATATATAACACTTTATGATTCTGTTGGGCCGTTTCTTTCTATAATGGTATTGATCTTCATAACGCGAATGGTTGAATAGGAACAAAAATGTCAGAAAACTGTTCTTCAAACGAACTCCAACAAGTAGGGGTTTAACTTGTTACTTATTGGCAGTACACAAGTCTGTTGATAACGGTACATGTATTTTATTTGACGTGACACATATATAGAGTGGAACACACAAGACGATCATGGTTACAGATTACAGATGCAAATGTCATACTTTTAAAGTTGCTGATCATACTCTCAAATTCTTGGAGATTCTTCAATAATCAAGTCCTCTTCTATCCAATTGAGCTAAGGATCACTTCGGTTACCCTCTAATATACATTTTTCGATGAAGTCCGTTGACCTTCTTCCAAGGACGTCTATCGTGGTAAACGGATTCATGTTCAAGGATCAATCTTTGATATCATACCCGTAAAATTCCCAGACTTTCTTCATATAATACTTATGTAGCATATATTTGTAAACATCCAAATAAAGTCATCCACAACAATACAACCAGGTTAGAATTCTGTGTTGGCTAACCTCTCTTTATATCCATGCCACGACCACTTTGGCATTGACAAAATACGGCATATAAAACATGTGAAGCATACGAATCAATTAACTTCGTTCACTCGTAGGTATCATCCCTCTACGGTAATTCAAAAGGGCTAACGACTCCGTCTGTCCATTCTAGGAATGACATGCTATGATGAATTCCCGCTAGATCAAACTAGGAGCAGCCTAATAATTTAATTTAATTCAATAAACAGTTGATATGACCTGGGGCGACACTTACTTGATACTTCTACTATAGGTTTCATCATGAATACCAGTAGAATCAATATAACATAATGGCTTCTTCAAACTTGCCAGCAATTTCCAAGAAATATATCTCGGACATCAACAAGGTCCGAACTACCCCGTTCAAAACATGACGTCACAATCCCTAAACTAGGTTACCCGTGCGTCCAAAGCAACTCACACTGCATTGTGCACGTCAGTGCGTGAATCAATCGAACGCACAAATAATATAACTATATAAAACTGGTGCGTACATTTGGCAGGACCGAAGACTACCCCCTTAGGTAATAAATGTACGTAACAGCTCCCTTATCACCTCCCCTTAAAAAAAAATTAATTCTATTAATTTTTTTTTTGAACTTAGTACCCGAGAGAGGTGAGTCAAAACTACAACAAGATATGAAATGCATAAAGTTATACCATATTAAGAAAAGAATATTAAACGAAATCAATATAACTAAATGATAGTATGCATTAAAGCACACATCCACCATCGACCTACTTTGGAACGATGTGGTAATATTCGAAGTAAAAACAAGTTGAAAATGAAAAATGAAGAAACCATAAAAAAAAAGATGATAATAAAATTCAACTAAGTTTTCAAAAAAATTTGAAACATATGATTTCAAAAATGAAAATGAACAGCAACACTGATGATGATCAATGACAAGAGAATCAATAAAACAGAAAAATTGAAAATACAATGTGCAAAAATGAAGCAATGCAAAATTAAACACTTTAAGAATCAACACACTTAATGTTTTCTAACACTAGTACGGTTGACTAGTGATCTAACAGTGAGATATCATAACTAAGACCCGTGAATGTAGATATTACGTGACAACTAAGAAAGTTAGTATGTGTGTGATCCATAATCAATTAAATAGATTAAATTGAATTATTCTAATTAATATATTTCTTAATTACCAACAAATAACCAGTTACTAATATATTCTAAGTAATTCCAATATCACTCATTGTCAATGTTCAGTTACAACTAGTTAGTAATCGACGAGATGATGTTCTAAATGTTCCATACACGATAAAATATATTCTCGAACACGATATGTAGTGTAATATGTTCCATAGGAATAACAAATGTATATTTGTCGCTCTTAACAATGTTTACATACTAATAAAAAGTTACTGTAGTACCAATGTTCCCGTTCTAATAAAATGTTACTCAAATACCACTGTTCCCGTTATAATAAAACGTTACTATAGTATCAATGTTCCCGCACTAACAAAATGTTACCACACACAAGAAGTAATGTTATAATCTATAAGTAAGTATATCATGAAAGTTATACTTATACGAATACTTCAGTTATATAACCAGTTTTTATAGATGTACTATCAATGATAATGTACAAAGTTATTCATGTTATCGGTGAGGATGTTTCAACAACTGGAAGTGGTTTAGTTTCGACAAGTTCGCTTGGGCATCTCGACAAACAGTCTGCGAAAACATTCTTCACTCCAGGAATAGCTCGTATTTCAAAATTGAATGGTTGAAGCGCTATAGCGTAACGCGCTGACTTTGATGATTTGACATTCTTAGTGTTCAGTGCGGTAAGAGCTTTTTGATCAGATTCCACCACAAAGTGTGAACCGAGAAGGTAACGTTCCAGTTTTGTGATTGCCCACACTAATGCGAGGAGCTCCTTATCGAGAACGGAGTATTTGAGTTCGCTCTCCGTAAGTTTTCTGGACACGTACATCACCGGAAATAAGGTGCCGTTATATTCCTGCATCAAAACTGCAGCGATAGCGTAGGAAGAAGCATCACTGCGAAGAATGAAGGTGAGATTTTTGTTAGGCAACCTCAAAAAAGGTTCATTTGAAAAAAATCGTTTTATATAGTCTAACGCCGTTTGGTGATCCTGCGACCACTTTATTACATTAGATGTGCCTTTCTTCAGTAGAGACGACAAAGGTGCAGTTATAGTAGACAAATGAGGGATGAATTTTGAATAGAACTGTATTAGTCCTAAAAGCGACCTAACTTGTTTTTTTGTCTTAGGTGCTGAGATGTTTAAAATTTTAGAGACGTTACTGTCTTCTGTATACATGAAACCATGACCTATGCGGTGACCCAGAAATGAGATGTCATGAAAACCGACAAAAGCCTTTGAAGGTTTCGCTGTTAAGTTATAATCCCGTAAGGTAGAAAGTAAAGCTTTTAATCCATGAATATGTTCATCCCAAGAGTCACTGAAAAGACAGATGTCATCTATATAAGTAATGACATCGGGACGATGAGACAATATGCGGCGCATCATGCGTACAAAGGTAGCTGGCGCATTCATTAATCCGAATGGCATAAAATTCCATTGAAAAAGACCCCGTGGCGTCGAGAAAGCGGTGAATGGCTTTGCTTTAGGAGTGAGTGGCACTTGCCAATAGCCCTTTGAAAGGTCAAATTTCGAAAAGAATGTGGCATGAGATAATCTCTCCAATAAGTCGTCTAAAAGAGGTAACGGTTCCGCATCGAATTTTGTAACTTTGTTTAATTTCCTGTAATCTACGCAAAGACGTATATTGTTGTCCTTCTTCCTAATGATTACCATTGAAGAAGAATATGGTGATGAAGATGGTTCAATTATATTTAATTGAAGCATCTCATCCAATTCCTTATCAACCTTATCACGAAAGTGTAAAGGGATAGGATATGGGCGAACTCGAATAGGCGTATCGTCAGTCAGAATAATGTCATGTTGGATGACTGACGTATGACCTGGGATGTCAGTGAGGACATCCTCATACGAGTGTAGAATATTAGAGACTTGCTGACGTTGATCAGCCGAAAGAGTAGATGAGATTGTAACATCATTCCATTTCTCAGTGGAATGGAGTGGTACAACTGGTATTGGTAGTTGTACATCATCGAAAGAAGATTCTTCTTCTTGGATGACTGACAAACTAGAATAGTGTTGAATAGGAGGTGTAGGATCGTCAGTTGCCTGGAACACTGACTGTAGATAATCAGGACGTGAGTAATATTCCTTCAACATGTTAATGTGGAAGGTTTTATGTTTACCATTAACATCAACGATGTAGTCGACATCGGATATTCTTGAGATGATCCTGAAAGGACCTCTCCAGGTAATTAAAAGACGATTGTTATGCGCAGGGAGTAATACAAAAGCTTCGTCACCAGGAATAAGCTGGCGAAGACGTCTATACTTGTTTGCAAATAGACGAGCTTTTTCTTTGGCTTGTTCGGATGATGCAGTAGCTAGTCTACAAGCATCTATGATTCTCTTTCTCAGAGAGATCACATACTCATAAGAGGATTGAGTTTCCTCTTCAATATTCTCGTCAACCAATAAGTCGTGGATTAACGATATCGGACCGCGTGGTTGCATGCCAAAAACTAGCTGGAACGGAGAAAACCCCGTGGCTTGATTTTGTACTTCGCGATACGCGAACAGAGCAGCGGGTATGACCCGATCCCAGTCTTGGGGATGGTCTTGGGTCATCTTACCCAACAACTGCTTGAGTGTCCTATTGAGACGCTCAATTAACCCATTTGACATCGGATGATAAATAGAACTAAGAGATCTGTCTATACCTAATGTCTTCATAACTTGAGACATGGATTCAGAAATGAACTGAACCCCATGATCCGACAAGATTTTCCGTGGAAAACCAATGCGTGAGAAGATTAACATCAATGCCTCTGCTACACTGGCAGATGAAGTGTTCTTGAGAGGGATGGCCTCAGGCCAACGAGTGCACATATCAATGCACGTAAGAATATGCGTATGCCCTCTAGCAGATGGAAGCATCGGACCAATAATGTCTATAGCCATTTTATCAAATGGTCTAATCGGGATGTCCGCAGCTTGAATAGGAGCCGCATGAAATGGACCCCGTACTTTAACTTCCTGACATATCAAACAGGACCGACAATAGAGAGTGATGTCCCTATGGACGCCTGGCCAGTAGAATGCCGAAAGCACTCTGGATTTGGTACGCGAAAAACCCATATGGCCTGCACATTGAGAGTCATGCGCATGTCGTAATATACGAGATCTCATAGAGGATGGGACTAAGATCTGATAACATAAGGATGAATCCTTTTCACTTATTACTCTAACCAAAATCCAATTTTTAAGTATAAATTCATGTCTAGATTTTGCAAGTTTGTTGCTGGTATTCTTTTTGTTCACATACTGAAAAATTTTTTTTAATGAATCATCATTCTTTTGCAATGTTGCAAACAACTCCCGTGAAATAGGAGCATCATCATCACAAGTGGTATGAACTGTAGGTTCAATAGGTGTATCATGCGACATATTAGTAGCTTGCGCTCTAGTCACTACTGCATTTGCAGTTTGAATATGTCGCTCTTCCCATTCAGCTATTTGCTGTGGTGTACACTCTTTAATACCATGTATGCGACCAAGTATTAAATCACAAATTGGATTCGGAAGGTGACATGCCTGGATCTTTCCTGAAAAAAATGGTGTATTAAGGTCAATAATAGCAGTGGGAAATGTTTCAACGGTGCCGCCGAAAGTCACACACTTGACAACCCTGCCCGTGGCACAACTTGGGTTGATCAGCGAAGTCCGGACGCCCACAGTGCTACAACCTGAGTCAAATAGAAGAGAGCATGAAATGTTGTTGACAAATCCCTTGTTAAACTTAAGAGAGCCCTGTCCCTGGTGTACTGACGCAGCAGTGGCCGTACAGACTACAGGAAGACTAGGCAAGGTATGTCCGCAACGCAGCGTCGTGATCGCCTTAGGCTGGAAAAGAGTCGAGCATTCTGGACAGTCTTTCACCTGGGTACAATCAAGAGAACAAGACATAGCATTGTGAGTTTCAGTTACTTTACCCTGTTCAATGTTAGCCTGTGTATCATTTAAAGCGACATTAGAATGTCTACCCGTATTACTTGACGATCTATCTCTAAGACGCGATCGATTTTGATTATTTGCATTAAAATTGCCATAATTGTCTTTTCTACTAGAGTTAAAATTCGGATGAGTCCGATAATTTGTATAATTAAAGTTATGCTGTTCTTTAAAATTTTTATTCCAAGAACCTTGTCTGTTTTGTGGACCCTGAGATCTTGATCTCCAGTTTTGTTTATTATAATGTCCCTGATTATTTTTAAAATTACTGTTACCAAAATCTCGCGATCTGTGAGTTTGGTTCCAAGAAACATTAAATGGAGCAGATTGTTGAAATTGCTTCCCTTTGTAAAAGTTATCATTGTTAAAATTGTGATTATTTCCCTTATTGACATACCTGTCAGCACTAAAAGAACGATTTCGTGAAAAATTGTTTTGTTGTGCTGCGAAAGCAACAGGCAATTCATTCTTAATATTTGCATTACTTAGATCCATGGTTGGGTGAGCAGTGCAAAAATTTTTTGCATGTTCTTCTAAGTCTTTCATTGATAAAGGTTTCCGTTCGTGTAAAAATGCGAGAAATGTAGGATTTACAGACGATAGTACCTTATCGCGCATCAGTAAATCGAAGAGACCTTCATACGTCTTTTCAATTTTGGATAATTCGATCCATCTTTCTAGGGTTAGTCGTATTTGTGACAGAAAATCACTGAAATTTCTGCTTGATTGCGGTAGTAATGTATGAAATCTTAATCGGTATTCATCTTCTGTCATTTGAAATTTCTTCAGAAGTGCGGCTCTAAGAGCATTATAATCATTCTTCTCATTAATACTGGTAGTATGATAAACTACTAAAGCATCCCCAGTAAGTAACCTGGATAAATATGTGCAATACAGTGTTTTATCCACGTTATATGAAATACAAGTGGCCTCATATCTATCTAGGAAAAATATTATGTCTTCCGACGGTGGATTAAATTTAGGTAATTTAAGGTTAATTTCCTTAAAATGATCATGTCTGGATGAAGTTTGGATTTCAAAAGTTCTCTGAGAATTAGCTTCCTGAGTTAACCTAAGTCTCTCATATTCTGACTCTGCTAATTTCAGTTCATGCTGTCGTTTTTTATCATTCTCTTCCATCTCAAGCTGAAGTCGTTTTGTATTTTGTTCAGCTATTAATCTTCTTTCTGCCATTTCTTTTTGTTTAACTTCCATCTCTTTTTCAGCTATTAATCTTCTTTCTTCCATTTCTTTTTTAAGTCTTTCTTCAGCCTCCCTTTGCTTCTGTTCTGCCTCTCGCTGAAATCGTTTTTCTTCTAATTCAGCGGCTAATCTCATTTTTTTCTCATTCTCCTCCGCCTCAGATTTCAAATTTTGTAATCTAAAAGTTTCTAGCTTTCTCTGTTCAGCTTCTATTTCTTGAGCTTTCTTATATTCTGCAAGTGCAAATGCTCTAATCTCTTCCTGAGGTATATTAAGCGCCTTAATAAAATAGTCTAAGGTAGACATTATTCAATATTATTATGTAATAATACTACTTAAAAGTGTTACTACAACTAGTGGTCTTCGTTCCTGTCCTAGAACGGTAAAATCAAGTTATATAATAGGCAATAATATTAATAATCAATAATGTAATTTATAACATGAAATGGTGTGAAAGCAATACCGTGACAGACAATAGCACAATACTGACACGACACGATAATCAAGACAAATGACTACAGTCGTAGAAATCAAATAAAATAAAAAATGTGGAACTAAAATAGAATGTCGTAAAAATTTACGATGACATCTACGATCCAATAATGCACAAGACAATTGACAACACAGTGTAAAAACATAGGTTTTGTAAAAAACTGAAAAACAGGAAGATTAGAAGGACGCATAATACAAACAAAATTCATTATAAAACTAAAATACGAGTAAAAATAACTACGAGAAACAACAAGTAAACGTGACGAAACAGCTAAACAGATACTATTATAAGGAACAATTAGCGATCGGAACTTCGGCAAGGTTTCTAGCCTTGTACCGGAATTATCGCTCAATTGAAACTTACAAGACGAGCCCTACAGAACGTCTGACGAAGAGCCCGAATTGGCTTCGAGATGGATCTCGTTCGTCAGATCAACCTCCCTACCTCCCACGAAGAATGCACAACATATAACATGTAACACGGAAAATTTACAGATGGACATGAGTATCGAAGGCACAGCTAATAATAATAAAAGGTACAACGAAAACACGTTATACTCAACTCGCGTGTGCCGGGAAAAAACAATGTGCCTCGTCTCCGTGGATGTACGTCTGAGGATAAAATTCTTCGCTCTGCGTATACAACAACAGCTCGCACGAAATAATGACGAATAGGTGATCCCAAGGCAGTCAGTCACTGTTAAACTTGACGTGGAGGTTGATTGATGACCTTGAGCATTTTGTAACCGTCAGTTGATTCTGATTTATTTTCACAATAAGTTCCAAATTTGAGGTGTTGTCGCCTTGAAAGTACAACTCTTCTTTTCAAACGATACTTTGATTGAGTACGTTCCTTTGAAAATTATTTAATTTCCAGACCACACTGGCATACCAATTACTGTTGGGCCGTTTCTTTCTATAATGGTATTGATCTTCATAACGCGAATGGTTGAATAGGAACAACAATGTCAGAAAACTGTTCTTCAAACGAACTCCAACAAGTAGGGGTTTAACTTGTTACTTATTGGCAGTACACAAGTCTGTTGATAACGGTACATGTATTTTATTTGACGTGACACATATATAGAGTGGAACACACAAGACGATCATGGTTACAGATTACAGATGCAAATGTCATACTTTTAAAGTTGCTGATCATACTCTCAAATTCTTGGAGATTCTTCAATAATCAAGTCCTCTTCTATCCAATTGAGCTAAGGATCACTTCGGTTACCCTCTAATATACATTTTTCGATGAAGTCCGTTGACCTTCTTCCAAGGACGTCTATCGTGGTAAACGGATTCATGTTCAAGGATCAATCTTTGATATCATACCCGTAAAATTCCCAAACTTTCTTCATATAATACTTATGTAGCATATATTTGTAAACATCCAAATAAAGTCATCCACAACAATACAACCAGGTTAGAATTATGTGTTGGCTAACCTCTCTTTATATCCATGCCACGACTTTGGCATTGACAAAATACGGCATATAAAACATGTGAAGCATACGAATCAATTAACTTCGTTCACTCGTAGGTATCATCCCTCTACGGTAATTCAAAAGGGCTAACGACTCCGTCTGTCCATTCTAGGAATGACATGCTATGATGAATTCCCGCTAGATCAAACTAGGAGCAGCCTAATAATTTAATTTAATTCAATAAACAGTTGATATGACCTGGGGCGACACTTACTTGATACTTCTACTATAGGTTTCATCATGAATACCAGTAGAATCAATATAACATAATGGCTTCTTCAAACTTGCCAGCAATTTCCAAGAAATATATCTCGGACATCAACAAGGTCCGAACTACCCCATTCAAAACATGACGTCACAATACCTAAACTAGGTTACCCGTGCGTCCAAAGCAACTCACACTGCATTGTGCACGTCAGTGCGTGAATCAATCGAACGCACAAATAATATAACTATATAAAACTGGTGCGTACATTTGGCAGGACCGAAGACTACCCCCTTAGGTAATAAATGTACGTAACAGATTCTCAGTTTTAATTTGTGAGATAACTGTTTGGATGTCAGTATATTTTTCATGTTGTTGAATGTAGATTTGGCCATTTCTATTCTCTTCTTGATTTCTGTTTCACATCTGCCATCTTCTGTTATTATATGACCAAGATATACGTAGCTCTTGACTTGTTCCAGGATTTTCCCATTTATGCTTATCTTTAATGTGGGTTTATCGTCTGTTTTGCTAATTATCATAGTTTTTGTTTTCTCAATATTAATGTCGAGTCCATATTCATGAGTTATACTGTTCACTTGCTTCACTAGTTCTTGTAACTCCTGTTCGCTTTCAGCTAACAAAACGGTATCATCTGCATATCTAAGGTTGTTTATTGACCTTCCACTGATGTTCAGTCCTGGTATTTCCTGTATCTGTTTGAAAATTTTTTCAGTATATAAATTAAATAGGCATGGGGACAGCACACAACCTTGTCTGACACCTCTTTTTATGTCTATGTATGGTGAATAATTCCTTCCCGATCTTACTGTGGCAGTTTGCTCCCAATAAAGGTTACTGAGTATTCTTATATCTTTTCCATCAATACCTGTGTCTTCGAGGCATTCAATTATTTTCTCATGATGGACTCTGTCAAAAGCCTTCTTATAGTCAATGAAGCACATATACATACTTTTTTGGACCTCTGTATATTTTTCTGCTAATATTCTTAGGCAAAATATTGCCTCTCTTGTTCCACTGTTCCGTCTAAAACCAATCAATTAAACCAAAAGCAAGAAATATTCATACATGTTTTAAAATCTACTAATGATGGTACTAAATCTAGAGTCTTTATGAACTAGTGCTTGATGTCGGGTCGGGGTATTTTCTTCATACCCAGTCCTTTATTTAACAGTGTTTATTGTGCTCTTTAAACAGTATTTTTGGTGGAAAAGTTTTATTAGTTACACAATTGAGTTTATTTTATATAAAACTCGTGGATGAATTTTCAGCAGGCCAGGTCTATATCACTTATCTGGCCTGTGACGATCGAAGATAGTTGTTTCTCCGGCCCACTCCTCACTTGCTTGGAGGTAAAATGATAGGCAGCATGTATCATACAGTGGTGTACACTTCAGAGCATCTAGCACCAGCACAGTGCCAGACAAAGAAACCCTGAAACCACAAAATTAGGCTATGTCTTAACATAATACCTAATCCACCATTTTTTTTTTACAAGCAATAATACATTAAAATAAAAGACAGGGGTCAGATCTCTCCGACCGACCCAGCACATCTACATCAATGATGTAACAAGTAGCACCAGTTGTACATTCCTCTCCTCTATGGGCTGCACTGCATCTGCAATATTATCATTAATCTCTTTTTTCCATGCAATAAGGTGGGTGATATGTTTCCACCCGACCACCTGAAAGAAACATCTGTATTCTACATTTCTGATAGTTTGTCTTATGATAAATCAACCTCTAGGCCCTGCAGACGTTGGCTGGGGACCTAGAATATGTACTCACTTGTCGTAATCACTTTTTTATTATATGGCAGTATCTTTCAATCATTATGTTAAATATAAAAAGGTTAATAATTTCTGTCTTACCACACATTCTATGAAAACACACAGGAACGTTGATTAGCACAACCTCAGATGAGCTGCTGGCTGGACTATGGCGCCCTTATACTTTTTATTACTTATATATTTATTCTAGGTACGTCACACTTCTCAGCATCAAGCGTCCTGCTTCTATGAACAGTCTTAGTCAAATGGCGCCGAGCCTTGAACTTTCCCAATAACCTAAACTGTTTCAGCCAATGAGATCTACTACCAAGCTTTTCAATTCAAATTTTTACAACTAAGGTCTAATTTTGGTCCAATGTTTCTTGTACTTCTGTCGGTCTGTCCGTCCCAACTTGGTATTCACCAAAAATAGACTTGGTTTGGGCCTAATACTAAAAAAAATATTCAGTTTGAGCCATTCCATAATTTCTCTACCGCTTTCAAACTCCCCTCCAAATCATATTACATGTACCTCTCCGTCCTAACGTTCCCCTCTTTTGGACTTTGACCTACCCTCTCATGCCTCTTTGCAACAACATGGGCAAAATTTTGTTACCGATAGCGAATGTCAGAACACCAGTGTGTTTGTCACTGTGTCTGTGACTATCTAGTATTTTGACCATATCTGGGCCGTTAGTTGGACTATAGTGTAAATAAAAACATATTATTGGTCAGGAGATCCTATGGCACACGAATACATAAGATTTATAGGCCTATGTATTATGGTTCAAAATTCCATATTCTTTTCCATGTTAGTCTTGAAATCAAGAAACTTCCACCTGTTCACTTCTTTCTACCGCTATTTTCAAACTAAAAACGACAATCTCCCGTAGTACGTCAGAAATACGTCACTTATATAAGCTAAGGTTGTTTGCGTGACCCACTTTCCGAACATTTTTTGACTTGCGTCGTATTCAAACAACTGACGACAATATCGCGCGTACGCTAGGTTTTAGATTCAAACCACGCGTGCAGACGGCATCATTTTTCTGTCTCTCCCTTTTCACTCCGTCTGGACGAATAGGCTTTTCGGGTCACAATGTTATAAAGTTTTTCAATGACACTAGAAAACAATAGTACTAGCTATTTTACCATACGATCTGCTAAAATTAACGCGCTTGCGGCGTGGGTGAAGAAGAAGCTTCCTAAGTCCACTATTTTCATTTATACATTTTATGTTAACTTTTATACTTATAAATAATAATTTTATCGGTGTATCAATGTACTTCATCACAGATAGTATCAAGGGATGGAACTTTGTCTCGGAACGCATTACGGTCCTAAAACTAAAAGGAGAAATCATAGTCAACCTTGTCATTGTGTATGGGCCACATGAAGATGAGCGAGCAGAGGTCAAGGAGGAATTCTTCGAGCTGCTTCAAAGGACAGTGGACGACTGCCTGGATGAAGTAATCCTGCTCGGAGATTTCAATGCCAGAGTTGGAAATGATCATGCTAGATGGGGTGGAGTTATCGGAAGATATGGAGCAGATACTCTTAATGACAATGGAAAGCGACACCTTAGATTCTGCACTGAGCAGAATCTGATCATTACAAACACAAAGTTCCCCCTTAAGCGCATACATGAATACACTATGTGTGAACCAACAAAGAATGAGAAGTCAGTGATCGACTATGAAATAGTTAGGAATAGCTCATTCAAGTATGTCCGGGATGCTAGAGTGTGGAGGGGGCCAGAGATTGGAAGTGACCACTACTTGTTAACAATTAAATGAACAACTGAAAGAGTTACTCGGCCTAGGAACTGCCTAACATCACGCAAGAAGCTAAGTAAACGAACAGGGGAAACAAGCATTGCTTTGCTCTGCTTTGCTTTGCTTTGCTTTTGAACCCCATAGGGTGCGAGTAACTAGACTCTTTTACCCTTTGTGCAGACAGCCTGGCGCGGCGGTGGCGCAGCCACTGCCGCCCTTCTGCACATGGTCCGTGTTGCCACACGGCCGGGAAGCCACCCATCGTGACACCAAGCGATGGAGTCGCAACCCGCCGTGCATCCCGCACGGTATTGGACGATTCGGGGGGGGGGGGGTGTTTTGGCTTTCTTTCAACCCCAGGGAGCATCCTAGACTCGAAACAGAGTATACCAGGCCCACTTTGGCGTGTGTGTACTGCCCAGAGGTTTGATAACTCTCTACCCTGCAAAGGGGAATATACCTCCAAAGGAACACGGCTCTGTTCATCAATGGCGTAGCAGCGACCGAGCCTCAACCACTCAAATGACGTTATCGGACACAGACACATATCACTGCCTCAACTTTACTGGGAAGATCCGAAGGCCGGAACCACACAAAGTCTTGAGAGGACAAAGATCGCTTGAAACGTGGAAACAAGCATTAAAACTTACAAGCTGATAGAGCCAGAAGTGAAGACCAGATATCAGGGGCTAATTGCTACAGCAGTGAAAAACACAGAACAACAATCTAATGACCTGGAAACACTCTGGCTGAAATTCAAGGACATCATAAAGACAGCTGCAGCAAAAGCATGTGGTGAAGTTCGACTTGGGAACAAGAGAAAGAGGATACCATAGGTGGACAGATGAGGTTAAAGTGAAAATAAGAGAGAAGAAAAAGGCATGGAAACAATACTTAAGAGCAAAAACACACCAGGAATACAGAGAAATACAGAGAATATACGATACTCAGAACAGAAGTAAAAAACAAGGTGCGAGCAGCAAAACAGAAGTCCTGGGAAGAACTTGGAGATGCGCAAGAAAACCAGAAATTGTTCTATAAGACAACTCCGCCTAGGCCGGTCCCAAGCCCGGCTGAAAAAGGAGGAGGGCGGCCTGCATGGAGGCCGTAAGGAGGCAGTCCCTCCACCATGCAAAGGCCAATCACCTGTTTGCTTTAAATCATGATTACGCGAACTACAAGAGAGAAAACCGGACTGATTCTTGTAGTAAAGTAACTCCGTGTAACACCCCGCTCAAATTTCCCCGATTCAAAAATCTAGTAACGTAAATTCACAACCTATAAACTACTACTATATTTGAAAAATTGCCAAGGGCAAGGTCAAACTTACCGCTAAAAATTGGACAAAATAATTTGAATTCTCCACTATTACAGTTAAAAATCTATAAATAAATTCCATGTTTGACCTTGGTCTCAAGGCCATCGTCAAATCAAACAGCTAACATTTAAAATAAAGAATTTAAATTTGCTAACGCCAAGCGTAAAAATACCACCCCCCCCCCCCCCCCTCCCCCAAACACACACGCACACGCTCGACCCTTCCCAATATTTATGACGAAAGCCGTAAAGCTTGGCAACGAACCAACTTGTTGCCTCGTTTTATAGGGAGAGAGAAGGTGGATTACAATGGAAATCAAGCCTAACTTGTGCGTTTGAAAAGAAACTTAGATAATTTATTTCTTTATAAATAACAGGGATGTCTTGAAGGGTAGCGCTAATATTGGTTAATATACCTCGTATATCATAAAATTTTCCCTTATAATAAATTATCTGGCCTTAGAAAATTATTTTATTAATATTTTAGTTCAGGAAACAGAGCACTATAAATTAGAAAAAAATTACCAAGATGAAAACGGGGATAAATGGGAAAAGGAAATCTATATAGGAAGATAGAGGACAGTTGTCCTTTTAATAATCACTTTTAATATTAAAAATTGACCCATTAATAACAAATAATAATAATAATAAATTCTTTAAGCGCCAAACACGGCGCATAAGGCAGAAACCAGTGCTCTCCAGGTTGTTCGTTGTGACGCCACTCCTCTTAGCTCTTGCACATTATTTAGGCCCAACGTTCTTCCTTCTCTTATTATTGTTCTTCTGAGTGTTTCTTTTGGTCTTCCTTTTTTCCGCTTACCCTCAGGAACCCAAGTGAGCGCCTGTAGTGGTATTCTGTTGTTTTGCATTCGTAGGACATGACCGATATATGACCATCGTCTTTTCCTTATATAGTCGGAGACATATTTCTGCCTAGAGTCTTCTCTTATTTGTCGATTAGTCTTGAATTCTTTAACAAAGATATCGTATAAATAAAAATTGAGACAGACGAACAAACACAATTATCAACTGCTCAATTTGGTTGCGTGAGAACAGTTAGAAATTTCTTGACACGCGTTCTGATTGGTTAAGGCGGAGTGTAGCTTGGGGCAATAAAATTAACAGTTCGCTGGCAACAACCGCCATTTGAAATTAAAACTATCTAAAGCTGACATCAGCGGGAGAGCCTGTGTGACCAAAGCTTTCACCGTTTGGACACTTAAAGCAGTGGTAGAACCCATTAACTGATAAAGTCAAGCTTATGATATGTGATATTCTTGTTTGAGGGTCATATACCAGCATACCTATTGGTGGCGAGAAACCGGGTGAGGGAAGAAAGTTTAGGAGGAACGCTCAGCCTTGTTGCCACAGCTACCCCATTTCTTCAGCTCTAAAGCCAGTTGAATGCATTTGAGAACCCAAGGGCCAACAGTTGTCACCAGTTTTATAAGATAAGTGCGTTAGACCGGCACTGAGAGTGTAACATCAATTATTCCACCACAACCATAGGCATAATAATAAATAATAAACTCACCTTGAGATGATGACAAAGACAATCTGTCCAACATATTAACAGTGATACGTACAAGCAGATAGACACATCAGTGGGTGGAATTCTTACAGTGATCTTTATTCATAGAAACAAGATACTTGGACAGAGTTCCAGTTATTTATTTTAAATAGTGTTTATAAACAAATTTATTGAGTTTGACAATCCCTGTCCTAGAGAAGTGAGGTACAGGGAAATTAAATTGTATTATAATTACCTAAACTTTAACAAAAGTCTTACTCACTTTAATATTATTGAGTTACAGTTCTGTTTACATTTTATTTCGTCCTTATATTAAATACATTACCCTGGACACACTCAGCCACACAACATCACAGAGCCTATTTTACACTGAGTGAGATCTGAGAGGTATCGGATATGGACTCTGAGATTCATCATCAACAATTAGACTCAGGGAACTTACAAAGCTTGACCTCACTCTGTTTACCCTTAATTAATAACACCAGTAACCTCATTTACCACATATTGGGGTCCTGTCCGGGATTAAGTTAACACCAGACCCTGGGGCTCTATAATAAATAAATAAGAAAAGGAAAAATTGGTGGCATTTGATGAACTGTCAGTGCCTTTATTAATTAGTTAGATAGTTTGTTAATTTAAAATATATTATTGATAAATTTGTATTGAAAGAAAGGATGGCAGACTTAGCTAAATTCAGATCTTCCACTGTACAGACGGCGAAAGAACTTGGCATGGAGGGAAACCTTCTGATTCAGTATGTAACTACTTCTTCTTCTTCCATCCTTAGCCACCAACCGTCAAAGCAGTCAGTGGCCATTACGCCTAGTGGCGTCTTAGGGCAACAGCAGACAGGTTTTCTCTGCCGTTGTTTCCCATCACGCCTAGTGGCGTCTTTAGGGCAACGACAAATCAGCCCATTTGCTGTTGTTTCCGTAATCAAAGTGACTTGCAAACGGGTGATCAGCCCGTTGCATATGTAACTACTGAATGTGATAAATTCATTGATAGGGAAGATAGGAGATTAGCTGAAGAGAAAAGATTACAGGTAGAGGCAGACAAGGAAACTAAGAGATTACAGTTAGAAGCTGATAGGGAGGCTAGGAAATTAGAGGCTGATAGAGAGGCTGAAATCAAGAGATTACAATTAGAGGCTGATAGGGAGGCTCAGAAATTGGAGGTTGAAAAAGAAGAAAAGAGATTGCACAGGGAGGCAGAAGAAAAGAGATTGCAAAGGGAGGCAGAAGAAAAGAGATTGCAAAGGGAGGCAGAGGAAAGGAGATTGCAAAGAGAACATGAGCTCAGACTCAAGGAACTGGAACTGCAAGGACATGTTCCAGAAAATGGAAGCAGCCCATCTACCTCTAATACTACTGCAAGTCAAGGGCCTCTTATTCAGCCATGAACTTTCACTTAGATCCTTTTGTAGAGAAAGAGGATGACATTGAGTCATTCCTAAATAGATACGAAAGACTAGCTACTAATTATGGGTTAGAAAGGGAGAAGTGGAGTTTAAAATTATCACAAGGACTTAGGGGTACATCTTATGAAGTCTTCTCCAAATTGAGCAGAGAAGAGCAAGAAGATTGTGATATTCTAAAACAAGCTCTCTTAGTCAGATATGAGAAGAACAGTGAATTCTATAGGAAGAAATTTAGAAATGCTAAGCTATTGTCTGGGGAGACATACCACCAATTATCTGCCCGACTAGAAACTTATTTGGAGAAATTGACTGCTCTGGGGAAAACCCAAGATTTGAAGGAAATGATTATGATTGAGCAGTTAAGAGAGTCCATGGCTCCAGACTTGAGAAAATGTCTCATGGAACAAGGTGCAGAGAGATTGGGGGAGATTCTCAAGATTGCTGAGAGATATCAGGCAGCCCAGTCAGAAGTAGCTGGCATTAAAAAGAAACCAGTAGATAATAAAACCCCACATACTCAGACTAAGCTTGAAAATAGAGAACAAGGCCCTAGGTTTAAACCAAATTATGATAGGCAAAGATATGATCCTAGAGATAGAAACCCTCAAGCAAATGACAAGAAACCCTACAGGCCAGACGGAAGATGGTGTAAATTGTGCAAGTTGAATAATCATAACACCCGAGACTGTAAGAAGAAACCTCCATATTACGCTGCATGCCTTAAAACAGGACACAAGGGAAAGAAGGAACAACCTACTGGACAGCAGGAACCTCATCATCCCCCTGTATGTGAAGATGTAGTATGCAATGGGGCCACCATTAGGTGTCTTTATGATACTGGATTGGATTTTGACTCAGTCGTGAGTTCTCACCTAGTGCACCCAGATCAGTACACCACAGAAACAGTGGAGATCCAAGGGGCGACTAAGGAAGTAGCAACCATGACACTTCCCATTGCAAGAATCAATGTAAAAACTCGCTATGTGGAAGGAGTGATTAGAGCAGCAGTGATAAACGAACCAATCTACCCTCTGATACTGGGGTGTAGATATGTGTTTTTGGGAAGTCCCAAAAGACCAGTGATCATGGCAGCAGTACAGACCAGGTCACAGTCAAGGAAGGAGGAAGAAAACCCAATAAATACTCATCCAGAGGAGATGAGGAAGGCACAGGCTGAGGATAGGTCACTAAAGCCGTGTTTCAGGAAACTCCCAAAAAGCCATACCTTTCCAAACAAAGGATATTTTTATATGAAGAACAAATAACTGTATAGAAAGGCTGGAACTGGTTCAAATGGTCATGGACAGCTGGTACTTCCATCTTCATATAGGGAAAAGGTGATAAAAAGATCATATGTTGCATCAGACGGTGGACATGAGAAAATAGGTACTATAGGTCAAAAAGTATCTAGGACATTCTATTGGCGAGGCGTAGCTGCAGACATTGCAGAATTTGTGGAGGCCTGTGACCAATGCAACAAGGGAAAGCCCACACGTTGGGACAATCATCAGGACCTACAAAAGCACTACGGTAAAAGCAGGCCTGAAAATGAAAGGAAATGTAAACATGATAAAGTGGACACGGTGGATAGGAAAACCCCTTTTCACACACAGTCTTCCCATAAACTAGTTAGAATGGCCACTATGCGTATGGTACAAAAAATGACCTCAACCCAGTCCCACCCGACAATCCCTTGGTCGGAATTCTTGGAACTGGACGAAAATAAAAGAGAGGGAAGCCCCCTCACTTTGAAACTGAAACTGCGGGGAAACCCCAGTCGGAGAATTGGTAGTGGACGGTTGGTGTGTGATAGCAAACAAAAGGGAGAAAACTCACCACCACAATACTTCCAAGTAAATGAGCATTACCGGAATGGCACCGGCAACATTGTTATTCTGCCGGCCAATTAAAGGTCCATTGGAAGCCTTATTGAGGACATGGACTGATGAGAAGGCGGAAAAGACTGTAACCTCATCATATAAGTATGTGAACGAGCTGACCACTCGATTAAAAACTGGCTGGAAATTGGCAAATGATAACCTAAGACAAGCCAGGAAGAAACATGCTGCATATTATAATAAGAAAGCGAAGGATAGGGAGCTTGCCGTGGGAGAGAAGGTGCTTCTTCTGTTACCCGGCAGTAGCAACAAACTTCAGATAGGATGGCAAGGTCCATACACCGTTCTGGAAAGGGTATCTAGAACTAATTACAAGATAGACAAGAAGGGAAAGGAAAAAGTCTATCATGTGAACCTCCTTAAGAAATACCATGACAGGAAAACCTTGGAAGGGGCACACCTAATGACCTTGGCCATAGCTACTGAGATGAAAAACGAACCTCTCACCTCTTACGAATATCCCTTAAAATCATGCGAAACTCCTGCACAGGTAAAGATCAGTAATCATCTGACAAAAGGACAGAGGGAGAAGATTCAAAAGGTTCTGGAAAATCATACAGACGTGTTAACGGACAGACCGGGGCACACTAACTTGTTGGAATATGATATGAAACTGCTAGACCCAACACACATCCGTATGAGAGCCAATACTATCCCATTCGCAAAAGAGAAAGCTTTAAAAGAGGAGATAGATTATCTGTTACAAGAAGGGATTATTTCTCACAGTGAATCTCCTTATAGCTCCAGTGTGGTATTGTTGAGGAAACCCTCTGGTGAACATAGACTGTGCATAGATTACAGGAAACTGAAAGCTGTCACAGAAAGTCAGGTGGATCCATTACCTGATACTAAACAACTATTTGCCAGGTTGAATAAGGCAAAATATTTCTCAAAAGTAGATCTCAGTAAGGGATATTACCAGATTCCAGTGAAGCCTGATATTCGACCTTATCTAGCTTTTAGCACCTCGGAAGGGCACTATGAAATCAATATGTTACCGTTTGGGTTGAAAAACGCTCTGAGTGTGTTCTCTAGAATGATGAGAAAACTATTGGATCCCCTTAAAAAACCCATGTATTACAAATTTCATGGATGATATCCTCATCGCTACGGAAACCTTTGAAGAACACGTTAACTCTTTGAATATGCTATTTGATAGACTCAGAGAGGCAAACTTAACTGCTAGACCAATAAAATGTTGTATTGGATGCAAGGAATTGGAATTTTTGGGACACACTGTAGATCAGGGTAGCATGACCCCTGACCCTAAGAACCTGGAGAAATTGCAGAGATCACCCAGAACCCAGACTAAGAAGGATGTGAGATCCTTCGTCTCACTTTGTGGGTTTTACCAAAAATATATTTAAAATTTTAACTCTGTGTGTGCTCCTCTGATAGATTTAACTCGTAAAGGGAAACCAGATAAAATAGAATGGTCGGCAGAATGTGAGCTGGCATACAATGAGTTAAAGCAAAAACTCACCAGTAAGCCCATATTGAAATTACCTGATTTGAGTCAGGAATTCGTGGTGAGAACGGATGCGAGTAATTTGGGATTGGGAGCCACATTATTGCAAAGGTCCTTTTCACCAGACGGAGAATTGAACCCAGTTGCGTATGCCAGTCGCAAATTAAACAGAGCAGAACAAAACTATTCAACTGTAGAAAAAGAATGTTTGGCTTTAGTCTGGGCGATCAAGAAATTCCAGATCTATCTGTATGGTAGGCATTTCGTGGTGCAAAGCGACCATCAGCCCCTGGTTTTTCTTGCTCAGGCAAAACATGGTAATGCACGTTTGTTAAGGTGGTCTCTGCTCATCCAACCTTACTCGTTTACCATTGAGTATATTCCGGGTTCGCAGAACGTTGGGGCAGATTTCTTGAGTAGGCAACCACCTGCAAAGACCCCGGATATTCAAAAAGCCTAGTTGAGTTAATTTGATCGGGATTGTAACACAGAAAATAAAGCTGCACTAGTGGTGCAGGCTTTTTAACAGCGGAGATATGTAGTAAATTAACTCCGTGTAACACCCCGCTTAAATTTCCCCGGTTGAAAAATCTAGTAACGTAAATTCACAACCTATAAACTACTACTATATTTGAAAAATTGCCAAAGGCAAGGTCAAACTTACCCCTAAAAATTGGACAAAATAATTTGAATTTTCTACTATTACAGTTAAAAATCTATAAATAAATTCCATGTTTGACCTTGGTCTCAAGGCCATCGTCAAATCAAACAGCTAACATTTAAAATAAAGAATTTAAATTTTCTAACGCCAAGCGTAAAAATACCAAACCCCCCCCCCCCCTTCCCCAAACACACACACACACGCTCGACCCTTCCCAATATTTATGACGAAAGCCGTAAAGCTTGGCAACGAACCAACTTGTTGCCTCGTTTTATAGGGAGAGAGAAGGTGGATTACAATGGAAATCAAGCCTAACTTGTGCATTTAAAAAGAAACTTAGATAATTTATTTCTTTATAAATAACAGGGATGTCTTGAAGGGTAGCGCTAATATTGGTTAATATATATCATAAAATTTTCTCTTATAATAAATTATCTGGCCTTAGAAAATTATTTTATTAATATTTTAGTTCAGGGAACAGAGCACTATAAATTAGAAAAAAATTACCAAGATGAAAACGGGGATAAATGGGAAAAGGAAACCTATATAGGAAGATAGAGGACAGTTGTCCTTTTAATAATCACTTTTAATATTAAAAAATTGACCCATTGATAACAAAGATATTGTATAAATAAAAATTGAGACAGACGAACAAACACAATTATCAACTGCTCAATTTGGTTGCGTGAGAAAAGTTAGAAATTTCTTGACACGCGTTCTGATTGGTTAAGGCGGAGTGTAGCTTGGGGCAATAAAATTAACATTTCGCTGGCAACAACCGCCATTTGAAATTAAAACTATCTAAAGCTGACATCAGCGGGAGAGCCTGTGTGACCAAAGCTTTCACCGTTTGGACACTTAAAGCAGTGGTAGAACCCATTAACTGCAAAAGTCAAGCTTATGATATGTGATATTCTTGTTTGAGGGTCATATACCAGCATACTTATTGGTGGCGAGAAACCGGGTGAGGGAAGAAAGTTTGGGAGGAACGCTCAGCCTTGTTGCCGCAGCTACCCCATTTCTTCAGCTCTAAAGCCAGTTGAATGCATTTGAGAACCCAAGGGCCAACAGTTGTCACCAGTTTTATAAGATAAGTCCGTTAGACCGGCACTGAGAGTGTAACATCAATTATTCCACCACAACCATAGGCATAATAATAAATAATAAACTCACCTTGAGATGATGACAAAGACAATCTGTCCAACATATTAACAGTGATACGTACAATCAGATAGACAGATCAGTGGGTGGAATTCTTACAGTGATCTTTATTCATAGAAACAAGATACTTGGACAGAGTTCCAGTTATTTATTTTAAATAGTGTATATAAACAAATTTATTGAGTTTGACAATCCCTGTCCCAGAGAAGTGAGGTACCAGGAAATTAAATTGCAATATAATTACCTAAACTTTAACGAAAGTCTTACTCACTTTAATATTATTGAGTTACAGTTCTGTTTACATTTTATTTCGTCCTTATATTAAATACATTACCCTAGACACGCTCAGCCACATAACATCACAGAGCCTATTTTACACAGAGTGAGATCTGAGAGGTGGCGGATAGGGACTCTGAGAATCATCATCAACAATTAGACTCAGGGAACTTACATGGCTTGACCTCACTCTGTTTACCCTTAATTAATAACACCAGTAACCTCATTTACCACAATTCTAAAGGCGACGAACTGGAACGGACTACGGACTACGACTTATGGAACTTGGAACACAAGAAGTATAAATGGGAAAGAAGAGGAGCTGGTGGAAGAGATGAGGAAAGCAAAACTAGAAATCCTGGCTTTAACGGAAACAAAGAAAACGGGACAAGGAGTCATGGATCTCGATGGCAACACGCTGCTCTACAGTGGTGTACCCACATCTGAAAGAGCTAAAGGGGGCGTGGGTTGCATTGTGGCCAAGAACCAAAAAGATAGTATCAAGGGATGGAACTTTGTCTCGGAGCGCATTATGGTTGTAAAACTAAAAGAAGGAGAAACCATAGTCAACCTGGTCGTAGTGTATGGGCCAAATGAGGATGATAGAGCAGAGGTCAAGGAGGAATTCTTCGAGCTGCTTCAAAGGACAGTGGATGACTGCCTAGATGTAATTATCATGCTCGGAAATTTCAATGCCATAGTTGGAAATGACCATGCTAGATGGGGTGGAGTTATCGGAAGATATGGAGAAGATACTCTAAATGACAATGAAAAGCGACTCCTTAGATTCTGCAGTGAGCAAAATCGGATCATTACAAACACAAAGTTCCCCATAAGCGCATACATGCATACACTAGATGTGAACCAACAAAGAATGAGAAGTCAGTGATCAACTATGCCATTATTAGGAGGAGCTCATTCAAATATGTCCAGAATGCTAGAGTCTGGAGGGGGCCAGAGATTGGAAGTGATCACTACCTGCTTACAATCAAAAGAACAACTGAAAGAGTTACTCAGCCTAGGAACTGCCCAACATCACGCAAAAAACCAAGTAAACGAACGGGAGAAATGAGCATTAAGACCTACAAGCTGAGAGAGCCAGAAATTAAGACCAGATATCAGGGGCTTATTGCTACAGCGGTGAGAAACACAGAAGAACAACCTGATTATTTGGAAACCCTCTGGTTTAAATTCAAGGACATCATAAAGACAGCTGCTGCAGAAGCATGTGGTGAAGTTCGAGTTGGGAACAAGAGAAAGAGGACACCTTGGTGGACAGAGGAAGTCAAAGAGAAAATAAGAGAGAAGAAAATGGCATGGAAAAAATACTTAGGCTAAAAACACAGCAGGACAAATAGAGAAATATAGAGAATATGTGATACTCAGAACAGAAGCAAAGAACAAGGTGCTAGCAGCAAAATAGAAGTCCTGGGAAGAATTTGGAGAAAAGCTAGAAAAAGATGCGCAAGAAAACCAGAAATTGTTCTATAAGACCCTAAAGAACTTGAGGAAGGAAAAACAATGCCTTCTCAAATTTATAAAGGACAAGCAAGGCAAATTGCTTACTGCCCCGAAGGAAGTAATGGAAAGATGGAAAGAATATTTCTCAGAACTACTTGATGGTGAGCAAGGTAAACATCAGAAATGATAACCACTAGCACAGAAGAGGAAACCAATGGTGATGAAGATGACTTAAAGATCGAAGAACTGAAGGCAGCACTGGAGAAAATCAAGATGGGCAAATCAGCAGGGCATGATGGTATAACACCAGAAATGGTTAAGTACATGAAAGCATCAGGCGACCTATTACTTTTAAGGGTCCTACAGGCAGCGTGGTGCAACAAGGCCATACCAAAAGTTTGAGAGATTGCCATCATAACACCAATTTTAAAAAAGGGTGACAATCGACAATGTGGAAACCATAGAGGCATATCCCTTCTCAGTGTCCCTGGTAAAATCTACTCTAGAATCCTAGAGCAGAGACTCCGACGCCTAGCTGAGCCACAAATGGATGAGGTCCAGTGTAGCTTCCGAGCAAATTGAAGTACTCAAGACCTAATCTTCACACTCAGACAGCTGAGTGAAAAGGCCCTTGAGTAAAAGAGTGAGATCCATCTTTGTTTCATAGATCTGGAAAAGGCGTTTGACAGGGTCCCCTGGAGCAAACTTTGGGACTGTTTGGCAAGGAAAAACATTCCAGCATCTCTGATTCATGCTATACAGAGCTTCCACAAGTCTTGCAGAAATTATGTGAGGACGGCAAACGATAAGTCAGAAGAATTCAGGACCACCACTGGTGTAAGACAAGGTGATATCCTGTCACCTTATCTTTTCATACTCCTCGTGGACGATGTCATCATGGCATGTAAGGAAAGAACAAGAAAGTATTCAGTGGGGTACTGGAAGATGAGACAGGTCTGTATTTTATAGCTGGCATTTGCTGATGATGTTGCCCTGACTGCTAAATCAGAGGCACATCTTCAATCCAACCTGCAATTCTGGAAGGAAGAGCTGGAGACGAGAGGGGTGATTATAAGCAGCTCGAAAATAAAAACCATGGTGATATCACGAGAGGAATGAAGACATCAGAATATTCAGGGTGAACAGGTTCTGGAGCAGGTCAGCCACTTAAAATATCTTTGATCTGTCATTGACCGGAAGGGAGGCATCAAAGAAGAGTTGGCTACCCGAAGAGCAGCAGCTGGGAGACTTTTTCAAGCCATAAATCGAGGATTCCTCAGCAAAAGAGAAGTTAGTAAGAAGACGAAGATGGCTGTATACCGCTCCACCTATGTCCCAGTCTTGACGTATGGATGCGAGTCATGAGCAATGACTACAACCCACAAAAGCCAGATCCAATCCTCAGAAATGAGGTATCTGAGGAAGGTGGTTGAAGTAACAAGAAGAGTCATGGTCCGCAACCCGACGATACGTCAAGGCCTAAAAACCCAACCCTTGCAGACTCATGTAGAACAGTCCCAACTGAGATGGTTTCGCCATGTCTGCAGAATGGGAGAAGATCGGCTACCATGGCAAGCATGGGAAAATAAGAGTCAGGGATCCAGACCTCCAGGACGACCCAGAGTCCGCTGGGAGGACAACATTTGACAATCTTTGAAGGACCGAGGACTAGAATGGAACCAAGCCAGGAGGAAGACAGCCGATAGAATAGTATGGCGCTCTTTTTTACGAACGACTAAGTAAGTATGAAGAACTGTCATGTCTTCGTCCTTAATAAATGGCTACAGCAGGTTTTAAAAGAATTAAGCTGTCACAGTTTCTCTTTCCTGCAAATCTATTGTTATCTTCCTTCTAACTTAGAGAATTGTGGTACCACGGTGTCTACGACTAGTCGATAAGAAATGGTTCGTTAACTGTTGCAATGTTCTCATAAACGTTCTGTTTAAAGCAGGCACTAGATATCAATTTTACTCTCCTTGGAAATAAAGACGGGCGCCGATGACTTATGAGCTGAATGGTGAAGAGTTGTTATCTTTTGAGAGGTTCTTTATTCGTTCTGTTCCTAACTAACAAATTTCAGCAGTTCTTATGGTCTTAAAGAAGTTTCTACTTCTACAAAATCTTGTCTGCTCTAGTCGGCAATTTGCCCTCTAACTGAATGCTCAAACCTGATCAACCTACTGCGTTAGTTTTTCATTTTGCCAACAATAGTCACGCGATTCTTCCTGACGAGACATTGAATCCAATTGATTCTAGCCAAGATTCAGCTTATGATTTAAGTCCATTTAGAGGGTTCTTTCTTCTATTGTATTTACTATATTTGGAGAATCACTGCTGATGTATACTGTTGCAGTCACAGAGTTCGACCTGATCATTAATTTGTTTTGACATACTGCGCATTTCAATAATCTACCTGTACTGTACTAAGCTCGTCATCTATTTTTATTTAACATAACCACTAACAAATACAAATAATTGTCAGTCTATGTCATCTATTTCATTATCATCAATATTATTAAACATCAATAAAGTCGCTTGTGCTCTGGACGCGGCGACATTGGTAACATTTCATAGGCCATCCCCAGCGACAACTACTGTTGTAGCTACACCAATATCAACTTACGACAATTGCATGATGCATATATCTGCAAAAAGGTAATGTTTTTCCCCCTTTATTAGCGTTCGAGATACAGTGATCCCAGCGTATATTTAGTCTGTACTGGATATGTGTTTGACCTACCTGGATGGACAATGACACCTTCTCAGTTTCTGTGTATTTTGAACACAAATCTATCATCAATTAAATATCAGTACTTTTAATGAAAACAGTAACGTGATTAAATAGACTTTTCAGTAAAGATTTACTTATTTATTTATTTCAATGTGGAACATTATTCTACAACTGTTGCTCCCCACCAGTTTCTATCTTGGTCCATTTCTTCTTGCTCTGCCCATGAGATACCTCTGACTACCCCGTTCTTCTCAAAGTCTTTTGGCTTTCCCATTCGTCTCTTCCCCATTGGGTTCCTGTCAAGGAATGACAGTGTAGCTACTTGTAATGTACATGACTTCTTCTTTTTTAATTTGCCTCGTTTTGGCGAGGTGCGTCCCGTTCAAACATTTATTACTACCTGCCGACAGTGAGACTGCGAGTCTGAATATATTCATACGAATTTGACGATTATTCTTCTCCTTCTGAGAATTCTAGTTAAATACTAACCTCCATAAATTTCCCTCTCATATAGAGTTCTAGGACTGACCCTGGTCCATCAAAAAATACACATATAAATGGCTATATCATGCCATTGCATTGGAAGGTTAGAACAACGCAGCTATTCAGCTTGGCGGTCAAGTAACAAAGGGTAGCGTTTCTTAGTTACCGACTGTGTCCTAAACAACGCTATACACGTCATAATCGATCGTGTGTGGAGCGTTCAAAATTGAAACCTCTATCGCAATATATTAAATGCCTTAACCTCTTACAATTGCACGTCTGATAACCTTTAGCAGACGGCGTTAATAAAAGGGATGCGTAGATGGCAGAGCGGATAGTGTGATTCGCTTGCATGGCTAGGCGGGGTTGTCGCACGGAAGGTCCAGTGTTCAAATCCTGGGTAAGCCACTCATGTCTGTTGTTTTTCTGTTGTCTGGTGTTCTACTTCTTTATTTCCTGCGAGTGCCTGATAACATACCTTTATATTTGTTTCATATTAATTTCATATTAGCGTCCCGTTCAACCTAGTCGGTTATATTAGGGCGCATGTCCAAATATAAAAGACCTTTAAGTCTGAAACAAATAATGTGCATTAACGCGTATGTACATGACGTTTTATATTTGCCTGACAGTTGCATTATCATATTATATACAACTTAATACTCTACTGATAGCCTCAGCATTAATTATTATCTATTTCCCACAGGTATACAGGCATTAGCCGCCAACACTGTAGAGGATATCCTCAAGAAACCGTTAAGAAATGTCGAAGAGAGGACTGCCACATGCATTACAAAAGTTTTTGTTTTTCTATATGGTATCTTGGTAATTGGACTTGCGTATGGCGCCAACTCTCTGCGAGGAACGTTAATTCAAGTGGCTATGTCAGTCATAGGAGCGTGGAGTGGACCAATGCTTGGAATATTTCTCCTGGGCGCTCTTTGTCCCTGGGGAAACAAATATGGCGCCGTCGGTGGAGGAGCCATTGCTCTTGTCTTCAACATGTGGATCACGGTAGGAAATCAAATCTACGGAAGAAAACCGAAAATGCTGTCACCACCACCAACGGACATGTGCTTTGTTAACAGCTCTATCACAGGCATTGAATCCATGATTTCTGTTTACAATGAATCATTGTCTACAACCATGGCTAATCAGTCCGCGATACTGAACATCAATACAGGACGAAACAAGCCAGACAGTTTTGGTTTTTTCCTCTACGATATCTCATACGAATGGTATTCTTTAATTGGCGCTGTCATCGGCCTCTTTCTAGGTATGGCAATCAGCTACTGCTCTCGGAGACACTGTGTGACGGTTAGTGATGAGAAACTGTTTTTACCCTTTGTTCGAAAGTTTTGCAAATCAACATTGCAATCCACAAAAGACAAAAACCAAGCTGACGAGGAGGTTGGAATGTTATAGTTGTCAAGATCTGACTTGAAGGGCCACATGCTCTCTGAACCTGCCGCTTATAACATAAAAATAACCGTGAATGACAATGGTGTTGAACATTCCACGAAGTGTTCTGGCTAGACTGAGATTTACTCTTACAGATCTGTCTAACAATATAACTTCTTTTGTATGACCTGAAATGTGTAATACGCCCCCTTCTCTTTTATGTTGGTGTATGATGTTAAGAATCATTTGCATTATACTTTTTAGTCAAGTCTAAAAACAGATAGCTGTATGCTTATTGTGTTTTTAAAACAAAAGGTGGAAATCTTTAGCAGTATATCTATAACTGCATATATAACTCGAAGAGTTTTATGGTCTGATTGATTCCCTTCGCAATGAGAAGGAACAAATTACATCCCATTACATTTGAAAACAGGCAGGCTACAATTAAAATTCGTTTAAAGCGAGGGGAAACAATCACCTCCCTGGTAGGGTATGTGACAGAGTTATGTAAATATACTACATATATCAACACGTTTTTTGCTTCCACCTTGCTTGCTTATTAATATTCACGTTTTGTTAACGCAGAAGGCATGCGCTTCGATGTCTGTCAAACTCATATTTTAGCCACGCCTATTTTCTTTTTCTATGTCGGACAGGCCAGACTATGATGCGCGTAGCGAGAGAAAAGGGGGAGATAAGCTAATGAAGAAAATCAAGGGCTATAAGTTAAGACGTACTTTCGGTAGACATTGGTCAGGGGAATTAACCTGAGGAAAGGGGAGATAATCACAGTTAAACACCCCCCCCCCACATCTGTTTGTTCGGAATGTAATTAAGCTACGGAACGACGAGATCAAAGAGACGATCTGCTCGTGGGCCAACGTCTAGCAGTCGGCGAAAGTGGCAAATTTAGCTTTCATTCAGAATTTGACCACAGATTTCCCCAAAGGCGTGATATCTCGCACTCGTTAGCGATTTTCTACCTATATATATACCGCATTCTTCAAACTCAGTTTATCTAGTACCCACAGAATTTTCAGACGTCTAGCTTCGAATTCTAGATCCATTATATTAGTGGACTTTCTTAGTTTTTCCGATTGGAGTTAGTCATATTTCTGTGTTGCGGTAAATATTATACTAGAATTTTGAGTGATTTAATTGTTAAGTCCAGCATTATATTTCCCTAAGATTTTCTGTGTTGAGTGATTTAATTGTTAAAAGTTTGTCATTTATATTTCACTAGGATTTACTGTGTTAATTGGCTAGCAGAATTAAAATAATTTATAGCTAAATTGTTCCGGCTGTAGCGTTGATTTAATTAATTGCTATTAACCAGTAAGAGATATTTTAAGCGACTAGTAAATGAACTATTCATTATGAGTACTGGCGATATATATATTTATTTCTAATTCATTATGAGTAATTTTATAAATGACTAGCGCTTATTTCACGGGGGGGGGGGGGGGTTTAAAGATAATAATAAATTATACCTTTACGCGGGTTAGGATTGAATTGAGATTGCGGTTAAATGTTTGCATTTTTCTTCCTATATCTAGTACGGGTCACAAACCCAAAATCTACCAGCGGCTTTAATCTGAGAAAAGGTCTAAGTCTAGTCCAATAAATACAAGAAAAGAAATTCTTATTGTAATTATCGGGTCTTCGAGGGTGACCTGGTTGGCCTCTTGTCTCACCTAGAGAGAGAGAGCGTACCAATATATGACACTGTAAAAATAAAAACTGGACATTTAGCTACCCAGATTTCTTTTGCATTTTCATCTACATTGAGCCCGCTGTGGCGAAGAATATCAAATTTAACATTTCCCGACTACCGACCACTTGTGTTGTGGCGAAGATTTATCAAGAAAAGATTTATCTACCTAACATTCTATTTAACTATTGAATATTTCAAGCTACTGTACACTGTGAACATTTGATCTCGAAGTTGTGTTTCATACCTGGACTAATTGCTGTGACATGAACAGTCAATAATAATAAAGAACAAAGTAAGCGTTCACCAAATAAGAGGATTAATCAGTCATTTGAGGAACTGGGGCTTATTTTGCCAAAAGAACCGACATGAATCTGTTACCTAGAGCATGGAGATATGTTCAAGCTGTGGTCAAACACTTATTTGGTAAGCGAGAATGAAATGTGATCACATGTTTGTCAGAGCAAGAGAAAGCAGGGATGAATAATTCTTATATTGTATAACTAATATACTCACTTTGTGTTTTTTTTTTCTCCTTCTTATGTTTGCTCATACTGTTCATTTCAGAATAGATTAGCCAGAAACTCTGTTCTTTACAGTATAGTCAAATTCTATACCACAGTGCTAATCTTTTGACCTTTTGGGGGTTAATAACTTCTTCTAACGGGATCTTGTCTCAACAGAGGGAATTGCACTTATGTGTCTATTTCTTTATTAATTCTTAACCTATGTTTTTTTATATATTTGATATTAAATGTTGTGAAGTTTTCTTTATGATAAATAAACTTAACATAAAACTTAATTACCTGTGTTGGTCAGCTCGGCCCAATATCCCTACTCCATTAATATAGTTTCACGTTTGTGCATCTAATTGTCGTCATTTATCTGTGTATGTGTGCGAGTGGTTGATATATAAATATATACAGAAAGGAAACTGTCTGATCAACAAATTTCAGTCGTAAACGATAGGCTGGAATAGAGTATCTTCTCAAAATCCAGGTACAGACTCTACCTTTCACCATTTCACTCGTGAAATCTATTTCTTTACATTATCTCTCACTAAGTACCATCTTTTTCAGTTCTATTCAGACGGGACCAGAATCGATCATAATTACCTATCAAAAATTTACAACAGGGTACAAACTGGAAATTTACTCAAAAGCCAAGGCTACGAACTGGACGCGTACTCGAATCACAATCCTTTAGTGTACAGTAGCTAAAACACCCTTTATTATCAATCCCTTCCATTCAAGCTTTTTTCAAGTACTCGCCAATAGTCTAAACTTCATTTTGGAACCAGCAAAGCCGTTTGTAATTAAGAAACTTTTTTATTCTTCAGTAATACTTAACTTTATGTAGCGCTCACAAGAAGGAAAGCAAAAACATCTTAAATAATATATTCGGGGCTCACCTACTAAGGCAAAGCTTAAAAAAAAAAACCGTACATTTACAAAAAACATTGTGATAAAGAGCTGTTAAATTCAATTCCATTTTTTTTTCACTTCTTTCCACGTCACTTGTTTGACCAGATTATCTCTAAGATTATATATATACATATATATATATATATATATATATATATATATATATATACAGGTTCGCAACTGTGACGATACGGGTGTGCGATCTCACGTCCACTCTGTCAGTATCACATTTTTCTCTTCCTCTCACTCATCGCTTTTATTTGGCATAAATTTTTCCTTTTCATTCATTATTATGTGGCATATTTTATGCACCATTTTTTTCCTCTCTATGCTGAATCTAGTAGGGGAAAGTCTCTAACACTCCACTCCCATATAGAAGTATTTGCTATAGGACTGTCTTTATCTTGTTTACCACTCCTCAGACGTATTTATGTTCCACCAGGTTAACTGTGGTATTATCGTAACAATACCCAGTCATCAGACTGGTCACCCGCTTATCGCTTTGAATCAGTCTGACCACCTTTGGAAACGAGTCGGTCCAACATTTGACCCCAGAGAAAAGCTACTGATCATGTTGACACAAGCTTGTACTGTGCGTACGATGAAAGACGACAACACTGACTGACCAGACATCTGTCTGACGGAGGCACGCAGATAAAGGTGATAATTAGATAATCTGTCGGGGTAGACATCTGAGCGGAAGACATTACGCCAGGAAACCATGGTCACAATATTGTGTGAGGCAGATGGGTGCAGCCAGAAGAATATTACGTCTTATAAAGAGGTCACCCAAACAGTGCTAGAGAGATTTGATTGGTTTGATTTTAGATGCCGGAATAAACAATGCATTCTGTTGGAACATTCAGCGAAAACACCATCTGTGATTTTAACTGAGAATGAGAGATATAATCTAGTGAACTCAGTAACACAGAACAGACAGCTTCCCAACTTCAACCGAGCAACTCCCAGCAGCCAGAAAGAGAAGGATCGGACCTTGAATTCCTATATCAAAAGTGACAGATTGACAGTATTTGGGCAACTCTGAAACCCTAAGAGTAAACCCGCATATTTAAATACACAGACTGTAAAACTTCAGTACCAGGACTTTATAAATACAAGACTGGAAACCTAGGAATTGGATCATCAGTCATGAGAGGAACTATAGATTTCCATACCAAGTGTTTCACCTGTCATAAGAGGAATTACAGATTTCCAGACCAAGTGTTTCACCCGTCATAAGAGGGATTATAGATTTCCAGACCAAGTGTTTCACCCGTCATAAGAGGAATTTCTCAGACGAAATTGATTCTAGAGCATATACACTGAAACTGCTCGGGTCCATTCTAAATCTGCAATGGGAGATTGTGTAAAACCCAATTTGGGTTCGTGGTTACAAGCCATCAGACGATTTGTGATACTAACGCCACTAGTGTGAAAGAAAAGCATCCAACATAACCGCCTACAGTGGAAGAGAGTGTGGAGAAGGCTTTTTCGTCATCATAGAATTGATGAACCACAGTTGCAGGACTCACTCATACAAGCCAAGTGCTAACTAAAAGGCACTAGCAAAAAGGACATTCCAGTTAAACTTTAAGTATAAAGTTAAATTTCCACCTAATCGCCAATGATGAGAACTTTATAACTATCAAAATTCCACTAATCTTTCCATATTTATTTTAACCTGTTAAAGACTATTTCACTTTTAAATTTGTTACCTGTTGTTTTAAAACTAAACAACAGTAGTTGATTCAGTTATATGTATGAAAGCAAACGTATGAGCAAGAATAGTTAATCTATATATAAATACCTAGACATATATTTACCTTATAAGAGGGATTTCATTGGATTACACCAATTGGGGGCTTGAACGGGCTAAACCATTGCTTAAACCCTTCACAAAAGGCGATGGACCAGATATGTTGACAAATTGCTCAGCCCTGAGCAGCTTTTGTTCCTGACTTCTGGGAATATCTTGTGAATGATAGGTAGAAGTGTCATTAATCTTCTATCTACATCTCTGCCAAAGTAATCTTGCACGCAGGTAGATACTTTGGAAGCCAATATTAGATACTCTTGAGGTTTGGTCACTGTTGGACCACTACTGCAAAGCAGGGGAGGTAATCCGTGACAGCACAACCTCCTCCAAAACCCTTTTGGCCAGGTGTTTCGGAATTCATAATTTTTTTTTCAGATTTTACAATGGTAATCCCTACTTGTACAGTAATTTCCGATTCCACATATATATTAGATATTCTGTCACTACTAACATCCTCCTCCTCTCTCGGTATCACTCCTAGCGGAACATGGAGCCAACACTGTAGTAGGTTCTGGAGAGCTAACTCATTCGCTCCTTGTGCAGCATGGAGTCAATTTGCAAGCACAATTTCTTCAGAATCCTACACCAAGCATATTTCTTTATGCTGTCTACAGTGTGGTTTCTGAGGCAATTGTTTTATGTGACAGATTGCCAGCCTAGGGTGGTCAATTTTTTTAACTGCTCCAAATTAAATATCGCTCTAAACGTTCATTTCAAAATGGGAGCTATTTCTGATTACTGCTGTTATCATTTCTTATTCTGTCCTGTTCACCCTCAGGCCTGTCATGCAAGGCAACTAATTTGAGGCTGTGCGTGGGAAAGGCAACCCTATTATGTAAAAAAAATTGCCACAGAAGCCACTGCTGCAAGAGCTAACGAGTGTTTGGTTCAGGCTTCCTGCAGTAGTGGCTCCATGCTGCGTTAGAAGCGCAAAGAAAAATTATTAATGAATGAACGAATGAATTCAGTGTGAGATTTCTTCCAGGTTAAGGCAGAAAACAATGAATGAATTCAGTGTGAGATTTCCTCCAGGTTAAGGCAGAAAACAATTGTCACACAAAGTGCGACCACAATTCAAACACCACCTGAATCCTCACAAGAAAGGAAAGCTAGATGATGCTTCTACACACTCTGTATCCAATGGCTGGATGTAAATAACAAGCTTATGGAACAGACCAAAACAACAATGAATACAGCTGAAGATTAACAATAAAAAGTGGAGAGGGATAAGAATTATCCTTAGGAAACCAGTAGCCAGTGTAACCAGTCTTTACACTGGAACACACAGGAGGAATTAAAGAATGGAACAGCCAAATAGAACCTAGAGAAGGAATGAACGAACGAACAAACAAACTTTATTTTCAAAGGGTTAAGAATTGGGCACACAGGCCCGTCTGACATTCTGCCCTTTCTCTCTCTCTCTCATCATGTATACTGTATCCTTTCATCCTCACATTTACTTTAAGCATTATTTAAGGCATTTATCATTATAAAAGTAATATAACATCATACATTTGCAATAATCATCATAATAAAAGTATGTTTTTAGAAGGATGGTAGACAAGTAAGCTAAAGCAACCAGGACCTCATGGACATAGCTGAAAAAGATAGGCCAAACAGAAATCGGTTGCAAGCAACAATTACAGCACTAAGTTCTACAGAGTAATATAGGAAGTGATGCTGATTCAGTGTAATAAGCAGCATCTGCAAGTACTCAGATATCAATCAATTCAATCTATATGATGCAAAAAAATCTACACTGTCTACATTAATTGTGTTTTCAAGTCAAAAGTCTTTCGTGTTTTCTGCACTGAATGCAAAGCCTCCTCTACATTCATCCATATTATACAAAGCAGACAAAATCTGCCTTCAACATTTATTTATTTGCTGAATATGACATAAAGAGAAGTTTAATGTTTGTATTCATTGTCTAATTTATTTGAAATAAATCATATAAATCTCTCCTGTATTTGTTTCACATAAATTATGTAGGGGGAAAAAGCTACAGTGGTGGCTTCATATTATGAAGATAATATTAGAATACTTGATCATTTTATGTGAAGAGCGTGTTTTAATAAAATCATCAGCCTTTATGCTGTGCAAAAACATCACAGTTATTATTAAACTTATATTAATTATTAAATGTATACCTGGTGTCCACAAAATCATACATCACAGGCAATGTAACTTTTAGTGGTCAGGATGGTTCAATCTCTTTTTTCTAATGTGAACTTCGAATCACAAAAGTTGCTTATCAACAAAAAATAACATTTCTCTGCATGATATTCAACACATCTGAGCTGATAGAAATTATGTCATCTGAAATCTTGTTATTTGTGATATTCTATATCTGCTACTGTCATCAATCAAACTGTACATATATAGTGAAAAAAAGCAGGATTTTAGTGCAGAAACTGAGGCATCCACAAAAAACATCATCAATGTCTGTAGAATATTACATTATTTTCTGAAACAAATAAATTGATATTATATTAACATCTTCCCTGTGTACACACCTCCCCTGAATACACATTTATAAAAATATTTTCATCACAGTTTTTTTTTATTTATGATAAGCTTCAGGTCAAACGGAATAATTTCACAGAACAAATATAGCTGGCACATTTTTAGTAAGTTTGTAAGTTTAAGAAAAATGCAAAACATTTTTTTTAAAAACCTTTAATTTGGTCACAAATTATAAATTTGAATCACAAGTGGCAGATGGCAAAAGAACAGTAGGGCGGCTGCTGCAGAGTTCAAAAGTGTGTGCAGAGAGACATGAAGGCACTGGACATAAATCCAGCAACCTGGGAGGAGGAAGCTGCCGATTGCAAAAAGTGGCGATGCTCCCTGCGGCACCACATCAGGTTTAGCGAAAAGAAGCTCTCACAACAAGAAGAGAAAAGAACATGCCAAAAGGAACACTAGGAAAAAACAGCTGATGGATATCACCTCAAGGGCTCATTCCAACAGTCAGTTACGACTGCTCCTAGTATAGTATAGATTTCAGCAAGATGTTTATAATTTATGAAACTTCAGAATCTTCAATATTAATTGGTGGACATTACATTACTCAGAAATGATATTAAACACATTTAATATCAATTAAAATGCAATGACTTATTCAGAACCATCAATACGGTGTCAAACATTAAAGATCATTCTTCCTGAATTGTATACCTCTGGCATTCTGTTGTTAATCATGCATAACTTTTCATAAAACTTTCAAATTTTTGTATTTTTTACCACTACAAAGATCTATGATAGATCTATCTTGTGATACTAAGATCTCAATGTCTAACATACTGAGACAAAGCAGACACTTATTTTTCCCACATCTTCTTCTTCTTCTTCCTTCTTCCTCGTTCGTCCTGAAAAGGACGTTGGTTGCGTTGTGTCTGTTTACAGCGGAGCTGCGATATCTGCGTCTTTTGGCCAGCACATCAGACTTCAGCACGGCATTTTTTGGGACCGGGTTTGCCTTCCCTCTTCAATCCCTACTCTCTCAGCCAGACTGCAGTGATGCTGCCTGTTTCCAGGACCACCACGTAGAGGTGGAGTAGGGTCTTGGTCAGCTCTGGTTCGCTGACTCTGACGCAAGCAGTCAAGCTATGAGTCGCTGACTGCATTCTCTATTGCTGCGTCTTTGGGTCCCAATTTCAAGGTCTTTATATTCTATCACCTGTGTGTTACCAGGTAAAGGACAGCAAAAAAAAAAACTGTAACACTGTAATCTACCATGCACATTGTTAAAAAGCGACAATGGACGATTGGTTATGGGGCTGGCTGCCCAATCCTATAAAAAATTCTAGCCACAATAGCTTCATACTTATATTTTATGAAACTTTATATGCTCTGATATCACATGGTATCTGTTACAATTATCAAAAATTATTTTAGACACATTTATTATGTATGTGAAAGTACTTGCCCTATTGTGAATAATAAATTTGGCGGTGACTGCTAAATCTAATTTGTTCTTCTGAATTTAGTATTTCAGGGATACCATATTAGAACACACTGAGCTTGTCAATATATTTCAGGGCTGTGGGTAACAAATGTCTGGACTCCAAATTTTATGCCATATGACTAGTAAAAAACTGTAGTCAGTCGGACTTCTAAAATGTCAGGAGCCGTGGTCAGAGTAGGAAAATTCTTTGACTGACTCCACAACCCTGCTATATTTTTCTGATTAAAAATTTTTTTTTTTACCATTAGAGGTCTTTGAAAGATGTATCTTGTGATAACATTATCTTAGTATCTCATAATGATGACATGTTACTACTCTTGTGAGATTTTGTCACACATAAAAAAATGATGACATATTATAAATTCTGAGAGATTTTGTCACAGATTTTGTCAGGAATATCAGTCTTGCATTTTCCATTATTAAGATATTATAGCCTGCAGAGTAATTACTATATAAATGAAGTTTGGCATTTAGTACAATCATACACCTTCAAAAGCAAAAGATCTGGCATCAGAACAAGAAGAAAGTGGTGAGAAAGATGGTCAGACATTACAAGAATTCTAAAGAACATAGCTGCTGATTCAAAGCTTACACATAATAATGAAACCTGCACTTCTGTAACACCTGATGATGATGTAAGTGAAGGAAAAACTAGACTGAACTAAAATAAAATATACAGCTGTGTCACATCGTATGTACAGGATTATGTTCTGAAAATGAAATGTGCAGCCGAAATCCCCAATCCCATACAGGTTGACTCCCTTAAAATGTGCATTATATATATATATATATATATATATTATATATATATATATATATATATATATATATATATATATATATATATATATATATATATATATATATATATATATATATATATATATATATATATATATATATATATATATATATATATGACATGCATACCATTTCTTAATATGGCTGCAAACATTCATAATGCCATGTGTGATTATGAAGCTGTTTTCCAGTGAGGAATGTAATGCTAAATAAGGTCATACACTAATTTTGCTGCTTGGAAAATTTCAGCAAATTTATGCTAACTTGAACCTACTAGTTCTTCCTGTTCATCTTCTTCTGTAGAAGATACTACCAGCTGTTCTAATTCTTCGTCATTCAAAGTTTCTTGATGGCCTCAGTTAACTCTTCAATTTCTTCTATGACGATATTGAAAAAAACCCATCAATATCCACTTGTCTGGCCACCTGGACAAACAGCCCTACTCCTTTAGCAAAGGATGGGAATCCTTATGATCTTTCATACATTAACTCCACAGGTTTCTGTAGCCGTCCCATCCAGTGTTTTACTTTGTCCTCTATCTTAGTGGAACTGGGCATGGTACCATTTATGGTTTTATGTAGCCGTGCCTATAAATTCCAGACTGGTTCAACGGCACCATTTAGGGAATTATGTAGCCGTGTGTGCTATTCTTACTTATACATGTAACTGGAGTGATGATTACACTAGTCAACAAATTTTCAAAAGTTATTTGTACCAGAAATTAAATATATCATTTCTTATTGATTTTGACATGCTGATTTCAAATATCATAATGAAATTCACCAATTGGCTCTGGTTTTTAAAAAAAATGATGAATTTACATTACAGTAATACAAATAACGTATGCTTGTTTAATTCTCTGGGGTGAACAGCTAGTCGTTCTACTTTAGCATTATAAAAATTGTGGTTACATACTCAATTAATTGATATTTTAACAAAAAATGATAGAAAAAATAAAAACATTATTTAAAGTTCACATATCATGTTTTAAAAAGGCACATTTGAACCCATTCCGTCATTATTCAGTCGCTGTTCGAGCTCTCTTTGCTTGCTTCTTGTAGTCAATCGATGAGGTGTCTCTTGTCACAGTCCAACAGTAATCAGCAAGCATTGAAGGGCTCCATTTGCCTTGATACCTTGTCTCCATAGCAGCAATGTCCTGGTGAAATCGTTCACCATGCTCATCACTGACCGCTTCACAGTTTGACGTAAAGAAATCCAGATGAGAATCCAGAAAATGAATTTTCAAAGACATGTTGCAGCCAAGACTCTTATACTTCAGAAGGAGATTTTCTACAATTTCATTGTAATTATCAGATCTGTTGTTTCCAAGAAAATTGTCCACCACTGACTTAAATGCTAGCCATGCTGCTTTTTCCTTGCCATGCAAAACACGCAAAGAAACTCGTTATCATGAAGAAGTTTTCGAATTTGCGGACCAACAAATACTCCCTCTCTTATTTTAGCTTCAATCAGTCTTGGAAATTTTCTGATGAGGTATTTGAAAGCCTCATCTGTTTTCTCCATTGCCTTGACAAAGTTTTTCATAAGACCCAGCTTAATGTACAAGGGTGGCAACAAAATCTTGCTGGTGTCGACAAGTGCTGGGTTCTCAACGTTCTTACTGCCAGGCTGCAATGACTGGCTGATTGGCCAATGTCTTCTGATGTAATGGTCACTTCGTGCACGGCTATCCCACTCACAGAGAAAGCAACAGTACTTGGTGTATCCACCCTGTAGTCCAAGCAAAAGAGCGACCACTTTTAAGTCACCAACACTCCTATTCTGCCCCCACAATACAAACTGTTCGCCTCCTTAACCACTTTAGTTATACGTATTTCGTTTCTGTGATAGAAATGTCACCTCACCACATATATAACAGAAATTATTAGCACTGTTCACACATGTCCTAGGCATTTCTAACTACGTTACTTTTGATAAGGACAAATGCACTAACTAATGGCAACATTTTATCAGAGATATTTATACACAAAGGTGATGTAATCATAGGTAGGATTGCGTCATAAACTTCTAGTTACATTTTTTATTGGTCATTAGAAAAAATTATTCAATCGCCCACAACAGTTGCGTCATATATATAAATTGACCGTAATTAAATAAACTAGTAGCATATATCTTGAAAACTAGAGCCAATCAACATTTTTTAATGTCATTTTCGTTTTCAGCACACCAAAATTAGTTAAGATCAGCTATTTTCATTTCTGGTACATTTTGGTTGTTGACTAGTGTTATTTGTGTTATATTTGTTAACCTTGTTCTCATGAGATTTGACTTGGTACTGGCTTATAGCTCGCCAGAGAACGATATTGTCTCACTCTATCTATGGGATCAGGTTTCGATCCATGTATCCTTCTACTGCAGATATTATTTGAAGAGCTTTAGATCACTTAAGTTTGTATCAAAACATACATCCTTCCAGTTAAAATTCAACAGTCATCTTCACTTTCAAAGTCCTCAAAACAGCATGTAAGTTTTGAATATTTATTTGATTGTTTTCAACAATTTTGTTCAAAGTAAAATAACCAAAAGTTTCAACAAGAAAGTTCATAAATGTACAGTCACTGGAGGTGGCCATTTTCTTGGCTTAGTATGCATACATCACAACTAAATGGTTCCATGCGTCATTTCTTTCCATTTTCCTCTTGTATTTATATATATGGGTGCATCCAACATTTTATGCTCTTTTCCTTCCATGGTTTTCAATTTTAATCAATGTCATTTATATCTTTATTTCAACAGTCCTTGTTGGACTCTGGGTAGAACTCAAGGTTTCATACTTAGTATAAGGCGAGTGGAAAAAAAACATGTAAGAACATGGCAGAGGTACTTACATATGTCCCTAAATATTTGAATACACATTTCTATGTTTAAGATCATACATGGTAACATTACGGCACACAGAAAAAGAATCCTGTTGATATCTCAACAAAAACTAGAGCCTATCGATAGAAAACATCTTACTCGATCGATCGCTCTTCTGGTATGGACTACTGGAAAATTATATCTTGTCGGCAGAAATCGCCGTGAGCTCACCCTAGCTGCAACTTTGATTGGATAATTATCACGTGCTGAGGCGTGATTTCCATGACAACAGACGGGTAGAGTTGGACCGCATCTTCTACTAACGCTAACCTTATAAAATGTACCACCGCTTCCCTTCTGCTAATGCCCTGTGTTAACTTTTTATTTTATTATTTTATTTTAATTACAAATCTATTGTCTGTTTCAACCAAAATGGTAGTTTACTTTATATACTTGAGTTTTAGTTACGAATCCATTGTCTGTTTCATTCACAATGGTAGTTTACTTTGTTGTACTTGAGCCCTATCATGAACGAATGCTGGTGGTGGTGGTGGTCATACAGCCACATTTCATCAACATACATTCACCAATTCAGATGTGATTGCATCCAATATCTGTTTAACATATGTGATATAAATTGAAACGCTGAAAGACTTTCAATACTTAATCACATTAAGACTAGCATATGTAGCTATAATATCATAAATTTTTAAAACCATAAACTGTATGTACTTGGCCCTGAAATGGCAGCTTGTGTCCTTGTCAAAAGGTTGGAGCATGGGAGTTCTGTTGTGAGGAAGAAAGATGACTTCAATTTTGAATGGGCTAACCAGAGTGCCATGGGGTGGCTAGGACATTGTGATTAGAAATGCTTTAAATCTACAATGATCTTTCCCTTCAAGACACAGAGTGACCTCTGGAATGAAAAACCCAAGGAACCAATTCAGAAATCACACTGCCATCAGACGAGTCATTTTGATTGCCAGAGCACAAGCTGGAGGGTTTTGTTCTTGCCTTTTAAGGAATGGTATTTTGTAGCTTAGTCAGTTTATTAAATTACCAGCTTCACTGTGACACAACAGTACAGTAACATGTCCTTTAGATACTCTGAATCCAAGTGCCCGTCTTTCAAGATTTTCTAATGTATTTGTGGTTTGATATTTTTTTCCTGACATGCACAACCTCATCTGTGTCATAAACTTGCTCCAGAAGGTGGCCTTTTTCTTTTATAATTGTTTTGGTATTGTTCTGGGTAGACTTTTGCGGCTTCTTCATCAACAAATGCACAGCAACCAGTAAGCTGCTTACTTCTTAGATTAAAGCAGTTCCAGAAATGTTAAGCCAGCCTTGGTAGTAGTTGGCTTGCATCTAGAACCATGTTGTGTAAACTTGAAAACATCAGAATGGAAATCAGTATGGCACGATACACAATAAATACCATACAAAAAGCTTACATGGAAACATAGACAGGGGGAGAGGAGTTTATAGATGTTAAATGATGATATGAGGAGACACACCTTTGTCTACCAGTTTTTTCTTAAATGTGTCCGATAGTGGAAGACATAAATGGCTTAATAAACATATACTTGTTTTAAGGCACATATAACACTGTTTTATATCATAATTTAGTTATCTGTGTGTGAACAAGGGAAAACTGCACAGGTAGTAGCAGGAATGAAAAATTACAGGAGTGATATCCTGGGTCTCTGCGAGACATGGTGGAAAGGCACAGAGAAGAGATTGATCACAGGAGAAATGGTGTTGTCCTCGGGACATGAGGAGGAAAGTGCCCACTACAGTGAAGGGGTGGCTCTAATGCTGTCCAAGGAAGCACTGAAGGCACTTATAGAATGGGAAGCAATGGGACCCCGAATTATAACAGCAAGGTTTAAATCAGCCAAAAAGAAAGTAAATATAAACATCATCCAGTGTTATGCACCAACAAATGATAAAGAAGAATCTGTGAAAGAAGACTTTTACACCAGATTACAAAATGTCTTGGACAATAAGAAAAGAAAGGACATCACAATTTTGATGGGGGACCTAAATGCAAAAATAGGAACATACAACACTGGCTTTGAAGAAATCATGGGAAAGCATGGATTAGGTATGATGAACAAGAATGGGGAACTATTAGCAAACTTCTGTGCTTCAAGTCAACTAGCTATAGGAGGAAGCATATTTCCACATAAAAGAATACATAAAGCAACATGGATGTCACCAGACCACAGAACTGAGAATCAGATTGATCACATATGCATTCATAAGAAGTTTAAGTCATCAGTGCATGATGTGAAAGTATGTAGAGGAGCAGAAGTGGTATCAGACCACCATCTTCTGTTGGCTAAAACAAAATTAAAACTCAAGAAATTTACAACAGTATATAGCTATAGACAACAGTATAATGTGGGATATCTAAGAAATCAGGAAATAAGAGAAAAATTTTCAATCACAGTATCCAACAAATACCAAGTACTCCAACAGCTGGAAGATGAAACAGATACGGAAGACCACTAGCAACAAGTAAAAAACATATGGAATGTGAAGAAGTACTGAGAAAAAGAGAACATCAGCACAAAGCATGGATAACAACAGAAACCATTAGTAAGATAGAAGACAGGAAAAACAAGAAAGCAGATTTAAACAGAAGCAAAACCAGAAGCTCCAAAGCCAAGGCTCATAAAGTGTACTGTAGAAGCAAACAAAGAAGTAAGATGAAATATATTGATGATTTGGCAAGGGAAGCAGAGGAAGCTGCAGCCAAAGGAAATATGAGGGACCTGTACAACAACACAAAGAAGCTAACAGGGAAAAATAAGCAAGCAAATGGCCTCATAAAAGATAAGAATGGAAAATTGCTTAGTAATATACAAGAACAAATAAAGAGATGGACAGAACATTTTGAGGAACTTCTCAATGTACCATCTCCAACTAATCCCCCAGACATCAGAAGAGGAGCTACAAATCAGCTGTGAACGACCAAGTAGAGAAGAAATAAAGAAAGCCATAAAGCTTCTAAAAGATGGAACAGCAGCTGGTCCAGATTGCATTCCAGCAGAGGCCATCAAAACAGATATTGATACCTCTACAGAGATATTACAAACTACTTGGCAAAATCTGGGAGAGAGAGGAAATACCAGCAGAATGGAAGGAAGGTTATCTGGTCGAGTTGCCTAAGAAGGGAAATTTACAAGAGTGCACAAATTATAGAGGAATAATGTTACTATCAGTGCCAGGAAAAGTATTAAACAGAATCATCCTTGAGCAGGTTTTTGACAAAACAGATCCTGTACAGACCAGATAGCCACATTGAGAATAATAGTTGAACAAAGTCTGGAATGGAATTCACCGCTATACATCGGATTCGTGGACTATGAAAAGGCATTTGACAGTGTAGACAGAGAATCGCTTTGGAAATTGATGAGGCATTATGGAGTTCCCATGAAGATTATTAACTTAATAAAGAAGACCTATGAAGACATGACATGCAGAGTTCTTCATGAAGGACAACTTACAGAACAGTTTAGGATTAGAATGGGAGTGAGACTGGGATGCCTCTTGTCTCCATTTTTTTTCTTACTAGCAATAGATTGGGTTATGAAAACATCGACATCACACAACAGAAATGGAATCCAGTGGAATCTGACTAAACAGCTTGATGATCTGGATTTTGCAGATGACTTGGCTTTTCTGTCCCATAAGCATAATCAGATGCAAGAAAAAATGAAAATTCTCGATGAGAGGTCACAACAAGTGGGCCTGACAATACACAGGGAAAAGACAAAGATTATGAGAATAAATGCAAGAAATGATAACAAGGATGAACTTGAAGAAACACTTAAAAGATGTAGAATAGTATACATATCTTGGAAGTAATACAGACAAAGTTGGAGGGACAGACGGTGATATCAAAAAAAAAAGATTACAAAAAGCAAGAGGAGCTTTCATTGCATTGGGAAACATATGGAGAACAAGAGAAATCAAGTCCAACACAAAAATAAGAATCTTCAACTCAAATGTGAAGTCAGTCCTATTGTCTGGCTCTGAGACATGGAGAACAACAAAAACAACAACCAAAAAGCTAGACTTTTATAAACGGGTGCTTGTGTAGAATAGAAGGACTGAAATGGTATGACAAAATCACAAATGTGGAATTGATGACAAGAACCAGTGGAACAAGAGTTGAGAAGAAGACGCTGGCGATGGATAGGACACACATTGAGGAAACCTGTTGATAGCAATACAAGGCAGTCCTTGTTCTGGAATCCACAGGGAAAGAGAGGCAGAGGTAGACCAAAAAACACATGGAGAAGAGAACTGGAAACAGAGGTGAAAATGATGAGGAAAACATGGAAAGAACTTGAGCTGATGGCACAGGACAGGAAGACTTGGCATGTGTATGTTGAAGGCCTATGCTCCTTGGGGAGCTAAAGGGTATTGATTGATTGATTGATATTACACACTGCAGTGTATTTTTCACCAACATCTACATTTTAGTACAGCTGCCAATGAAGCAGGCAGAGAGTGACACCAAAAATTGGAAGACAGCAGTTGATGACCAACATCTCCCAAGATAATTAGGAGAGTTATGCACTGAGAAAACTGAGAACTCAAAAACAAACCTGCCACTTTAAAACCATAGATTTTATCTGTACAAAGTGTGACAGAGGCTATCACATACAAAACATTGCAGCCTTTCAAGACAGACAGATAATAAAGTGCATTCTGTATAATCACATTGTTAAGAGTTATCACTGTAGAATGTATTTTAGTCCTGTAAAATGGACACGTTCAGTAAATCATCCTCATGCTGAGATTTAAAACAATGCGTGCCCAGGAGTATTTTAAATGCATAAAAGACATTATTAAAACTGATTATGACATAATTAGCCTCCAATTTGTGTTTTTCAACATTATTTTAAATAATAATGTTATTCAACGGCCCTTAAATTTTGGTGGACGTTTTTCTTTGAAAGCAAGCATTCCTTCTATCCTGTCCTCTGTAGGTATAACCTAAGGATTGAAAAAAGATAAACGTAAGGGATATACAAAGATAAGTAAAGGGAATGTACAAAGATAAATGATAAGTCCAAAAACTCTTATTTATATGTATATATACATACGATATATATATATATTCCGTGCCTCTTTATGAGCTGAAGACAATTTTTATTTAAATCTAATGCATTCAAGTGTATCACATAAATGCTAATCTTCATTAGCACTAAACTGTAAAACCCCAAAAAACATCTTAGCACTCACTACAAGTGAATTTTCATCAACCCTTTTGGTCAGTAAACCTGCACCATATCACAGGTTCCTGCATGTTGGTGAAATTTCCAATGAAGTGACGCAGTCTCTCCTTGCAGGAAAAATAAACTGTTTTCAAATAACAAGTGCTAATCAGTTTAATAAATATTCTGTTTTACCTGAGCATAGTATGCTTCCTCATATCTCATTCCTGAATCAATCTCAACCTGTGAAAGTCAGGTAAAACTGATGACAATCTCAATCTTTGGGCATAACTGCATCATACATGATGAGTTTTATTATAAATGTGTGTCTGTATTGTGGCTAAAAACTGTGTCGTACATCATGGGTTTTTGAGGGATTGTATTGAGTTCAGTTTGAGAATAACAAAGTCTGGAAAGGAACTCACCTCTTTACATTGGATTTGTGGACTATCAAAAGGCATTTGACAGTGTAGACGGAGAATCCCTTTGGAAATTAATGAGGCATTATGGAATCCCCAAAAGATCAATTAATAAGAAAAACTTATGAAGACATGACATGTACAGTTCCTCATGAAGGACAACTTACAGACCTGTTTGGGATAAGAAATGGAGGCGACAATAATGCCTCTTGTCACCATTTCTCTTCCTATTGGCTATAGACTGGGCTATGTAAACATTGACAACAGCCACCAGATATTGAATCCAGTGGACTCCAGCTAAACAACTTCACAATCTAGATTTTGCCGATGATCTGGCACTTCTGTCACATAACCGTAATCAGATGCAACACAAAAATGAAAATATTTCATGAGAGATCACAGCAAGTGGGTGTGAAAATAAACAAGAATAATGAGAATAAATGCAGGAAACAACTTCAAAATTGTACTGAAAAAAAAACAGAAATAAAAGAGTCATACACAGACCTTGAAGCAATATAAACATAGTTTGGAGGGGCAGACAATGATGTCAAAAATGGGAATACAAAGGTCTGTGTGAGCTTTCATTGAGTTGGGAAATGTATGGGGATCCAAAAAACAAAAATAAATCAGGTCCAACACAAAAATCATAATTTTTAATTCAAATGTCAAGTCAGTACTACTGTATGGCTCTGAAACACGGAGAACAACAAAAACAACAACCAAAAAGCTAGACCTTCATAAATAAGGGCTTGCATAGAATAGAAGGCTTGAAGTGGTCTGACAAGATCGCTAATGTGGAACTGATGACAAAAAACCAGAAAAACAAAAGATGAGAAGACACTAGAGATGGATAGGACATATACTGAGGAAACCAGATGATTGCAGTACCAGGCGGTCCTTGCTCTGGAAACCCCATGGTAAGAGGAGTAAAGGAAAACCAAAGAACACATGGAGAAGAGAACTGGAGACAGACATGAAGGGCATGAAGAAAACACGGAAAGACCTTGAGCTGATGGCATGGGATAGGAAGACTTAAGTTTGGTTGAGAACTGAAGGGTGATGATGATGATTATGTTAAGTGACTAAAAATTGTAAACCTCAGAAATGAGGTATCTGAGGAAGGTGGTTGAAGTAACAAGAAGAGACTTGGTCCGCAACCAGACGATACGTCAAGGCCTAAAATCCCACCCCCTGCAGACCCAAGTAGAACAGTCCCAACTAAGATGGTTTGGCCATGTCTGCAGAATGGGAGAAGATCGGCTACCACGACAAGCATGGGAAACAAAGAGCCAGGGATCCAGACCCCCCAGGATGACCCAGAGTCCGCTGGGAGGTCAACATTAGACAATCTTTGAAGGACCGAGGACTAGAATGGAACCAGGCCAGGAGGAAGACAGCCGGTAGGATAGTCTAGCGCTCTCTCTTCCAAACCTCTACACCTCACGGTAGAAGGGGAACGACTAAGTAAGTTAGTAAAACTAAAAAATGTGCAGTTAATTTTGTGCACCCTATAAATGTTAAGCATAAACAAATGAAAATGTCATGTCTTTCACAATTTCATTCACAAAGCACTCTTAAAATTTCAGGTACTCTCCTGCATTTTACCACTGTCAGGTACAGCTGAATGATAATCTCATGCATTCTAAAATTAAACTCACTACTAAAAAAGGGCACGTTCTATATATATCCCAAGGCCGGACGCCAGAGGGAGTTTACTACCCACTGTATTTTTTGCGTTCCGAAAATGTATGTAAAATCTGCCTATGTGTACAAATCAGGAAAACTAAGATTTCATTTATTTACGTTATTCCTGGAGCGATTTTATTCATCTAAGGCTTAAAATATGCTCTGAATTATCCTTTAACTTCCTATGTAATTGTCTTTTACTTTCCCAAGTGCATGTTTCAATTCCGTGATTAGGTCTTTATAATTGGCCATTCTTGAAAGCGTGCTGCTCATCTAATCTGGATTCCAATGGCACTGTCAGATCAATCATTATAATCTGGCGAAATGACAGGGAGTGCAACACTACTTCTGGTCATCACTGACACTATCTCATCACTTCATGGTATGTCCCTCACCCTGGTAGGTCTACTGCCATTTCCAGTCATTTGCACCATCGAGATTAGCTGGTAAGCTAATATTTTTGGTTTGTTAACTGTCCTGCTCTCAGGAAGTATCTGTTTTTGTTTTTGTAACCCTAGTCTGATTTTGTTATTTGCATTCAACCTTGCCACGTAATGTTGTAGCAGCTAGCTCATATAGTACAGTTACTGTGCCGTCATGAATACAGTTCTTGTCCGAGTGAGATGTTGCATGCTGAAAGTGCATGTTTCAGAGTTTGCTTCTTTTGGGACAGTTGACTATGAGCCTCTTTGGATTTTCTCCATTTCACAAGATTTGTGGCTGATGGTAGAAGATGATATACTGAGTGATATTGAAGCTGTGTCACAGAGGTGCTATATGTCATGTACTACTCCATGTCAAGGGTCTCTGCAGAGCTCCATTCCTATGTAGACTACTGGCCTTGATGCACTTGCTGAATGACTTTTTCCACCCTAAGTATCTTAAATTTCTTGAAATACCATTATCTCTACACTCATTGTTCGATGCCTTAGAGTCACAATCAGACTTCATTCAGCAAGTGTCAGGTAAAATTATATGATATATAAACAAATTATTATGTAGAATATCAAATAACATGACTAATTCATACTAATCATTACTACCACTTCTACTATTTCACTCATTATTAAGTCTGGTCACTTATTTAGTATTGTTGTTTGTTGTCTGATTATCTGCATAAGCAACAATAATGCATTTAACAAGTAAACCATTGCCACAAACCTCTGAGCCTCGGTTTACTGCTGCCTTTGCCATTCGTAGAGCAATTGGTCCCTTTAAAAAAATGAAAGAAAGACAACGTTATAACCGTTAAGAAGAAACTACTTTCTAAGATTAAGTGTTTCTTTTGTACTAAGTGAGATGCAACCCTGCTATAACATGGATATTTCAATGATTTCCCATGAACACTGTCCAGACATTTAAAAAACAGCAAGGATATCATTTCAGCAAGCAGCCTGCATGTGTAAGACCCTTGAATTTTTCTCTGTTATCAGAGAATGTCAGACTACCACTAGGCTTAGCAACACAGGCCCACTCTGTTCTGGCAAACATTTGATACCCGAATTAAGAATGCTCAATCTGGTCCCATGCATCATGCTCTCCTGTGTTTCTCCTCCCCGATATTGTGTAACAATTTGTAAATAGTGTAAACAGCCACGGTTAAACAGCTGAAACAAAAAGTGCCTAAATTTAAGATGGTAGTGTACACAAAGTGCAAATTTCATTTAGGAGTCAATATGTCTATATATGATTAACAGATAAATGCCTGGAAGTAGCCAACATTTGAAATACACATAACTGTAAATTATAAAATCAATGAGATCACAACTGTACATGTAAACAACTGGAAAGTATCTTGTATGTTACCTCCTTCCACTGCAATCAGTGTTGCACTTTTTGAAATCTAGTTACTTTCACTATCAAGGTTTGCTAATCATACCAGAAACAGTTTAACTCATTCCCCCCAGGCTGTTTTTGGGTTTTACCCAGGCCCGAAAATGGATGCAGTTTTTTCAGACAGGTGAGGTTTTAAAAACAGACTGTGGACAAATACATAAGTTCAGTAGGTACTTATGTTATACATTTAAATGTGTGAAATTGACTGGAGAATCTTATGAATTGCTTCATATAATTAATTAATATGAATAGGTGTGTGTTATGTCTTGTGAAGTGTAGACTTGATAAAAAAAGTTTTTTAAAAAGTTTTTAAAATTGTATACTTAAACTTAAATATTTCAGCTCCCAATTAATGTATGGCAATAAAATGTTCAGAATGTCAGTGGACATTTAGTTTGAAACATATCTAGAAACTTTTATCACTATCACTTCATAGATGTTATTTTTATGATTTTTTTCTCAAAACCACATATGTTTGTAAAAACAACCACTCAAAATGTGTGCAATTTTTCACTTCAGGTTATATTTTAAAAACAGGCAGTAGATACACATTTTATTTAACTAGGTGTTGATGTTATACATTTAAATGTGTGAAATTGACTGGAGAATCTTATGAATTGCTTCATATAATTAATTGATATTAATAGGTGTGTGTTATGTCTTGTGAAGTGTTGACTTGATTAAAAAAAAATGTTTAAAAATTGTATACTTAAACTTAAATATTTCAGCTCCCAATTAATGTATGGCAATAAAATGTTCAGAATATCAGTGCACATTTAGTTTGAAACATATCTAGAAACTTTTATCACTATCACTTCATAGATGTAATTTTTATGATTTTTTTTCTCAAAACCACATATGTTTGTAAAAACAACCACTCAAAATGTGTGCAATTTTTCTCTTCAGGTTATATTTTAAAAACAGGCAGTAGATACACATTTTATTTAACTAGGTGTTGATGTTATACAAATTGATTGGGAAATTGACTGAAGAATCTTGTGAAATGCTGTAAATAATTATTTGATGTAGGAAAAGTGTCTGTCATGTTATGTGAAGTGTAGACCTGATCAAAAATAACTGGAAAAAAAGATAAATAAAACTGTGTACTTACATATGTCAGCTCCAGTTTAATCCATAGCAGAAAAATCTCAGAATATCAGTGCACATCCATTTTGAAACACAACACATTTTACCACAATCACTTCAAATATATAATTTATACGATTTTTTTCCTACACCACATATTTTTGAAAAAAAAAACAATCAACTATGACTAATATTATTTACACCAACTAAATTCTATTTTACATTTCCCAGAAGAATTTGCTACTATTCACATGCTTTTATGGTAGTCATAAAAACATTGTGGGTGTAGATGTGGCTGGTCTGGACATCCAGTGCAATAATAATGAGAGCGCTGACGACGAGCAGGTGTGCTGCAGTGGACACAGTTCTTATCTCTTTTTGCATAACATACAAGATGCCTTGTGTCACACTGGTACTCTGAAGTTGAGGCAGCTTGGGATCTAACAATATTAGTAGCTGCATTTTCTTGGACACTAAGTGGACTCAAAACAGCAGAAGCTTCAGTTAGTTGGTGAAGCAGATTTCTTTTGAACTGCAGCAGTGATTGCTTTTCACCTTGATGAAAACAGTATAAAACTGAAGCATTCACCTGCACTATTTCAAGCAGCCAGAAGAAAATTTTTTTCCACCATTTAACAGATTTTCTGTTGTGCACACCATAATAACCAACTTTTTGATCCAGGAGATCACACCCATTCATTGAATTGTTGTATTCATCTATCATTTTTGGTTTGACAATGTGCTTCCGTGTCGTTATGGTCTCCACTTTGGCCTGAGAAGATACAAGGAAAACCAATTTCTTGGCCTTTTTGTCTCTAAATGCTGTACACAACACTGTGCTTGTTTGTGTCATATACCATCTGTATTCCAGATAACTAAGGCGCAGAGTCTTCAGCTGTAATGGAAAATTTCTTCGGATAATGTTCAGAGTACCAGTGTAGTATTGCTTGTTATCCAGAAAGAAGTCAATGAGTTCTCTTGTGGTGTAATACCTGTCAGCAAATAAATGGTGACCTGTACCCAAAGACTGTATTAGGGTCTGAAAAAAAATCTTCACAGCTTGCGATACACTGTTTGTATCTTGACAGCACTTCATGATCATATGAAGTATCAGAACCAAAATATGTGAACATGTTCACCACATATCCAGTTGCTGAATCACATAAACCAAAGACTTTTATGTGATATTTGCTTGGTTTACTTGGATTATACTGCTTATATTGCCATCTGCCTTTATACCCTATTACCATTTCATCCAAACTGAGATTTTGGAATGGGTAAAAGGCACTCTGAAATTTTTGCAACAACATGTTCATAAAAGGTTCAATCTTTTCTTTTCCTTGTGAATTTTCATCAGAGGCATGAAGCATTGTATGATATAATGCTTCAAATCTACTTCTTGAAAACATCTGACGAAACCAAGGAGTATAAAATTCTGCAGATGTAGACCAGTAGTCGCGAATGCATGGTCTTTTCTGAATCCCAATATTTATTAGGACAGCAATAAACTTATCAAGTTCATGGCGTGTGACTTCGGTCCACCGAGAATACAATGAATATTGTTTCGCAGGGTTATTTTGAATACATTTGAGTCTGGCATAATCATTGATGCACTGGCACATGAAATCTTTAACCTCATCTGTAAACAAAACATTGAAACATTTCAATGGGGTTGACAGGTCAAGCCCCTCAGTCACACCTGGTGTTCTCTTTGGACAAAATCGAAATGCATTTTGTGTCATGCCCTCAGCAATTTCTAACCCCTCTGGGACATCTTGTGAGGATGCACCTGCCTCTAGACTTGTGGCAGTTCTCGTAGCTTCACTGTTGGTCAGAATGGGGTTTTTAACCCCTTCCTTTTCCTTTAGTGACTGAAAGTTTAGCTCTTTTTATACCAGCCCTACCTGATGCATGTTCAATCAGCTGATCGGCATCGCCGTCAGAATAATCACTTTCATGAATATTCTGACACAAAGTCTTTACAATGTCTTCATCGGAATCACTAAACATAACTTCTAAATCAGTGTCGCTCGAGTTATCTTCTGTCCACTGAGAAATAGCACTCCTGCTTGCTCAGCTGAAAGCCGGTGTTTAGAAGAAGAATCTTGATCCATTTTGTTTGTAAACAAAGGATTAGAAATGGATATAAAACACACAATTTTAGCTTCACAAATTTTTTTTTTTTGCTCACAAACGTCCATAAACATGTGCCAGATGTAATGAAATGATTTAAAAACCGGCTAGTTGCTAGGTATTTTATAACTTTCCGTTCAACTTCGACATATATCACATTGGCGCGTCACGCGTCACTGGTCAGATCGGAAGTCCTATGTGACGCGCCAGTTTGGACGGAATGAGTTAAGTTGGAAAAAATGCCTTCTATACATACAAAAAGCAACAATTTTATAATTTACAGCTGAGCGTTAGCATGTTGATCTTCAACAATAAAGCTGTTATATAAACAATAAAAACAAAATATAAACGTTCCTGGCCTGGTTCCATTCTAGTCCTCGGTCCTTCAAAAATTGTCTAATGTTGTCCTCCCAGCGGACTCTGGGTCATCCTGGGGGTCTGGATCCCTGGCTCTTTGTTTCCCATGCTTGTCATGGTAGCCGATCTTCTCCCATTCTGCAGACATGGCCAAACCATCTTAGTTGGGACTGTTCTACTTGGGTCTGCAGGGGGTGGGATTTTAGGCCTTGACGTATCGTCTGGTTGCGGACCATGTCTCTTCTTGTTACTTCAACCACCTTCCTCAGATACCTCATTTCTGAGGTTTGGATCTGGCTTTTGTGGGTTGTAGGAATAATGACATAACATCATTAAATAAATGTGAGTGAAGATCATGCTGAACGGCATGTATATGCCCAATGTAGTAAAATTCTATAAATAAATATTTTAAAAAAAGATAAAATATTAACCTGTGGGAGAATCTCTTCTGCTAGTTGTACAGATCTATGGTATGCAGCATCTCCATTATCATTCTGTTCCACACAGTGGTTGACAACACCAAGTTCGTTCGCTTCCCATCCATCCAGAACTCTACTTGTAAAAATCAGTTCTTTGGCAATAGCAGGACCAACAACACGCGGGAGACGCTGTGTGCCCCCAGCACCAGGAATGATGCCACGACTTGTTTCTATCAATCCGACTTTGGCATTACTGGCTGAAGTATGGAATGTGTAAACAATTTTTTAAATAATACATCTCTTAACTCACTCGGAAATCTAAAACAAAACTGTACTGTAATTTATTACATACAGATAAGGTAATCTGAATAAATTCTACTCATAATCATCACAATTAATTAAGAAATTATGTAACACAGTATCAGTTATATCATCTACAAGAACCTGGTTACTGGTTATTTAGCCAAAATCATCTACAAGAACCTGGTTACTGGTCATTTAGCCGTAATCATCTCATAATCATCTACAAGAACATGGTTACTGGTTATTTAGCCATCAACAAATATGCTATAAATCAAGGTGCAACAAATTTTCTCAAGATGTAAGACATACAAAAATTAATTTGTAAATTACTTTTGCTTTGTCATTATGAAGCATTCACTTTTGAAATCAACATAAGCCCAGACATCAGTCTGCCTTTAGAATACACCATTACAGTACAAGCAACCTGCATAAAACTTTGTCTAATTGTGCTCATTCTGGCTGTTTCAATGCCTGCTATTTTAGAAGACTTTTCACTATATCAGTTGATACTATTAAAGATCATTATTAAAGATCAAAATGGCATGAATGGAAAACATCCATAGGAGCCACGAGTCTTCAGGAACTGGTGTGGATCTGCTGTCCTGGTCGTGCAAGGGTATGCGGCAATGAGAGAACTGACAGATTAGCTTCGAGAGCAACCATAGTGGAGACACTGGATACAGATAAAGGAGAGATACTAAAGACTGGTCATGCAGGGGTGTGGCAATGAGAGAGCTGACAGACTAGCTTCGAGAGCACCCATAGTGAAGACACTGAACACGGATAAGGGAGAAAAACTAAAGACAGTTAATGATCATCTTTTAGAGAATGACACTGCAATAGATGAATCAACCAGGTTAAGACTTGGAATTTGGCATCAAAGGTACGACTAGCTGGGATGGACATGCTAGAGGATGCATCCATCATGCATAAAACCAGCATGCTACAGGAACAATTAGCATTCATACCCTTTGACATATGCTGAGGGAGTCTGGGCACCTACGAGTGTGCCCGGAGTGAGGTGATGTCATTCTGATCAACAATAACAATAAAAGATCAGAAAAAATTAAAAGATTAAAAATAAAAGATTATTGCTCTATGTTTCTTCTGCAATCTAATATTGTATGCTGCTATAATAATGCTGCAACTTTTGACACTTTAATTCCTTAAAAACATTTCAATTTTCGTGTATATGATACATGCCTCTCTTTGCCAGCAGCAGTTTTGGTTATTTTTTGTTTGTCACCTTGAAATCCAAAAGGCCATTTTAAAAACTAAGTAGCCTAATAAAATTCTAGATAAGAAAAGAAAAATCATGGAATAATTAGACATAACTGATGCTGGCTATGAACAAGAATAATAATGCTGAAAATTTCAAAAAACCAAGCATTTTCTTATTAACTTTCAGCCTGAGACTATACTGATCAACTGCTGAACTAGGGACTATCAGAACATTTAGAGCATTAGCTTCTAAATTAAAGGATTTCTATAGCTACATATATATATTTACTTATTTATTGTATTATTCCATTTATACATGCTATGGGGTGCATCAAAATTCTCTATACCTGCCACTCGTATATCACAAGCAAGGGCCATTTCAAGTCCACCACCTAGGGCCGCTCCATCAATAGCTGCTATTGTTGGCATTGGCAGGTTATGGAGTTCTGATAGAGAGAACCTTAGTTTTGCGACAAACGCAGAAACTTCTTCATTTGTCATTTCCAGTCTTTCCTTCAGGTCAGCACCTATGCCACAACACAGATTCAAGGAACAACAATTAAACTTAATTTCTTCTTACACATCAATACATTAAAATAGAGCATTCAATTGGCTAAGCGGTTAGAGTGCTTGCCTCTCGCTGCAAAATTACCGGGTTCTGGGACCGAAACCTGGTAGCTGTACACCTCCGTCTACCCTGCTGCAAATGGGCCCCTGACTCTGCTCTTGAGTTAGGGAAGGCAAAGGCAGTGAGGAAGGGAACTAGTCACCCAGCCTCATGAAGCTGGATCTAGTATTGTGGTCTCTAACACTTTACTCCCCTATGGCAGTATCTGCTATGGGACTACCTTTGCCTCCACATTAACGTAAACATATAAAACAACTCATCCAGTATCCAAATGCATGTATACAATGCAAACATTACAAGCGCATAATCACATATACAAGCACAGGCACTTATTAATAATACAAATATGAATTTAACATGCTTAAGAATGACATACACATAAAAACAGGCACATTAACACACATACAAATAAAGGTATATAATCATACATACACAGACAACATCATTCAATCACATGCATATCAAATAACAACCACACTTTACACAATCAAGAAAAACACATTCATAATCACATGTATGTACATACATCATGAACACACATAAACATATGTACTACAAACCAGACAAAATACACAGACAAGCAAATTAGAAAATATACATAATAATGGCTTGCAAAACAACAGAGTACAAAGTATATAACCCCATACACATATGCACAACTATTGCACAGCAGTCATATCAATGAAACAGAATGCAAAGTCTTTTCAATTTGGACATGCACCCTAATATAACCAACGGACCCTGTGTCTAGGATGAACGGGCTCGCCTCGCCAAGACAAGGCAAAATTTAATTTTTTTTAAAGCTATATACACAATCACATATAGGCATACATCACAGAAACTTGTATGACTGTGCATATATATACACCTTTCTCATCTCTTCCTTTTCACAGATTGTAATCAACAATAGCTCTTAAGAATGTCTAATCTCATCTTTATATATTTCTCCTGATGATTTCTTTTTCTTTTTTCATGTCACCTTCAAAATCTTGCTTTCTCTGAAAAGGACTACCTCAGACAGTGTCTGGTCCATCTCTTGTTTATCTCTATCACTCATCTATTAACAGTTTGTCAAGTGTTCTGCAGTGTTGATACCACCTCATTATTGCAGGTATAGTGTGCTCACGCTTAACACATTAACTACCGAATTGAAAAACACACTGTGGCCGAATTAAATTTTTTCCCATTTTCATCCTGTAGGTGTTTGCACAAAGTAAGCTGTAGTTTTCGTAACTGTTTACAGATTTTTATGAATTACACGTCATTTTAAAGATAAATGAATGCACTATTACAATAAACACCGGTTGTAACTCTAATAGAGGTTGTTGCTATTTAACGGGCCTCCGATGTCCGATGACTTGCAATATTTTCACAATTATGACTGCTTGCGCCCCATCTCTATCAAAATCACAATTTCAATCAATGTGCACACCGTTTTCACTCTTGTCCTCGTCGCTAGATCAATCAGTCAATTGTTGAAACACGTTTCTATCCTATTCAGCCGTTAGACGAGATGTACACGCATTTTTTGTGGTCCTATCACTAGTTGCCACGGTAAACAGTTTTACACGATTTAGTAACTAACCCAATACGCTGAAAAATATGAACATAATATCAATTTTCCAGTGTTCTACAACAACCATGCTTTGGGAATTTGTTTTCCGGTGGCAACTTAAAATCTCAAACCAGATCAGAAAGTTTTTCAGTACATTTTTCATTCGTTGTATTACTAAAATTAGATTGGCGCCCTGAGCGGCTTGCGGTCCAAATGTGATTATTTTGTGAGCCGCTCATAGCGGCTTGCGGTAAATAATGTGTTAACACCCGAGAAGAGTCTACGGTTTCCTCCCCCCCCCCCCCTTAAAGTTGCTAAATCTCTACAGCAGATGATAAACAAAAAATAAAGGACTATATTTTGTTTTTAACAGTTACACTATAACAGGACATAACATATTGTCCTTTAAAGTTTACCAGGGTACAATAAATACGAAAAACAAATTTTAAAAAAGAAACAAAAAAAACAACGTAAATATAGGCTTGCTTTAAACCAAAAAAAAAAAAAAAAACATCAAATTATTGCTTTAACAGTTTTCATGGATTTTTAATTTTGATTTTAGATGTTATTGATCTACCACTCCTGACATAAGTAAGCATGCCGAAAGCCATTCTTACATCTATATTTTCTTCTTCATTTCCCTGTTTTTTCTGTAAAGCAGTGATACTCTCTCATTATGCCAAGAAATATACTTTCATAATGATCACAAGTAAATAAGCTGATGCACACAAGCATACAGAACATTCATCATCTACATTTGTGAAAGAAAACAAAAATTAATTTATGTAAACAAACATGCCCATACCTGCACAAAAGACCCCTGGGACTTCACTACGAACGACAACCACTCTGATGCTGTTTTTAAACTTCAATTCTTGCATAGAATCCAAAAACTGAAGAGAATAGAAAAAAAAATGAATATCCAAGTTTACTGGATCATAGCTTAACACAACAAAAGTAATATGAAATGTGTGCATTATGAACAAAATTGTAAAGCCACCTTGTTACCCATCACTAATAGTCTAATTTAATAATTAAGAAATGAAAAAAAAAAAAAAAGAAGAAAAAAATAGTTTTATTGAATCACATAAACGAATATGCCTTTATACGAGGGCTATTCCAAAATCAACCTCCGACTGGCTGCTAAAAATAATCAAAAATAGAGGAAAAATCTTATTACATACAAAACTTACATACATAACTGCATTACTTTTCCACATAGTTGCGACCCAAATTCAGGCACTTGTCGTACCGTGGCACCAGCTTTTGTAATCCCTCGTCAAGGAACGGCACTGCCAGGTTACCCAGCCAGTTGTTGACTCCATCCATGAGCTCCTCGTTGGTTTCGAAGCGCTGGGTAGCCAGCCAGACCTTCATCTTGCCGAAGAGATGGTAATCGCTTGGCGCCAAGTCCGGGCTGTAAGGGGAGTGGTTGAAAATCTCCCAGATGAACTGCTCGAGTAAAGCCTCTAAGCAAGCCGCAGTGTGGGGCCGTGCGATGTCGTGCAGGAGAACGACGCCCTTGGTGAGCATTCTGTGCCTTTTTTGGGATCGACCTCCTATGCTTCTTCAGCGTTTCACAATAAACTTCTGACATTATTGCGGTCCCTGGTGCCATGAATTCTGACAACAAAATTCCCTTGCGGTCCCAGAACACTGTAGCCATCATTTTTCGGTGTGAAAATGTTTGTTTGAATTTCTTGGGCTTGTTTGGAGAATGAATGTGCATCCACTGTTTGGACTGTTCCTTCATCTCTGCATCCACGAACTGAACTCAAGTCTCGCCCCTAGTCATGATTCTGTCAAGAAATTTGTCCCGCTCTTCCCGGTAGCGCAGAAGGAACGTCAAAGCTGAGCCCATTCTTTGAGCTTTGTGAACGTCAGTCAGTTGTTTTGCTATATGTTTTGGAACATGGGTAACCCAATCTTTCTGTGACAATTCAAAACAGACTAGTCCTCGAAATTTGAGGAAATTCAGCAGAAAGATCTGAAATCATGAAACGATGCTTTTCACCCACGACTTAGTCGACTTTTGGAACGAGTTCATCAGTCACAATTGAGTGTTGTTCTTGTCCCCCCTCGTCATGCACATCTGTGTGCCCATCCCTGAATTTCCTGCACCAATCCCTCACAGAACTGTCACTCATAATGTTATCACTGTGCACACAACACAATCGACGATGAATCTAGGCAGCGCTGTATCCTTCTGCTTGCAGAAAACGATTCACACCATGGACCTCACAGCTGGCAGGAGTGTCGATGACAGGGTCCATGTTTACTCGGTCGCTACTCGTGAACAACTGAACAATTGGGACTGTGGGTTTGCATGTAGCAAGATAACACAATACTGATTGCTGCAGGTAATGCGCTGTGTCGCAATGGCAACCAGTTTATTTTTACCAGCCAATAAGAGGTTGGTTTTGGAATAGCCCTCGTATTAACTTATACTTGATGTATTATTTTTTTTTTTTACCCCCAAATTTTATTCCTTTTTTTTTTAAGTTTCTTATTAATGATTTAATTATCACTCCAAGTATTGACTGTTAAATAATTACAGATTATTTATTTAACTTATTGAATTGTCATTATAGGTATTCATAATTACTTCCATTTTTTATTATTATTACTCTTAAGAGATTTCTAAATTGTGTTTTATTATCTGATTTACTTATTTCATATATTATTAACAATTATATATTTATTTACTCATTTCTATTCTCTTCTTATTGTTTTTAGTTTCATTACTATTCTTATACCTACAAGTTTTTACTTCCACTATCATTCGCCATTCATTCTTTTTCATGATTACAATCCTACTTTTATTCTCTTCCTTCTTCCAGTGCACTAAACTACCTCTACCACTTATCACCAGTATTTTGTTTCTTACACATTTAGGTTATTTCTCACCTTCTTCTATGTTTTTAAAAAATGCAGAGTTTTACAAAAGGCAATAAAATATAGTAATTCTCTGTTCTGCCCATGCTGTGGCAGACTCACTAATGGCTAGTTGTGTGACCAATAAGTATGTTCTGCAAATTATTCTGCATAAAAATATGGTATACCTACTTTCTCTGATGAATGTCTTTCTTCTTCTTCGATCCTTAACCACCGACCGTCAAAGCAGTCAGTGGCCATCACGCCTAGTGGCGTCTTGTAGGGCAACAACAAATTGATTCCACTTTGCACGGTCGGTGGCCATCCTTCGTACAGTGCCCCAACTCTGGTTCATTCTTTGCATCTCAGCCTCCACAGTCCTCCGCCAAGTTGTTTTTGGTCGGCCTCTCTTTCGCTTTCCTTCGGGGGTCCAAAGCATAGCTGTTCTTGTGATGGCATCGGGGTCTCTTCTGAGGACATGACCAACCCAGCTCCAGCGTCTGCCAGCTATGATGGTGTGCATGTCCTCTTGCTTGCTACGAGTAAGCAGATCTTGGTTGGTGATGGTATTCGGCCAAAAAATGCGGTGAATTTTTCTTAGGCATGTTGTGTGAAAAGAGGACAATTTTGACATTTCCTTCTCTGTGACTCTCCAGCATTCCGCACCATAGAGAAGCACAGAAAGCACGCAGCTCTGGTATAATCTTAATTTTGTGATTGTGCTGTATTGGGAGGACTTCCAGATGTTATTTAGGCTAAAGAAGGCTGTTCTTGCCTTATTCATTCTGATGTTGATGTCTTTGCCTGCCCCACCGTCTGGTCTTACTATGCTTCCTAGGTATGTGAAGGTATCTGTCTGTACCAATTGCTGATTCCTTACTGATATGGGCTCAGGGTTGCTAACATTGAGCGTCATGACCTCAGACTTCTTTAAATTGATGTTCAAGCCCACCTGCTGGCTAAATTTATTAAGTCTATCCGTTTTTTCCTGGATGTGTTGATGTGAATGTGCCAGCAGTGCAATGTCATCTGCATATTCCAGATCTTCCAATGTAGAAAATGTAGTCCATCTTATTCCTCTTGGACTGCCCTCTGTTGTCTGGCGCATCACCCAGTCTATGACTGTTAAAAAAAGAGTGGTTGATAAGGGGCATCCCTGTCGTACTCCTGTCTTCACCTCGAAGGTTAGGTTGCTCTGCCCAACACTAAACGTAAAGTTGGCATAGAGGCTTTTTATGATTGCCACTATGCAGCTTGGAATTCCATAAGCCCTCAGTATTTTCCATAAACTGTCCCTATGTATGCTGTCAAAAGCCTTTTCAAAATCAACAAAATTTATGTAAAGCTGTCTTTGCCATTCTGAGCACTGCTCTATAATGTTCCTGAGAGTGAATATATGGTCTACACATCTTCTGTTCTTTCTAAATCCTGCTTGTTATTTCCTCAGTTTGTAGTCTACTGCCTTTGAAATTCTCTGTATAATTATCCTGCCTAGTATTTTGCTGGGAACTGAGAGAAGAGTGATTCCTCTCCAATTATTGCAGTCTGCAAGATCTCCCTTTTTGGGCAATTTGACAATTATTCCTTTGTTCCACTCTGATGGTGTTGTCCCCGTTTTCCACACTTGTGCAAATAGTGGTTCTAATAGTTCTGCTGCTAGCTCAGGGTCTGTCTTAAATAGCTCTCCATTTAAGTTATCATGGCCCGGAGCTTTACCGTTCTTTAAACCTTTGATTGCTGTGATGATTTCTTCTTTTCGTGGAATGTCTGTATTTACATCTAGATCGTTTTCAGCCTCAGGAACATTCAATTGTGTCTCTGGTATTTCCTTGTTCAGAGTTTCTCTGAAGTGCTCTGCCCATCTTGTTTCCTGTCCCTCTGCTGTCTTGATGAGATTTCCTTGCTTATCTCTTACTAATGTAATATTGTTTGCACCTTGTTTTCCGCTGATGAATTTAGTTATTTTGTATACTGTGCTTTGTTCATTTCTCAGTGCTGCCTCTTCTGCCTGTTTTGCAAGATCGTCTAGGAAATTCCTTTTGTTGGCTCGGGTTTGGCGTTTAACTTCCCTGTCCAGCTGGCTGTACTGTTCGCTATATAGTTGCTTTAACCTGGGGGACTTCGCTTCTGTTTTCTTTCTTTTCATTTCCTTTCTCATCTTTATGGTGTTTAGTGTTTCTGGTGTTATCCAGTCTTGCTTCTTCCTTTCCTGGAATCCTAAGCATGATTTGCTACTTTCCTTATATACTGTTGAAATGGTGTTGAAATTCTGGTCTATATCATCAGTCAATGTCTTTTCCTGGCTTTTGGCAAATTGATATCGTTTCTTAATGTCGGCCGCAAAAGCTTTTCTGGTAAGGGGGTCCTTCAATTTGCTGATGTCAAACCTTTTCTGTGTAGTTACAGTTGGTCCAGCCCTTCTTAGTTTCACTTTCAGTTTTGCTACTACTAAATGGTGATCACTTCCCACATCTGCACCTCTTCTTACCTTCACATCTTGTAATGCATGTCTCCATCTACCGTTAACCATGATGTGGTCTATCTGGTTTCTGTCCCGACCATTTGGTGATTCCCATGTTAACTTGTGAATTTCCTTATGTGGGAAAAGTGTTCCTCCAATGACCAGGTTGTTAATGCTACAGAAACTTATTAGCTTATCCCCATTTTCGTTTGCTGTTCCGCTGCCGCATTTCCCCATTGTTCTTTCATTATATGTATTGTGTGTACCAACTTTCGCATTGAGGTCTCCCATTACTATAACAAGATCATATCTAGGTGTGTCTTCCATTTCTTTCTGCAGTTGTTGATAGAATTCATCCTTGACCTCCTCATCACTATCATTCGTTGGTGCGTAGCATTGTATTATTGTAGTGTTGGTGAATCTCCCTCTCAATCTCAATCGTATCAGTCTGTTGTTGATGGGTTTCCATTCCAGTAATGTCCTTTCTATCCCTTTCTGTAGAATAATGGCTACGCCTTCACTGTGCTGTCCATCTTCTACTCTGATGAATGTACACGTGCCAAAAATGAAAAGAAATTCTTGATGATTCAACAGAAGACACTTTTTAAGTATTATCTACTGTTACAGTTATGGAAGGTAGAACTATACAGAGTTTGGAATAATGTAGAATATTTGTCTACAATTTAACAGAGAAATGTTCATGCAGGGCAACAGATAAACCTCGAGTAACAGGTACAGAATAACATTATAACAGTTAAAAATTAAAAACTAAGAAATAATTGCTAACTTCTCAAGATGTGATGAATCTTCCTTAAAGTTCTTTGATCTTAAGTTTCTCTTCCTTAAACAATCCTTCTCCATTCTTCTATCCTTGATAGCTTCATTAACATTATTTTCTAATCCCAACTCTTCATGCATGGAGGCATATCTGGAGTCATCTTTATATGACCACCAGCTATGCACAATGCTACAATATATGTACGTGGAAGTGAACTTATGTCTGTGACACTAATTACACCTTCATTGACTCTTGAAATCGTCCACACACTTCCAGGGATTACCCCTGTGGTGAAACTTGTTGAGAACTCAGCATTGCACACTAAGCCTGGAGAAGTCACTTTGAGCCCCAGACGTGATTCTTTGGCTGTGACCTGGTTGACTGCATGCATAAGGATCTCACTATGGACCCAGTGATAGGCAGGGGGAGCTGAGATTGGCTCTGTGCAGGACGTGACAATTCCTTGGGACAGCCCAGAACCAGAGCACAGTATTTTAGCTCTGCATAGTTGGAGAGTCCCCTTGGATGGCGGAGAATGCACAGTATGCCCAGCGCTTCTTACTCTTAGCTTGGGACTAGATGTGACAATCCTTTGAATGCAAGCCAAGCTGGAGAAACTGGAGTTCATGTCTTCAACTCAACACATTTTGGGATGGCAGAAAAGCCACAAGAAAAGCCTAGATCTACAGTGCAGATAATACCAAGGAGTCTTCAACTTGGTATTGGCTGCAAAAGAGTGAGAAGCTCAGCAGCCCTAGTTACACAACAATCCCAACTCTTCAAGATCATGTTTATTTTGATCATCCATCTTCTCGAGCAATGATGCATCTACATTAGTATACATCATTCCAGAACTACAGTTGCTTCATGTAGTTCCCATGGGTCTTTGAGGAGATGAAGTCAGAGCAGGACCATTTCTCTCACCAGGCATTTCATAAGCAGCAATTAAGGTGAGATTATGCAAAGGCGTCACTACTTTCTCATTAAAAAAAAAGATGCACCAGAAACAATCATTGCAAGGTTACATGCATGAAATGCATCGGACAGGTTTCTTGCAAGGTGGTAACTGCAGCAGAGGCTTTGTGTTCCTTAAAGAGCAAGAAACCAGGAGAAATAGCAGTGCTGTTAGTATAAGAATATAATCAACATCTAATTAATACAAACCCTTTGGATAATGTTTCGTCCCATAGCATTTTTGTAACGAAACCTTCTCATTGACATCACAGCAATACCTGAAAATGTATGTCATATCATGAGCAACAAGTCAAAACGCATGTCAAAAATTGTACGATACCGGTACTTAACAAAGTATTTGGTAAAATAAGAAGTAACTTAACATTTATGTGAAGGTTTAAGCAAAACCTGAAAAATATAGTTGATAAACTAAGCAAGAACTATGAACATATGTAATGTTGGTAAAGCATTAGCTAAAAGCTTTTTAATGAGCAATACTTCAAAATAATATGACAGTGATAGGGGATACATTTATGTTTCATAAAATTAATTTTCTTTGTTGATTTTGGAATTAAGACAGCTCACAAAGGTGAAGTATCCAAAAAGAACATAATGATTTATAAGCTATCTTTCTCTTTTCTAATGCAAATTTTCTTCATCTCCCTCTTAGCTTGCACGTAATTGCATGTTTTATGCACTGGTGTTTCTTCTTCACTGAGAAGCAAACTGCAAAAGACATTACAAGTCTGCAGCTTATATTATTCATTACCCTCAGTTCCCTATGGAGCACTGGTCTGCAACAAACATCATGCCAATACTTCTAGTCCTTTTGAAGGTCTTTCCACAAATCCCTTTTATATCCGTCCCATTTCCTTCTTAATATGTTTGGTCTCCCTTTCTTTCTTTGGGGACTCCAGAATAATGACTCCCTCACATTGAAATCAGCTGTCATCCTCAGTGTGTGTCCTTTCAAACACCTCCTTCTTCTTCTTCTTTGATCCTTAGCCGCCGACCGTCAAAGCAGTCAGTGGCCATCACGCCTGGTGGCGTCCTGTAGGGCAACAACAAATTGATTCCACTTTGCTGGGTCGGTGGCCATCCTTCGTACAGTGCCCCAACTCTGGTTCATTCTTTGCATCTCAGCCTCCACAGTCCTCCGCCAAGTTGTTTTTGGTCTGCCTCTCTTTCGCTTTCCGTCAGGGGTCCATAGCATAGCTGTTCTTGTGATGGCATCGGGATCTCTTCTGAGAACATGGCCAACCCAGCTCCAGCGTCTGCCAGCTATGATGGTGTGCATGTCCTCTTGCTTGCTCCGAGTAAGCAGATTTTGGTTGGTGATGGTATTCGGCCAAAAGATTCATTGAATTTTTCTTAGGCATGCTGTGTGAAAAGATGACAATTTCGACATTTCCTTCTCTGTAACTCTCCAGCATTCCACACCATAGAGAAGCACAGAAAGTACACAGCTCTGATATAATCTTAATTTTGCACTTGTGCTGTACTGAGAGGACTTCCAGATGTTTAGACTAAAAAAGGCTGTTCTTGCTTTGTTCATTCTGTTGTTGATCTCTTTGCTTGCTCCGCCATCTGGTGTTACTATGCATCCTAGGTATGTGAAGGTGTCTGTCTGTTCCAGTTGCTGATTCCTTACTGATATGGGCTCTTTCAAACACCTCATCACCTTGTACTCCTCTGGTATTTGTGTGGTTCTTTCCAGCAGCTCCTGATTGGAGTTCGAGTCGAACCGTGTCTATTCTGTGCAAGCCCTCACTTATAAAAGTCTGTCACTTTGTTTTTGTTGATCTCCTTGTTTCAAAGTCCTACAATATGACTACCTCAACATGTGAACTTTCTTATTTTTGTATTTTACTTGATTTCTTTTTATTTAAATATATAGTCCAATGCAGTGAAAGCTTCTTTTGCCTTTCATATTCTGATTCTCATACCACTGTCGGTTCCATCAACTTTGCTTATGTTGCTGTCAAGATTTATGCATGTTAGCACCTTGTAGGGATGTATCTCCATGTGCAACATGACTATGATTTGCTGCTTTTAGGCGGCCATCACGAGATCTCACACTTTGAAAACATTCCTATGGCCGACTCTGGTGTCACAGTCTGCTTTGATGTCCTCTTTTGGAACTTCATCTAGGCTTTTTCTTCTTGGAGCTGCGGTAACGCAGTGGTTAGTGCACTGGCTTCCTAGCTCGGTGGTCCATGGTTCCATCCCCAGTTGAGGTGGGATTTTTCAGACCGCAAACGGCTCCGAGTTCAACCCAGCCTCATGAATTTGGTACCTGAGCAATTTCTCGGAAGGTTAAGGCGGCCGGCGAGATGCTGACCACATCACCCCTAGTGAGCCGTTGGTCAAGAAAATATGCCTCAATGGGCGTGTAACGGCATCCTTTTCCTTCTTAGAAGCTTTATGACTTTCAGTTAGCTTGTGGCTCATTTTCTGTTAGCTGCATTTATGGGAGATCTTGTCATGCTGGTCTATTTAGATGCTCCTAAAAATATTCTGTAAATTTCTTCTTTGGCTCTTAAATGTCGTTTTTTTTTTTTTTTTTTTTTTCTTAATCAGCGGCACTTGGGCTTTCAGCCCTTCGGCCAAATGACATGTCATTGCGAGGCTGGGGAGCCTGTGAACTTTCCTTCCAACCCAGTCAGGAGCTTCGCTCCTTCCCATCCACAGAGGGTTTACCTCAGAAGCCGTTCAGGTTATTCAGTCAAAATCCTGGTCGATGACACTTGTTCAAGTACCCACGCCCGGGCTTGAACCTTGAACACCTGATCGCCAGCGCAACGTGGTAACCATTACACCAGCGCTGCTCCCTTTAAGGCCATGAGCGGGCATGAAATTAACGTCAAAATACAAAAATGATGGATTTTGGGATTAGTCCATTTTCTGATACTTTAACATCTCCTGAATCTAAATATAACAGAATTAAATGTCAAAATGCACTCTAACAATATGTATTTTGACTTTGAAAAAGGTATGGTACAAAGAGATTTTCTCAAACTCGAGAAAATAAGCCTAATTGGACCTAGTTTTTCCCATAGCAACCAAGCTTACACCCCTACATATTATACATCGTTGGATTCGTCAAAATCTGCACTTTACTGTAAGCAGGTCACTTATTTCGGGATTCCAAATGCCAGATTGGAAATTTATAATTTCCAGGTCAACAAAAAGGGTTTCCCCTCGATTCTAAATTTTTAATTGGCTGTTCGCGTTCACGTGACCGGCAACAATATGGCTGCGTGTTTACGGAATCTCAGTTTTGATTTGTTATTGATGTGACAATGCCTAAAAAAAACGAGATGCTCTCGTTACCTCCAACTGGAATAGGCCAGAGTTAGAGATGGAAGCAAGACTTATCCTACACTGCAGGTAAAACGTACTTATTGTGATGATATAATAGTAAAAACTGGGACATTACTACTCAGGCAATGAATGTTGAAATAAAGCATAGCGGACCGTTTGTTCGATGTGGCCTTTGACAAGAATTTAGAGACGCAGTAAACAGGAGTAAGGGTTAGGCTTAGTGGTTGAAATGAAGCAGACAGGACCGTCTGTACGATGGTTCCTTAGATTAGAATTCAGAGACGCAGTAAAAAGGGCTAATGGTTACGTAAATGTATTCTAAACCTAACCCTAACGACGTTGGCGACTTACTGGGATGACATCTAAGAAGACGGCCCACAGTGACTCATTTCAACCAGGTTTAAGAATCTTAACCTAACCCTAAACCTTACGACGTTGGCTACTTACTGGAATGACATCAAAGAAGGCGGCCCACTGTGCTTCATTTCAACCACCAGGGAGTTACATGAACTAGCTATTACGAGTAGTAGACAGTCAATTAAAAATCATCATGTTTTCCTGAGTTTACAGAATAACGGGTGACTGATACTTTTTTCATCAGTACATTATCATGATTCTTGTAAGCATAGTGCATATTTGTTTCCTCAATTTAATGTTTGTTTCTTGTGTATTTTTATTGACATGTCTTGTCACAGATGCTTATGTGTTATTTAAAAAATGCCTGCCAGACATGTGCAACAGCCGGTTGTTGGTACCAGAAGAAAGATTGGAAACTTCATCAAATAGAAAGTGAAGCAAGGCTGTCATATACATTTTGAAGGTATTTACTTTTGAAACTTACTTTAAGTTTCCCCTTGCCTAAGCATAGACATTCATGTAATTTATTTTGATCTCCATAAATATCAAGTTTAGAAACATATTTCATGACTTACATGTATTGTTTTGCTTCCATTGTACTTTAAGACACAGTTTATTAATGCTTGTTTACATCTTTATTTGAAATTTTACTAATGTAAACATTTACCTCTTTCTAGGAAGTTCAAGTGTAATGGAAGCTGAGGCAGGTAGTGATTTGTGAAGCTGTTATCTGACGCGACATATATTTTGCTACACCGTGTAAAGTGATTGTGATAGCAAAGCATTCAATCAGATCATAGCAATTAAACCATATGTCCCTAATATTGCTGAATTTAATCAAGGACCTGAGGCTGCTATATTTTTCAAGAAAGTCCTGGGGCTGAACAGTGGAAAAGAGGCTTGTTGACTGGCAGGAGCAAGAAAGCGTTAAACGTCTGGTGCTCAGCTCTAAAATGGCAGAAAACTGCACTAAGAAAATGAAGGACATTTAGCACAAATCTCAACAGAAAGCCACACAAGAAACTGCAGAGGAAGCTGGATATGCTGCCGGTATGTTCTGCATGACTAGTAAGTTATTTTATTTTGCTGCAGTATCACATACTTATTTAATTATATTCTAATTATAATGAAAAATGTGATTTTAAAGAAATCATTATTCTCATACTAATTTTCTTATAACTTCCACACTTATGTATTAATTGACAAGAATAGGAACATATATTGCCCATAATCTTTTAAAACTTTTTATGTGATGGATTTTAAGTATCTGATCAAACTTATGGTTAATTGACAAAAGTAATGTAAAATTTAGTAAAATTTGTTACTATTTTTAGACACTATTTTCAAAGTCCTCATCATCATCTCAACCCATAACCCGTCATGGGTCGTAGGGGTGCCATGGTGGAAGCATCAGCAGACAGGGTCCTCCACTGCTCTCTATTCTCAGCAATGCGTACAAGTGTGGAGAAACCGTGTCCTGCCCATTCTTTGATGTTATCAGCCCAGGATTTTCTTTGCTTTCCTCTTCTCCGTTTACCTTTGACTGTTCCCTGGAGGATCGTTTTCGAAAGGGAGTCATGACGAGTTACATGCCCAAACCAGGCAAGCTTTCGACGTTTCACTATTGACAAAAGTGGTTCTTGATGGCCTGCATAGGTGTTTATCTTCTCTCTAACATAGACATTTGTTTTGTGCTCTTTATAGCAAATGCGCAAAATTCTTCTATAACATTTATGCTCGAAAGCCTGAATCCTTCACTCCGTATCTGCAGTGAGTGTCCAGCCCTCACACCCATACAAGAGAATAGATAATACAAGTGATTTGTATAATTTGATCTTCACAGGAAAACTGATGTTACTTTTCCAGATCACATTCAACCTTGTCATGGCAGCTGAGGCCATCTCAAGTCTTGTCTTGATTTCTTTATTTGATCTTCCATCACTACATATAGTGGACCCGAGATATTTAAAGGTGTTAACTTCTTCTAACGTTTGCCCATTTAACGTAATGTTGGTCGGAACATGTTTCTTATGGCTATTCACCAATATCTTGCTTTTTTCTATATTAATTTCCATCCCATATGTTCTTGTTACTGATTTCTCCAGTCTAGGGTAAGGTCTTGAAGTTCTGATTCTGTTCCAGCTATCAGATCAATATCATCAGCAAAACGAATTACACAGAGGTCTTGCTTCCTCCTACAGTTGTTTTGAAAAATTCTCCAATGTCACTGCTTGCAAAAACAGCACTGCTTGCGTCCTTGTATAGTGCTTCAATGATATCTATGATGTTGGTATCAAAATTGAATTTTCTCATTATTTGCCATAAACCGTCATGCCAGACTCGATCGAAGGCTTTTGTGAAATCGATGAAGTTATGGTATAAATCATGTTGATGCTGGAGATGTTTTTCGATCAGTAATCTAATATTGAAGATTTGTTCTGAGGTACTTCTTTTTGGTCTAAAGCCAGCCTGTTCCTCTGACAAGATTTCTTCTGATTTCTGTTTTATTCTGTTCAAAAGTATCCTTAACATCACCTTACTTGGATGACTAATAAGGCTAATGGTTCTGTAGTTCTTGCACATTTTTAGATTTCCTTTCTTTGGAAGCGGTATTACTAATGACTGCGTCCATTCTTTTGGCCATTTTTTTTGTACTCCATATCTTCTGGCAAATTGTTGTCATGATTTTTACTATATCTGGTCCTCCATATTTCAAGAGCTCTGCTGGTATATTATCCACACCCGGTGACTTCCCTCCTTTCATCGAACATATAGCCTCTTCCACTTCTTCCCGTAGTATTGCTGCATTTCCGAGTTCTCTGTTTTCGCACTTAATGTTGTTTAATATGCCTAAGTCAGTGTCAAGTTTACAGTTATATAATTCTTTACAATATTCTGTCCACCTTCTCATTACAGCTGTTTTTTCATTGAGCAGAGCCCCATTGCTATCTTCTATGACAGTTACCCTGGGCTGTTGGGGTTTTGATAGTCTTCTTAATGTGTCAAAAACTGCCTTGCTGTTACCTTTTATTAGCCCCGTATTAATGGACTCACATTGATCAGCTACCCATTTTTCTTTGGCCTGTTTCATTTTCTTTCTAATATTTTTATTCACCATACTGTATTGCCATGCTGCTTCAGGAACCTCTTTCTTAACCTTTTTCATTTCTCGCCGTGTATCACATAACTTCAGAATTTCATCTGTAACCCATGGTTTGTTTATTTTCTTTCTTTTACCAAGTATTTCTGTTGCTGATTCAATGAGCACGTCTTTCATGTTCTCTGTGATTGAGTTGATATCATCCTCCAAAAAGTTGAGAGCTGCGAATTTTCCTCCAACAGTTGCCTCAAAGATTCCCGCGATTTCTGGATCTTTCAATTTGTCTAAATTGAATCTTAACTGAGAACATCTGTTTTGATTATAGTTCTTTTTGAGTTTAAGCTTGAGCGTCATCAATACCATGTCGTGATCACTACCAATGTCGGCGCCAGGAAAAGTCCTAGTCTTGGCTTTATTAATGCTGGACTTGAATCTTTTGGATACAAGAATAAAATCAATTTGGTTATTTCAAAGTCCTACAGCTTTTTTTTGTATTAAAGTTATCAAAAATCCATCACTGGAAAAGTTTTAACATATAATGATAAACATTGTGTTCATATTTGGTATTCATAGCTTAATAAATAAAAAAGCTTTAGCAAATTGAAATAGAACAAAGAATCCAATATTGCTCAGCTCTAAAACGGCAGAAAACTGCACTAAGACAAGGAAGGAAATTAGGCACAAATTTCAACAGAAAGCCAGATAGGAAGCTGCAGAGGAAGCTGGCTATGCTACCAGTATGTTCTAAATGACAAGTAAGCAATTTTTCAGGGGCAATATTACAGACTTATTTAATTGTAGTCTATTTATGGAGAAAAATGCGATTTTCTCAAAATCTAATTTTCTCATCCTAATTTCCTTAAAACTTCCACACTTATGAGTTAATTGACATAAAAATTGGCACATATGTTGCCCATAATCTTTTAAAACTTTCACATTGCTGGATTTTGAGTATCTGATCAAACTTTTGATTTATTGCAAAAAGTAATGTAAAATTTATCAAAATTTGTTACTTTTTTTAGACACTATATTCAAAGTCCTACAACTTTTTTTGTATTAAAGTTATCAAAAATCCACCAATCGAAAAGTTTTAAAATATAATGATAAACACTGTGTTCATATTTGGTATTCATAGCTTAATAAATAAAAAAGCCTTAGCAAATTGCTACTGTCTGCACTTCAACCCAATCTTCCTTCTATATTAAGTTAATATACTATTGTTAGCAATCATCTAGCAATACTTTTGCATTGCTTATTCGGTAATTTCCTATCTTTCGTACTTTTTTGCTCCGCAGTGAATATGTATAGTCAAGTGTTGTTTCGTAGCGCTTAGGGTTAGGATTAGGGTTAGAATTAGGGTTAGAATTAGGATTAGGGTTTGTGTTAGGGTTAGTGTTAACCATAATACTAACCCTAATTCTAACCCTAAGCGCTACGAAACAACACCTAACTACATATATTCACTGCGGACCAAAAAGGTACGAAAGATAGGAAATTACCGCTTATTCATTAGTTCTAGGCATTTTTTTAATTTTATTTAACCTCATCCCTACCATCCACTCCCGCACGACTATACTACAGTGAACAATGAGTTGTTGTTGTTTTTTTCCTTTACCACAAACATTACCTGCACGTTCTCCATCTAAGTAACTCAGCTTAAATTCATCCTCTGGTGCCACGTCACTAAACTGACGACAGTTAATGGAAAATATACTTAAACGACTTCCAAATAAACGGCGAATCGATCGAGTGTATACAGAAGCCGCCATTGTAGACTCTTGAACCTTGACCCCGTCCAGTGTTGCCACATCTGGGTATTTTTTACTAGATCTGGGGGTTTTTTTGGCTTCCGTCTGGGTATCTGGGTATTATTTTTTTCAAATCTGCATTAATCTGGGTATATTTGACAATTGGCATTTACAATGTATGTATATTCTGTGCACTGAGCATTAGGCCTATACATTATATTTATATTATAATTAAATGTAAAAAAATTATGTGCTTTATATTTTTTTTTCACTTAAATTTAATTCTTGTTTTTAACCATATCAATGACGTTTTTTTGACTCATTTACATCAACTATCTATTTCCTGTTATTCTGTTAATGGCTGTCATCTACAGAACTCAGTTATTTTTGCGATGTATTTTAAAGTATTCTTTTTCTTTTGTGTTAAACAGTTTCCAATCGAAAACTAGCCAAGCAAGCAGTTGCCAAAGATGGAGTTTGTCATAAGTTTAATCCTAGTAAAAGCGTGATTGAAGATGTGCGTGAAGGACGTTGTCGGCAGAGATATGCAAAGATTTTGGAACTCCACAATCAAGATTCCACGTTGTCAATTCATGCATATGATCTTGACGAAGGAGAATTTGTCGACGTGGATGCCGAGTCGCTGACAAGTGACAATTTTCAACAGTAACAAGTTACAACTAACATTTTATATTTGATTTGAGGAACATTTTCTTAATGTAACTACTGTAAGTATGTTACTGTCAAAATATCTCATTTTCAAGAGTTCATTCATATATTGAGGTGTTAATAAAATCTTTCTTATATAATTGTGAATTTTTGGTAATAACAAATAAAATAAAAATGAAGAAATAAATAAATATTGGTAGCACAAAGATTATTTGTGCTAAAGTTGCACTAAAAGATTGTGTAAGCATCGTCTATCCCGTGTAATTGAGGCATAAAATAATCTGGGTATTTCTGGGCTTTTTTAAGAAGAAAATCTGGGTTTATCTCTAGAACTTGAGTGGCAACCTTGACTCCATCCTTTGAAGAGCCAGATTTTGTTTTTCCGTATGAATAGTATTTGTCAACGCTGTAAGCAGTGATACAACAGCTGGGTATTTCTTACTAGATCTGGGTTTTTGGGCTTCCGTCTGGGTATCTGGGTAATTTTTTTCCAAATCTGCATTAATCTGGGTATATTTGACAATTGGCATTTACAATGTATGTATATTCTGTGCACTGAGCATTATACATTATATGTATATTATAATTAAATGTCAAACATTATGTGCTATATATTTTTTATTCCACTTAAATTTAATTCTTGTTTTTAACCACATCAATGACGTTGTTTTTTGACTCGTTTACATCAGCTATCTATTTACTGTTATTCTGTTAATGGCTGTCATCTGCAATACTCAGTCATTTTTGCGATGTGGTATAAAGTCTTTTTTTTTTACATTTTAAACTTAAGCAGATAAACAACATATTTTTTTAAAATTTTTTATTATAAGATTATAAAATGAGCGATGATGAAGGTACGCTAGGTAGTTGTGGTAGCACGACGACACACACGCCACCGCGTAAAAAAGTGAAGCCATGGTATCAGCAGGCTTTTTGTGCGGAATGGCTAACAGAAAGCGAACTGAAGGATTGGATAAAGCCGGACTCTGGTAATCGCTATGCTGCGATTTGTACGGTCTGTTCCTGTACATTAACTAATGCCAACACAACAGCTTTATTGACACATAAAATCACACAGAAGCACATGAAAAACTTCGAAGCCAAAAGAAAAACTCTGAACATTAACAAGTTTTTCATCAAACCAAAAGAGCCCTGTCTCCAAGACAAAACTGCTAAAGCGGAGATAGTGTTGTCGGCTTTCATGGCAGAACATAATACTCCGTTTTCGCAAGCTGATCATTTGATTGAATGTTGCAAGCAGATATTTCCAGACAGCACAATTGCTCAAAAAATGTCACTGAAGCGCACCAAGGCTGCCTATGTGTTCCAATATGCTATTGCTCATTTTGAGCGGCTTGAAGTTATAAACATTTGCAGAAATCAGAAATTTTCTATAATCGTTGATGAGAGTACTGATATTTCTACGAACCAGATGTTTGGCAGTCGTTGTGCGATTCTGTGACACAAAAACAAGAAAAGTAGTTGATTCACTGTTAGACCTCATTGAGGTGGAGGATGGGACTAGTCTTGGCATGTTTACAGCTGTTAAGAAATTGTTGAGCACGCATGAAATCCCGCTTAGTAACGTCAATGGTTTTGCTGCAGACAACTGTGCCACTATGATGGGGACGGCAAGTGGTTTACAGGCACATCTGAAGAAAGAGATTCCACATGCCTTTGTTATCGGCTGTGTTTGTCATTCATTTGCACTTTGTGCAAATGCTGCCAGTAACCACCAACCGTCTTGGCTTGAAATTTTCATAAAGAATGTCTGCTTCTATTTTTCGAGTAGTAGTAAAAGAAATCTTCAGTTCCAGTTAATACAAGATGTAGTTCAGGCCCAGAAACATAAAGTGTTGAAGCTGTGTAAAACACGCTGGCTGTCCCGTGAAGCAGACATTGAGAGGATCCTTGAGCAATGGGATGCTCTGCACTTGTATTTTCAATCCGAAGCTTCAGTGGACAACATCGACGGTGCGGGGCAAATCCTGCAGACGATGAACACTGTTGGCACGAAGCACATGCTTCTATTTGTCGGCTACATACTGGGTAAAGTTAACGTCATGAACATCGAATTCCAGTCCGAGAACTTCCGTCTTCACAAAGTGTACAAGAGAGTATCGTTTTCTTCTCAGTATGTTTATTAGGCAGGAAGTATTGCAGCATGAGCATCGCACTCTTGCCGACATTGATCCTTCGGATGTACAGGTGCACAAGAAACTGAATTACATGAGCTGGGTGGACGATGTGAAGCGCAGTTAATCCGACAACCATTACGAGATAAAGAAGTCCAGTTTCGCAAGGATGCATTGGCATACCTGATTGAACTTTGTACTCAAATACGATGCAGGTTCCCACTTGAACAAAACAGTGTTCTAGCGCAAATGCAGCTGTTGGATCCAAGCAAGCTCTCGATATCAACAAACCTTCTGTCATTCCATTAGCAGCGCAGTTCCCAACAGTTGTTTCAGAAGAGAGCCTTGATCGTCTGTCTGATCAATGGCGAGAACTGGCATCGTACCGAAAAGATCTTGGACATCTAGTGGATGAGGATCCGCCCGCATTCTGGCTGGGACTGCAACAAGTAACAGATGCTAATAACCAGAAGAAATTTGATGTTTTGGCTGACCTCATGTGCATGCTTATGGCACTACCTCACTCCTCAGCATGCGTCGAAAGAGTGTTTTCTAAGGTTAACTTAGTTAAAACTAAAAAAACCAACAAGCTTTTGTGTGAAACAGTTTCCAATCGAATACTAGCCAAGCAAGCAGTTGCCAAAGATGGAGTTTGTCATAAGTTTAATCCTAGTAAAAGCGTGGTTGAAGATGTGCGTGAAGGACGTTGTCGGCAGAGATATGCAAAGATTTTGGAACTTCACAATCAAGATTCCACGTTGTCAATTCATGCATATGATCTTGACGAAGGAGAAGTTGTCGACATGGATGCCGAGGCTCTGACAAGTGACATTTTTCAACAGTAACAAGTTAAAACTAACATTTTATATTTAATTTGAGGAACATTTTGTTAATGTAACTAATGTAAGTATATTACTGTTAAAATATCTCATTTTCAAGAGTTCATATATTGAGGTGTTATTAAAATCATTTTTATTTAATTGTGACAGATCACCCGTTTGCAGTCACTCGATTACGGAAACAAACACAAATGTTTTGCACGCGCATGTGTACAGTTTGGAAACTCATTTACAATAATTTGAAGGAGTAGGTACGATGCTACAATTAGATATCAGCACCTGAACATATTATCTGGAATTAGAGACACAGCTAGAGTTGAAGGCAGGACCGTCGCTGATCATAGCGAGGCTTACATAACAACATCCATCAGCGTGATAACGGAGGAAGAGGTAGCTAATGCAAATCTACGGTGGCTGTCTGAAACTTCATTAACAAGGGCAATTATTGTGCCAGACTCTCAGCCCATGCTTCGGAAGGTCCAAAATGGATAGCTACGGCTTGAATGGAAAACCTACATAGAAGCCTAGAATATTCAGGAACTGGTGTGGATCTACTGTCTTGGGCACGCAGGACAATGAAAGAGCTGACAGACTAGCTTCAAGGACACCAATAGTGGGTTCATTAAGTATTTTTAAATTTAATGATCAGATTCCGTGCTCAACCTCTGATGGGTTATAATTAGGATATATATTGTTTTCAATTCCAAATAATATGAATAACTGACGATACGTGAAAGTGGCATCAAATCTGTCAAATTATTGCAAATAGGGCAAATCAAAACTATCAATTTTGTGTGTATGTTAAAAAAAAAAATAAACAAAAAACGAGATATAATAAAACAAAACCAAAAATTAGATATCTTCTTCTTCTTCCTCGTTCGTCCTGAAAAGGACGTTGGTTGCGTTGTGTCCATTTACAGCGAAGCTGCGATATCTGTACCTTTTGGCCGACACATCCGACTTCAGCACGGCATTTTTTTGGGACCGTGTTTGCCTTCCCACTTCGATCCCTACTCTCTCAGCCAGACTGCAGTGATGCAGCCTGTTTCAAGGACCACCACTTGGAGGTGGAGTAGGGTCTTGGTCAGCTCTGGTTCTCTGACCCTGATGCAAGCAGTCAAGCTATGGGTCGCTGACTGCATTCTCTATTGCTGCATCGTGGGTCCCAAAATTAGATATGGACAAGGGAGAATTACTGAGGACTGTTAATGATCGCCTATTAAAGAATGACATTGCAATCAGTGAAACACCAAGGCTAAGATTGCTGGAATTTGGCATCAAGCGTAAGTGTTACTGTAAATTAATATGAAACAAACATAAAGGTATGTTTTCAGGCACTCGTAAGAAATAAAGAAGTAGAACACTAGACAACAGAAAAACAACAGACATGAGTGGCTTACCCAGGATTTGAACACTGGACCTTCCGTGCGACAACCTCTACTAGCTATGCAAGCGAATCACACTATCCTCTCTGCCATCTACGCATCACCAAAAATGATGCTTCGATGACAGGTCAATAGTGCGAACCGAAAGACATAACACCGGAAGTCCATCATGGGCAGTACAGCCCATTAATGACGCAATCACTATCCTCCCTGCCATCTACGCATCACCAAAAATTAATATGTTTCATATTAGTGTTTGTTACGCACAGATCTTTCTGAGGCAATATATATATTTACCTGTCTTGATTGTACACTTTAATTTTGTAAGCCAAGGTGCATAACTCTTGATTTGCGGAGGTTACATTTTACAATTGTTGTTACCTTCTCTTGTGTCTTAACCTGACCGTCGGTTTATTATTAGACCCATGTCTGGTTGTTTCCTTATATGGCTAGAATATGTCATCTGTTCTTGGAATGTTTGTAACCTGAGTTGAGGTTTATTCTCTGACCACATAAGGCTCGTTTTGGTCAAGCATCTTTGCTTGGTATGTGTCCAACATCCGCCCATTTGAGTTGAACTCAGGGGTCAAGCGCTTCTGCGCATGTGTCGAATTTAAAGTTGCTCGAAAGAGACTTCCGTTCTAGGAGTCTTACAAGAGTTCTGATCAGAGTGAGACGCGTTTTCAGCGTCCGTGATCATTTGTCGGGGAATATGGATGTCCTCTCGAGTTGTTAGTTTATCTAAAGATGATTTTCCCCTTTGTGAATCTAAGCGCCTGGAGGCGTGTGAGTTGTGGTGATTATTTCGGAAGAAAGGTAATTGCTCTTCTGATTATTATTTGTCGCCAGTTGTTATGATTGACATTTTGTAGGCTGCTTGCTAACTTTCCCACTGGGCGGGAAAGAGTCTACTGCCTTAAGAAGTTACAGCTCACGAATCACCCTGTCTTCTATGCATCGGGTTGGTGCATGCCCCAAGGGCTATCTGTTGGTTGAACTCTGTGCTCCGGTGGTATCACGTCAGTCAAGGTTTGACACCTTTGCTATTAAAGGAACTTAGAGGACATTGCCTGATGTACTCCAGAAGATATGTCTGTCTTGCTGGGGTCAGAAAGGGAGAGTTTGTTTACTCTCCTACATCTATATATCTCAGCTGTAGTAGAAAAGGATGATGGTTTCAGCACCTGATTATATCTACAGTCGTTTGCTGATGTATTGATACCAATTATATTATTCACCATTGCTATGCTATATGTCGTCAAGATCGTACTGACTTTGTATATGCTGATGAACGTCATCTGTCCTGTATCGTGAATAAATGCATGAAACGTCACCAGCTGTTACCATTACTGACTTTCCTCGTTGTGAGTCAAAGTGACGTCCTTGTGACCTGTGTACTGTAGTCCTGTGTGGACCTTCATGTACTATCAACACATCAGACAACCTACCAGACACGAGACACCCTTCCATACAGCCTTCAACATCCTCTGGTGTCTACAGAAGTATATTACCACCACACTTGGTGACTAACAAATATTACACCAACATTTTGTGGCCAATTCCACTTCTACATTTCTGGGTGGCCAATATTACTTTCAACATTTTTTGGTGAACAATAATCACCACTGCTACCCTGTGGTGGACTACAACAAATAATACTTCAACAGTGTTCTACTTCTTTATTTCTTACGAGTGCCTGAATACATACCTTTATGTTTGTTTCATATTAATTTACTGTTTACAGGCCTCGGGTTTCCCTTCCTTATGTGTTATAAATGTTTATACAATACCAAAACCTACCCTCTGTCCTGTACTTACTGTTCTAAGTCTACTATCATGTACTAGACACAGTATTAAGGTCTCTTTGTCTTGTGTGGACTGGCCTATACTGTCTGATAGGGAAACAACAGAAGTGATTGCATCATTAATGGGCTGTACTGCCCATGGTGGACTTCCGGTGTTATGTCTTTCGGTTCGCACTATTGACCTGTCATCGAAGCATCATTTTTGGTGATGCGTAGATGGCAGGAAGGATAGCGTGATTCGCTTGCATAGCTAGGCGGGGTTGTCGCACGGAAGGTCCAGTGTTCAAATCCTGGGTAAGCCACTCATGTCTGTTGTTTTTCTGTTGTTTAGTGTTCTACTTCTTTATTTCTTACGAGTGCCTGAAAACATACCTTTTGTTTGTTTCATATTAATTTACCGTTTACAGGCCTCTGGTTTCCCTTCCTTATGTGTTATAAATGTAAGTGTTACTGCTACGTCTCTTGTATCGTCACTAGTGCTGACTACGTTGGTATGTCGGGCCTACTTGAGTAGCCGACTTACTTCTAAATGGTGATTTGATAACGCAAATGTTACTGTGAGCTGTCGCTTTGTCGTATACAATGGTACGACTAATGGTAATGAGACTGAGGTAACGGTCATGATTTGATCATAACAGTGTGACCAACTGTCAACGAAAATACACTGGATTCGTTGTAGAAATAAATGACGAGACATCTTTATTAAGATAAGACTTTGACATCATGGATACGAATAATTCATCAGCATGGTTATAGTAGGATATACATGGTAGATAAAAATTCACTACGGACGTTGGCCGACCGCACTAACCGCTGTCGTATTGAGATTAGCGGACGCTCTACGACAACGAGTTGGTAGAATGCATGGGTTTACAAAGCTACCATGTTTATAGCATTGAGCATATATTTATAATAAAGATCCGAATATCTCCTAGCGTTGATGTCGTGTCTGTCTTACACCACGGTCATATTTACCGCACGCAATACTATAGGAAAACGGACCGATACAATAACCAATGAAAACGCTCCTTTTTCTGGCGTGTATAATGAAACCTTTTAGGCTTAACATAGAGGCCCATTTTGTGTAAATACTATAGGAAAACGGACCGATACAATAACCAATGAAAACGCTCCTTTTTCTGGCGTGTATAATGAAACCTTTTAGGCTTAACATAGAGGCCCATTTTGTGTAAATGATAATAAGAATTTATTTAATTTCTTAAGGACTAAAGATGTTTAAACGGAAAGGTATAGATATTTCAACAACGGGAATGTTACTTGAGAGGTAGGTGCAAAGACTTCCTCGAATAGTAGTTCAATTATAGAGAAAAATCGTTTAAAATGACATCTATACATCAGGGTAGTCCCCAATTTAGTTAGTTAAAGTCTGCATAGATTTATATGCATTTTGCTAAACTAAACCATTATTAGATAGAAAAGTAAAAATAAATTCACAGTATAACTCTAACTTTAAATGATCAAAATCGGCCCAGAATTAAGAGAGATATTAAATATTGAAAATTTTGCATATTGAACAAGAAGGCAGAAATCACTTCAATGTTAGATTTCTAACGCCGTTTTTACCCCATGTTATCCGAGAGGGAGGGTGCGGTACTATAAAAGTCCTTGAACGTGGCTGGACAATCAGCATTCACATCATTCGACATTTGGTGAGGGAGACTGGACAACTATGGGTTTGCCCGGAATGCAATGATGTTGATTCTGAACAACAATAACACAGTGTATCCTAATTATAACCCATTAGAAGTTGAATTACATATTTTCTTCATAAATTAAAAGAAAGAAAGAAAGAACAAAAGAGAAGTGATAGAAGTCCTTTTCATGACTAGCACTTTTCAGCTCTTCTTTGTGCTCGCTTTATAATTAGAATGAATAATTGTACAGTGTGTCTTTCCAGATAATATTGTTCAGTCGCCGATATCCGATCGTGGCAATACACCTCCTGTTCAATTATTGTACATATAGTAAATTAAAATGTCAAAATGATGTGTGCGTGCTAGAGTGTTTGTTGTTATCCTTAGTCTTAAAAAAAGGTAATTTTTTTCATCCTGAAGAGGCCTTGTCATATAGCACTAAGAAACAGCGATGCTTGGTAGTGTGACAATTTTACACACTTCTGCTGTTGAAGTTAATTTTTTTTGCAAAGAGGATTTCATTATTTTAAATAGTGGGCTACATCCTTCAAGTACAATTGTCATAGTGTTTAAAAAAATTACGGGGGATGGGCGGGTGGTGAAAGCTTGAGGTGTTTGGGTTGATATTTAATTTACTCTTTACTTGTCATTAGTGAAATGCAGTGTTGTCGACTCGAGGCGATCGCCTTGAACACGAGTCGGACTTAAGTCGCTATAGCGACTCGAATCGAGGCTCATCTCTCAAGTTTTGTATTCTTGTCTCGACTCCGGACTTACCAATTTTGGCGAACCAACTCGCCTTACTTAGATAAAATTTCTACAATTTACTATTGAAAATTAAACACTGTTACTGAAAAGTGTGTGCAAAAATATATCACAAATATTTTTTGATCATATAAAATCAACCAGTAAATAAAATACTACAAATAGAAATTATTTTTTGTATCATTATTTATATTGGCTAATGCAATTTTTCGAATAAAGTCGACTATGACTATATAGAGTTTTAGATCTAAAATAAGACTCGACTCTGGACTCGATTTGAAAGCTACTGTTAGGGACTTGCAACTCGACTAGGAACTTGCAATTCGACATGAGACGAGATTCGACTTCAGACTTGTTAGGAAAGACTTGAAGACAACTAGTGATTTGTATTACTGGATCCTCACTAAAACGAAATTTTTTTTTTCCGCGATGCACTGCTCTTGAGTTGACAGAATTCACTAGTTTTTGGACGGCAATTTCGCTTTGATATAACCAACTGACTTATGTTGAAAGTGGTGTGCCTCCTCACCAGAAAGCATACACTTCAACCACATACACACACAAAACAAAGTCATATAAACATTATTATTGGCCTTAGTGGGCTGCTCGAACAGAAGGTAGTGGTCCAAAACAATGTCGCTCATTTAGCCTCTGAAGCAGTGTAGATTTTTTTTTTTTAACTGGAGGGTTGCAAGAAAATTAAAATAAGTTATTTGTAAAATACCGGAAACTGAAATTCATTATGGGAAAGAGATAATTTAAACCCATTTCTAGCTCAGTGCCTTATCTTGTGAAACCGACCCCGATCTGTACACCATCTTGATATCGACAAGCCGTGATTGAGAGTTCCTGGCAGGATCTTAATTAATTTTAAAGTGATATTATTGTGCCCTATTATTTGTGTCATCATCATAAACAGGTTAAAAAATGGATCCAGTTACATGCCCGTTAAGGCATATTGGGAATAGGGTGTTAAGCCCTTATGTTCTTGACTATACGGCATACTAGGGCTATGTGGTCAGCACCATGCCGGCCGCCTTTAACCTTCGGAGAAGTTGCTCTGGTATCCGATTCATAAGTCTGGGTCGACCCAGGAGCCGTTTGCGGTCTAAAAAATCCCACCATAACTGGGGATCGAACCATGAACCACTGAGCTCGGAAGCCAGTGCACTACCCATATTAGCATGACATTTAATTTTCTCCCGTCAGCAAATAAGCATTGCACAAGACCAATAGGAAATCCACACACCCAGTGTTTACGAATAAACCAAAAAGAGAGCTGCTTCTCAAATATTCACAGGAAATCCCCGGATGTAAAATTTATATAAAAACATAGTAACGTAACAGATTTTTTCTATGTTAATTTTAAGCAGGGGCAAGATTTCTTTTTTTTTTTCCAGATCAGGGTGTCCCACAATCATAAGTGAGGAAAAGTGTAAACTGAATTGTGTTAATTTTAAGCTTGGGCAATTTTTAAACTCTGAAATGTCAATTCCTTATAAGAACATAACATTTTCAGGATTTTCTTAATTTTAAAGTGTAAGAGGACGCTGAAGATGGATAAGACACACACTGAGAAAACCTGTTGTTAGCATTACCAGGCAGTCCTTGTTCTGGATTACCCAGGGTAAGAGAGGTAGTGGAAGACCACAGAATTGCACGGGACAGAAACACTTGGCATACGTTTGTTGAAAGGCAATGATCCTTGGGGATTTGAAAGGTGTATGAAGAAGAACATGAACAACAACAACAACAACACGAAGGTCAGCTCTAACAGTATTAATGTCAGATTAATTTCTGATTAGAACGCATACATCGATAATTTCTTCTTCTTCTTCAGCGTTCGTCCTGAAAAGGACGTTTGTTACGGCGTGTCACCGTTTACAGCAAAGCTGCGATATTTGCGCCTTTCGGCCCGACACATCCGGTTTCAGCCTTGCATTTTTGGGACCGGGTTAGCCTTCCCTCTTCGATCCCTACTCTCTAAGCCAGACTGCAGTGATGCAGCCTGTTTCCAGGACCACCACTTGGAGGTGGAGTAGGGTCTTGGTCAGCTCTGGTTCGCTGACCCTGACGCAAGCAGTCAGGCTATGGGTCGCTGACTGCATTTATCACTGTTGCTGCGTCTTCGGTCCCATCGATAATTTGATATTGTGCGCAGTAAATAAGGCAACAAACCGCCGTAATCCCTCTCATTAATGAGATATGTAAATTATTCTATCATAGTAAGACAAGGTTTTACAGCACATACGATACTGATAATCATTTCATAGTTATACTTCCATTACTGCCATTCACACCCATGTCAGCTAACGTGCAAACACATTGAGAAGGTATACACTGTACTCATGACACCAGTACTAATGATACAAATACCCATATGGATGAGTTTTGATAGAGAAGGAACACATATTTGTTAGGCTAAGGCTTGTAGATGTATTTTGTGTAACATACAACAGGCATATGATTGGCAGCTTCTGCATAGAAGGAACTACTGTCGTTACCCTAGAGAGAAAGGGTGTTCCGTGACTATTCTCAAAAGATAGCTTGTTCCAGACTACTGCGCACCTGCGTATGTCACGTGGTTTACCAAAACTTTTTGGCTAAAAAAAATCTGTAGTCTTATATCAGATCAAGCCATACATACTCATGGGACCAGTCAGCCATAAGTACTTCTCAGTACATGTACTCATTTGCCAGAACCAAATGGTGCTGATGCACAATAAAGTCATTTATTACTGGACATAAATTGTTACTCATGACAGAAGAAATCATGCAAAGGTATATTAGCTTGTCACAGGCTGCGTCATAAGTCGCAACACATGGGACACAACCGATAGACATTAGTGTTACCGTACTATTTACGGTCACCACAAATGTGAAGGTGGGATTTACGTTATGTTTTTGTAGGAACGTAGTAATACCTTTACTGCGTACTGTTGTAGTCAGTCCGACCTGGGCCAAGCAGCTTTGTTATGCGTGAATAGCTCACCAGGCGTTGAGGTGCTAACAGGGTGTCATGTTGACATACAAACATCAGACATTTCTGGTATGTGAGGTACTCGAAGGTTGTATGGTTGACAAGTGATGTGGGTGTGTAGAGACACGAATGCGTTTAGGATCTTTGATAGGTAAACAAGGCACCCACTCACACACATGCAGTAGTCAGTAATTGTATAAACTGCTGGAACTTTCAACCATTTATTTACATGACACAGTGACATCAACAGTTACAGTCAAATGGACGAGAATCAAGGACATCATATACATTGGAAATGACTGGCAAAACATCTGGCATATAGAGCTTGAACCACACATCTATAAGAACGTTATCGACAATGGTCTGTCCTTTAATAACTGTTCATATGTGGTAATGAATAGGAATATCGAACATCATCAGTTTTGTATAGCTCGTAGGTATGATGTTAATAACGCTGGCTTGACAACATATTCTTTTTCCTACCGTAGCTCAGGGCCCCTGACTGAACGCGTCAGGTAGTCCTTAACAAATATAGTTGCTTAATATAGAAGTCTGTGAACTTGTAACGAAGTCAAGACTTCACCTGGCTTCACCTGCCAGGCACTTCTTCTTCTGCTCAAAGTTATAGGCCGTAATGACGGGCCTTATAATGGTTGATAAACAACTGTGCTTTTTTTCATAGGCATGTATTATCTTCCACGCTGAAACGTACCGCCATCCTGCGGGTTTCATATCAATATATGTTCATTGTGCTTCTGTAAAGTACTTCAACCAATAGACCTAATTGGCTACGTTAAGCACACAAAATTGACTCTGGATCACAAGAACTGTGAGCGCTACTCACAGGTTCATACTCAATGTTCTGCAAGCTTTGCATAATAATTAAGTTATTTTACCTTGGACAGAATTCCGAGAAATACACAAATAACACCTGTCGTCATTCCAGACGAACAGAATAACTCTGGGGAGAATCACGGTTCACAAGACTATCTTTCCCCCAGATAATGCAGAGAAGAAAACAACGGACATCTTCGTCCGGCAGGAAACCAGCTCATCAATACAGACGGAAGTCTGCTCGGTTCGCGCTAAAAGCTAGCGCATGCTTAGACAGAACAGATTTGAGAACAGTTAACTATCCCGTCTTAAGAAAGAATAAACACAGGGAAGGTAACTCCTAATCAACCTGTGTCAGGGAGTTAACATACAGTTCTGTACCTTCGACCATCAAAAATATTAAATAGATATACATCTTCTGGAACCGACAAAAATGACGGCAACAAGTATATCTAGTTTTATCAATCTCTGGGCAGTGTACATTTCGATTTCCAGAGAGCAAGGTTCACTACAATTTTGTATTTTCCAAATCTTCAGTTGTTGTATAGTGCTTTGTTGAGACCTGTGATGAGGTCACTTCTTCATAACTCTCCCTCGCAAATTTCACCCTCTTCCAAAATCTTTAGAACGCCTTTTACAAAATATATAACATCAAATTAAACATGTGTGACTTTTTCTGCTAGCATATTTGAAAAAACGGTACGAACGTCAGTTAACCATCCCTACTATTAATTCTTGACAATTGTTGCAAAAATGAGACTAGTGATAGACACACCATTCTGGTAATACGTTTAAGCACTTGAACCAACTAAGGCTGTCGCCTTTTTCACACTGCAAACTATCGACGCAGATGCGAATGTAGAAACACAGTGTTGTAGTCACTTTTGCAAAAACACTCACACAGCCCGCGTTTCCTGCCACAAGTAGTTTGTTTCTTTTTTTCTGACGAAATCAGAACCTTAGTGTTTCAAGGACACAGACGGGGGAAAAGGGGGAGAATATCTCTCACCTACTTGTAAATTTGAATTAGCACTACGGGGTAGGGCTGAGAACGGTTGAAATGATTTTAGGAATGACTTTCTGAATACACTACAACTAGCATTTTAGAAAGACAGAATAAATATTGTTGAAGATAATATTCATATTCCTTTATAATAAACTAAATGAACCTTAGAAGACTTGTTTTATTAAAAATGATGGTACAGAACAAGAAAACCATAAATAACGAGAAAAATATAAAGTTGCTGATAATGAGAGAGATGTACATAAAACTTATCTAGCAATGTGTAGGATAACGATCTGAGTAAGAATATCTTTTTGTCTGTAAAATCGCTCCATAATTAGCATAAATATGATAAGAAACAGAAAAGTTGGACAGATAGGCAGACACATACATAACTCAGGTTTGAAAAACTTCGGCAAAGTCAAATATTTTTGACTTGAATTTGATTGGCCACCCCACTAGTTAGGAAAGGGGGGAGGTAAAAACTGCCAGCCTACGCGAACATATTTCTATATATAGAGAATAGAAGCAGACTCGCAAACGTATGGATAAACACCCACAAAATAGTTGGGAATTTCAAAAAAAAAGGAATCAAATACTTGTCGCGTTGTTCCATTGGCTGGCAGAATTGATATTGGCAAAAGCATACAAGGCTAGGACGCCATTTGAACTAAACTTTCAACACAGTAAGAGATGAGAGCAGAAGTGTAGATTCTGATAAGGAATTCTGTGCATCTGGACAGAGGCAAACCTGAAATGTGCCATTTATTGCCAGACATCTTTGCTCGTGTTATTAAATTCATTGATTGTGGTAAGGAAAATGATTTATTAATATTATTAAAGGGTTGTACGACTTAGCCATTGAGGAAACTTACGACATCCTAGGGAACAATACATGCCTGAAACAGTAAAAAGATCTGGGAGTGAAATGTATTGGTGTAATTAATTATTGTCAAAATTGAATATTATTATAATAAGACCAGGAAGTACTGGCAATATTATGCAAGCCTCCGTGTTCAAATGAACACCTGAAAACATGCCTAGGATGCTTATAAATAATAAATCATAAGAAGAAGATGATACTTCTTCTGTATGTGAATGGAGCAAATTAAGGTTTAAATACCAGGGGCGTAGCAGCCATATGGAAACAGAAAGTAATCACAGTGTCAAGTGAAGTCAAATAAATTCGGGGCTGGTACACTTGATGGCACACGAGGCTGACCCCATCTTGTTAAATGTGGGTAGATGTGGAAATTGTCATAAAATTAACAAGTGATACAACGTAAAAATATCTCCAAAGGATAAAATGTAAGGATAAAAACATAATGCGTAAGCTGCTGATAGTACATGATCGCCCTGACCGCGGGTCATCACCCTCCATAAAAATTGACTTGCTAGACGGGAAATCAAAACGGTTACCATTTGAACGGGATGAGAACGGCGGATCAAAAGGAAAAAAATATGACTGAAAAAATTGCGTGAGACTAGCAAGGTTAAGGAGACGCAATTGGGGGAGAGGGGGGGGGGGGGGGGGAAACGGGGAAAAAGTCACGTTTCCCAAGTTGACATAAAGTAAGGAACTCGACAGAAGGGACCTTGGATATGATACGCCACAGTCATTTATTGGACGCTTTTGCGATACCAAGCCTTTTATTTGAATTCAGCGGCAAACGCAGATGCTTGAAATATTACAAAATTTAAAAAGTAACTTTTTCTTAATATTAATGTTAGGAATATAAAAATTAGCTGGCCGGATGGCCCATTCTGAGCAGTGAAATAATATGCTTTTATGTATACAGACGGATAGGTAATAATGAAGACGTTGACAAAAGACTGTGTTGTTCACATCAGCGAAAGACTGCATTGAATCAAACAAGTCACTATTTGCACAAAAATCGCGACCTTGAAGACTCAAGTGTCCAAATCTAGTTAGAATGAAAGAGAAGGGGAATTGGTGGAAGCTGTGGCTAAAAATAACTTTACAGACAAAAAGTGTAGAGGGGACGAATAGGTTGGTTCAAAAAACAAGTACGTTTTTGTGAAAACGCAAGTAGAGACGGACGGACTAACAGATAAAAATCCATACTTGACTGAAGCATGACTGAAATGACTTTAGTGTAGGAAATTTGAATTTAAAAAAACCAAGGCATTGATTGGCCACAGACAATCATATTATCGGCGCTCAGACGCGCATTTGGGGCCATTCCTCAATAGTTGTCCAGTGATAGACACAGTAAATTTCAAGTGTGGTGATTTCCAAATGAAATAAATTGAAATAAGTTCAGGGACGCCATACTATAGCCAGCAGCTCAGCTGAGTTTTGCTAGCATTTCTGTGTTCTTTATTCATAATCTGGTAAGATTGAAATTATTTCTTTGTATATTTTGAATATTGTTTAATGTTTCGAGTGATTTGATACTGCCATATCGAAATCTAGCCTTACAAATAAGTAAGGATTTGCTCTAGACCCCCCGCCCTAGTTCAGGGTCTAGGGACAAACAATATATATACTCCAGCAAAGATTAGGAAGGACAGATCAAGTGTTGAGATCAGTGGAACATATCACCTATCCTATCCTAGGGCAAGAAGCTAATAAACATATTTCTGAATATGTAGTCTGGGAGAACTTATCCTATGGGAAACCAACTTGGTAAGATGTGTTGTATGGTCAGAGAGATCTGACCCTGTCTAAATGGTGTTATTGTAAATTGTTACGTGTAGAAGTGGCTCCTTAGGTAAGGTTCTGAACCTAAACCAATACTTTATTTCAGAGCTGTGAGTTTTTTATGTTGACACCAAAAGGTGGTGTCAAATGCTGGGTAGATAATTGACAGTGAGGACCCGTGCAGTGTCGCATCTCGGCAGAACAGCCTTGTATTGCCCCCAAGCCCGGAGAGGTGGGGCCACCCGATATATTGCCCCCAAGCACGGAGAGGTGGGGCCACCAGATTCCAGCACCAGCGCTACTTCTTCAAAGTTACGTAAGCAGGCTGGTCTGCTGGATTTACACCAACTTCATAGACATAACACCCAAAGTGAATTCCTACTAAAACATCCCATTTACTTCCATCATTAATGGACAATGTTTGGTAAACTTAGACAGGGAGGGATGAAGCCACCCCAACAGCACATCTATTCATCGTTCTCCCAGGGAAAATAAAATTATAAACTGTAGAAATACTAACTAATCTTAAAATTTGTATACGTACACACATTTTATTTATCATGTCATTTATTCATGCCATTCACTCATAAATTCCAAAATCTTTTCATATGTTCTGGCCAAATAAAACCTTGGTTCAGAACAAATAAATTTAAAAAAAGATTTACTTTCTAAAATTTCACCAGCTGGATTTAGTTCATTGTGTTCTAAATTTTATTGATAATATATTATTTAATATCTGTGTGTGTGTGTGTGTTTGTATATGTCAATACAACACATTACATTCAGTACCCTAGATTATAACGTAGCCACATTCATTAGGAAAAAAGATAGGTGTGAGGTCGTAGTGGTAGCAAGAAAGGCCTTCTGAAAATTCACAACTACATTTTATCTCAGGAGCCTTCACAGCTGACCTCATACATTACACTTAGTAATATCACCATCATACAATACCATCAAAACCACTACATATATTGGGGGCTCGTCCGGGATAATTAGCATAAACAGTAATATAAGGATCTCCTGGTGGGAGAAATAAAATTAGGGGAACAAAATTGTAAAATTCCCTTAAAATTAAAAGTGTCCCTTTAAATTAAAAGGGCAATTAGAAGTTGGTGAATCTTCACAGCCAGTGTTAGTTAATTAGTTAATTAGAATTATTTTGGTCTAGAATAATTATAATTACTTTAGAGATTGGAAATTTTACTTTGCTTATTGCTAGATTTGTTTAGAAAGTATGGCGGAGCTAGCAAAATTTAGATCAGCTGCTGTGCTGACCGCAAAGGAGATGGGAATGGATGGTCAGATTTTAATTCAATACGTAACGGCTGAATGTGATAAATATATTGAACGGGAAGAAAGGAGATTAGAAAAAGAGGCTGAAAGAAAATTAGAGTCTGAAAGGTTGGCTGAAGAGAAGAGGTTACAAATTGAGGCTGATAGAGAAATTAAGAGGCTGCAGATTGAGGCAGAAGACAAACGACAGCAAAGGGAGGCAGAAGAAAAAAGATTGACTGCCGAAAGGGAGGCCGAAAGGGAGGCAGAAGATAAAAAGGCCGAAAGGGAGGCAGAAGATAGAAGGTTGCAAAGGGAGCACGAATTACGACTAAGGGAGCTGGAATTACAAGGCCAGGCTCCTGAAAATGGTGCCAGCCCTTTTGCCTCAGATGCTACGCCCAGTCTGGGAGCCTCAAACTCAGCTATGGGGTTTCATTTAGACCATTTTGTTGAAAAAGACGATGACATAGAGGGGTACCTAGGACGTTTTGAGTTATTAGCTACTACATATGGGTTAGAGAGAGAGAGAGAGGTGGAGTTTAAAGCTATCACAGGGACTGAGAGGTACTTCTTATGAAGTCTTTGCTAAAATGAACAGGGAAGACCAAGACAATTATGACATGTTAAAGCAGGCTTTGTTATTAAGGTACGAGAAGAATGGTGAATTTTATCGTAAGAAATTTAGAAATGCCAAACTGTTGTCTGGGGAGACATACCACCAATTCTCTGCTAGACTGGAAACCTATTTGGAGAAATGGACTGCTCTGGGGAAGACCCAAGATCTTAAAGAAATGATCATGATTGAGCAATTGAGAGAGTCCATGGCTCCAGACATGAGAAAATTTCTCATGGAACAAGGTGCAGAGAAGTTGGGAGAGGTTTTAAATGTTGCTGAGAGGTATCAGGCAGCCCAGGCAGAGGTAAGTGGTGCTAAAAAGAAGCACATAGACACTTTTAAAGCTCCACAGCAATTTAATAAATTTGATAATAGAGAGCAGGGAAATAAAGGTAGGACAAACTTTGAGCGGCCAAGAAATGACTATCGCGACAGAAACTCACAGTTCAATGACCAAAAGTTCAATGAAAGAAAACCGTTGAACCAAGGAAAAAGATGGTGTAAATGGTGCAAGAAAGATAACCATAACACCGAATTTTGTAGAAGGAAACCTTCAAACATTGCTGCAATGAAGTCGGGGACGCAAAGATTAAAGGTTAATCCTAATGGACAACAGGAACCTTATCACCCCCCAGTTTGTGAGGATGTTATTTGTAATGGGGTCACCATAAGGTGCCTTTATGATACAGGTTTGGATTATGATTCAGTTGTGAAGTCTAGCCTAGTGGACCCAAGTCAGTATACCACAGAAACAGTGGAAATACAAGGGGCGACTAAGGACATACCACTCATGACACTTCCCATCGCAAGGATAACGGTGAAAACTCGCTATGTGGAAGGAGAAATCAGAGCAGCAGTGATAGATGAACCAATCTACCCTCTGATATTGGGGTGTAGATACGTCTTCTTGGGGAATCCCGAGAAACCTGTGATCATGGCGACAGTGCAGACCAGGTCACAGAAGAAGGAGGAAGAAGGTGAACCTATAAATGCTCATCCAGAGGAGATGAGAAAGGCGCAGGCTGAGGATAGGACACTCAAGCCATGTTTTAAAAAATTGCCCAAAGGCCACACACCTCCAAGCAAGGGAGAGTACTTTGTGAAGAACAGACTATTATACAGGAAGACAGGAACTAGATCCACTGGTCACGGACAGTTAGTTCTTCCCAAGATATATAGGGCAAACTTAATAAGGAGCTTACATGTTGGAAAAGATGGTGACCATGAGAAAGTCGGTACCATCTGCCAAAAGATTGCTCGAAAATACTATTGGCCCGACGTAAATGTCGATGTTGAAAACTTTGTAGAAGCATGTGGCGTATTTCATGAGGGAACACCCACAAAGAGAAAATATGTGCAGGACCTAGAAACGCCACGGGGCAACTTTAGGCCTGAAAGGAAAACTAATTATACTCGGGTAGACAAAGTGGAATGGGAGCCCCCTTTTCACACCCAGTCTTCACTTGAATGGATTAACATGGCCACTATGCGAAGAGTACAAAGAAGAAATTTTACCCAGGATAAGATGACAATCCCTCGGTCAGACTTATATAAACTGGAAGAACAGACAAGAGAGCGAAGATCTCTCATAAGCAATCTAAAGTGGGGAGACAAACCCCAGAAAAAAATTGGTAGTGGTCGATTTGTGAGTGATGATTCTAGGAAGAAAAGTCCTCATTATAAAGCTTCTAATGGACGGGACCCGATGGGTTCCATGAAAAATAAGTATGATAAATTAAAGATCCAGATGTAACTTTATTAAGGACCTGGACGGATGAGAAGGCGGAAGAACCTGTTACCTCATCTTATCAATACGTGAACGAACTGACCACTCGTCTGAAAGCTGGATGGAAACTGGCAAATGATAATTTGAAACAAGCCAGGAAGAAACATGCAGCATATTTTAATAGGAAGGCAAAGGACCGAGAACTAGCTGTGGGAGAGAAGGTGCTTCTTCTACTACCCGGTAGCCAGAATAAATTACAAATTGGTTGGCAAGGTCCCTATACGGTTCTAGAGAAGGTGTCTAGAACAAACTATAAAATTGACAAAAAGGGGAAGGAGAAAGTTTATCATGTAAACTTATTAAAGAAGTATCTGGACAGACCACTCCAGGAAAGCACCCCCTTATTGACCTTGGCTATTGCAACCCAGATGCAAAAGGAACCACTCACCTCACATGAATACCCATTACATCCTTGTGAAACAGCAGCACAGGTAAAAGTCAGTAAGCACCTGACTAAAAACCAGAGGGAGAGAGTTCAACAGGTTCTGGAGGAACATACAGATGTACTAACAGATAAACCAGGCCATACAAATTTGCTACAGTATGACATGAAACTGGTAGACTCAAACCCAATCTGTATGAGAGCCTATTCTATTCCGTTCGCGAAGGAGAAGGCATTGAAGGAGAAATAGATTATTTGTTGAAGGAGGGGATTATTTCGCACAGTGAATCATCTTTTAGTTCTAGTGTCGTTTTGTTGAGAAAACCGTCTGGGGAACACAGACTGTGCATAGATTACAGGAAACTGAATGCTGTCACAGAAGGACAAGTGGATCCATTACCAGACACAAAACAGTTATTTGCCAGACTGAACAAGGCAAAATACTTTTCAAAGGTGGATCTTAGTAAAGGCTATTACCAGATCCCAGTGAAGCCTGAAGTGAGACCTTATTTGGCTTTTAGCACTTCGGATGGACATTATGAATTCAATATGCTACCATTCGGACTGAAAAATGCTCCGAGTGTATTTTCAAGGATGATGCGCAAATTGTTGGATCCCCTGAATAACCCATGTATCACGAATTTCATGGATGATATTCTCGTCGCCACAGAGACATTTGAAGAACACATTGAAGCTCTAGAGATGTTATTTAATAGACTTCGGGAGGCGAACTTAACTGCTAGGCCAACAAAATGTTGTATTGGATGCAAAGAGTTGGAATTCTTGGGGCACACTGTATATCAGGGTAATATGACCCCTGATCCTAAGAACTTGGAAAAACTGCAGAGAGAGCACCTAGACCACAAACAAAAAAAGACGTGCGATCATTCGTGTCGTTATGCGGATTTTATCAGAAATACATCAAAAATTTTAACGCTATTTGTGCTCCTCTGACTGATCTGACTCGCAAGGGACTTCCAGATAAAATTATTTGGACTGCACAATGTGAACTAGCGTTCCAAGAGTTAAAGGAAAAACTCACTAGCAAGCCTATTCTCAAACTGCCTGATTTGACACAGGACTTTGTCTTAAGAACCGATGCAAGTAATGTAGGACTCGGAGGGGCTTTGTTGCAAAGATCATCTTCACCTGATGGGGAACTGAAACCAGTCGCTTATGCAAGCCGCAAATTGAATAAGGCGGAACAAGGATACTCCACAAGCGAAAAAGAATGTTTAGCGTTAATCTGGGCAATAAAGAAGTTTCAAATCTATCTGTATGGTAGGACTTTTGTGGTCGAGACGGATCATCAGCCTCTCGTATTCTTATCTCAGGCTAAGCATGAAAACGCAAGATTGCTGAGGTGGTCTTTATTGCTTCAACCTTATCAGTTTAGTATCCAATATATCCCAGGCAAATTGAATGTCGGTGCAGATTTCCTCAGTCGGCACCCCTGTGATCAAAATTAGAGTAATGGCAGACGTGAGGAGAGATTTTATCTATGTGTATCACTGGTTTTAGAACTTGCCGTAGGCATGTTTTCAAGTGGGGAGATGTGTCATAAAATTAACAAGTGATACAACGTAAAAATATCTCCAAAGGATAAAATGTAAGGATAAAAACATAATGCGTAAGCTGCTGATAGTACATGATCGCCCTGACCGCGGGTCATCACCCTCCATAAAAATTGACTTGCTAGACGGGAAATCAAAACGGTTACCATTTGAACGGGATGAGAACGGCGGATCAAAAGGAAAAAAAATATGACTGAAAAAATTGCGTGAGACTAGCAAGGTTAAGGAGACGCAATTGGGGGGGGGGGGGGGGAAACGGAGAAAAAGTCACGTTTCCCAAGTTGACATAAAGTAAGGAACTCGACAGAAGGGACCTTGGATATGATACGCCACAGTCATTTATTGGACGCTTTTGCGATACCAAGCCTTTTATTTGAATTCAGCGGCAAACGCAGATGCTTGAAATATTACAAAATTTAAAAAGTAACTTTTTCTTAATATTAATGTTAGGAATATAAAAATTAGCTGGCCGGATGGCCCATTCTGAGCAGTGAAATAATATGCTTTTATTTATACAGACGGATAGGTAATAATGAAGACGTTGACAAAAGACTGTGTTGTTCACATCAGCGAAAGACTGCATTGAATCAAACAAGTCACTATTTGCACAAAAATCGCGACCTTGAAGACTCAAGTGTCCAAATCTAGTTAGAATGAAAGAGAAGGGGAATTGGTGGAAGCTGTGGCTAAAAATAACTTTACAGACAAAAAGTGTAGAGGGGACGAATAGGTTGGTTCAAAAAAAAAACAAGTACGTTTTTGTGAAAACGCAAGTAGAGACGGACGGACTAACAGATAAAAATCCATACTTGACTGAAGCATGACTGAAATGACTTTAGTGTAGGAAATTTGAATTTAAAAAAAACCAAGGCATTGATTGGCCACAGACAATCATATTATCGGCGCTCAGACGCGCATTTGGGGCCATTCCTCAATAGTTGTCCAGTGATAGACACAGTAAATTTCAAGTGTGGTGATTTCCAAATGAAATAAATTGAAATAAGTTCAGGGACGCCATACTATAGCCAGCAGCTCAGCTGAGTTTTGCTAGCATTTCTGTGTTCTTTATTCATAATCTGGTAAGATTGAAATTATTTCTTTGTATATTTTGAATATTGTTTAATGTTTCGAGTGATTTGATACTGCCATATCGAAATCTAGCCTTACAAATAAGTAAGGATTTGCTCTAGACCCCCCGCCCTAGTTCAGGGTCTAGGGACAAACAATATATATACTCCAGCAAAGATTAGGAAGGACAGATCAAGTGTTGAGATCAGTGGAACATATCACCTATCCTATCCTAGGGCAAGAAGCTAATAAACATATTTCTGAATATGTAGTCTGGGAGAACTTATCCTATGGGAAACCAACTTGGTAAGATGTGTTGTATGGTCAGAGAGATCTGACCCTGTCTAAATGGTGTTATTGTAAATTGTTACGTGTAGAAGTGGCTCCTTAGGTAAGGTTCTGAACCTAAACCAATACTTTATTTCAGAGCTGTGAGTTTTTATGTTGACACCAAAAGGTGGTGTCAAATGCTGGGTAGATAATTGACAGTGAGGACCCGTGCAGTGTCGCATCTCGGCAGAACAGCCTTGTATTGCCCCCAAGCCCGGAGAGGTGGGGGGCCACCCGATATATTGCCCCCAAGCACGGAGAGGTGGGGCCACCAGATTCCAGCACCAGCGCTACTTCTTCAAAGTTACGTAAGCAGGCTGGTCTGCTGGATTTACACCAACTTCATAGACATAACACCCAAAGTGAATTCCTACTAAAACATCCCATTTACTTCCATCATTAATGGACAATGTTTGGTAAACTTAGACAGGGAGGGATGAAGCCACCCCAACAGCACATCTATTCATCGTTCTCCCAGGGAAAATAAAATTATAAACTGTAGAAATACTAACTAATCTTAAAATTTGTATACGTACACACATTTTATTTATCATGTCATTTATTCATGCCATTCACTCATAAATTCCAAAATCTTTTCATATGTTCTGGCCAAATAAAACCTTGGTTCAGAACAAATAAATTTAAAAAAAAGATTTACTTTCTAAAATTTCACCAGCTGGATTTAGTTCATTGTGTTCTAAATTTTATTGATAATATATTATTTAATATCTGTGTGTGTGTGTTTGTATATGTCAATACAACACATTACATTCAGTACCCTAGATTATAACGTAGCCACATTCATTAGGAAAAAAGATAGGTGTGAGGTCGTAGTGGTAGCAAGAAAGGCCTTCTGAAAATTCACAACTACATTTTATCTCAGGAGCCTTCACAGCTGACCTCATACATTACACTTAGTAATATCACCATCATACAATACCATCAAAACCACTACAGAAATTATAAGCAGCATATAAAAGGGCGGGGATGTACTTTTGTTTCAGGGTTTCATTGCCTGTTTACAAGTCGTGACAGGAAACCTACGAAGAAAGTAACTGAGGAAAGTGAAGGCCTCAGCAAAGTTGTTACTGCACTGGTTAGCCAGAGCAAGACTGCTGGGCTGACTGTACCAATATTTCCAGTATTATACAGCTGCACTCAAAGAAAAGTTGAACGTATCTTAAGGGCATCCTGTCAACTCATCAAAGTGCAAAGTTTTCCAAAGACTTTATCCACATTTTGCGGGTATGATTCACTCTGTCTCCTGAATTTTTCTGTTCTTCGTGTGTTCTTTGATCTTCCTCCGCATCTCGTACCCTTTGAATTCTAGACAAAGGGTTGCCTGGAAATGTTATCAGCAGGTTTCCTCAATGTGCATCATATCCAATTCCAGCACCTTCTCCTCATCTCATGCTCCACTGGCGTTTGTCTTTTCGTGTCATCAGTTCAACCATATTGCTCTTGCCATGCCACTTCAGTCCTTTTATTCTACGCAAGCACCCATTTATGAAAGATTGTAGCTTTGTGGTTGTTGTTTTTGTTGTTGTCCACTTTTTTAGGACCTGTCACGGAATGACCTCGAAACGTTTCATTTCTTGTGCCATCCCGTAATTCATTTTGTGCTCTTCCCGTTCTATGTTCTTACCTCGGTCAATATTTGGTATTTTCGAGTCATTGCTTACACTTCTTCCTGGCCGAGGGAGTAGACAGGTGACGCAATATTGACCGACAGTCATGTTGGTAAATTTCTCGTGTACCAAACATGGGAGTGCAGGCATAGCACGTAGATTGCCCCGCGAGTTGCTTATCGCTGATTTAGCTATTGTGATTTCCTAACTTCACTCGTGGAGAGAACACAACCCAGATGGTCACACGCTGAATGTTTGTTTGCAGAGGTATATGGCAGTAAATTATCCACGTGGTGACATATTGCAGACACGCACCTGAAAGACGGAGTGTTGTAACAGCTTCCGGAAAATATTATTCGTAATAAATTCAGGAAGTTGTGAGTTGTAAATGTGATAATCCTAGACGGAAAATCACATTACCTTATATGGAGAGTGACCGTTTGAATATTACAAACGTATGAGTCACGCAGAAAATTTCATGAGGAACAACATCATAACACGCATGATTGAATACAATTGGCTGGACAATTCTAGAAGTTATTCTAGTAGTTATAAACAACACTTCTGATTGGGGCCTGGTCAGATTGTAACAACCACGTGCGTGGGACGGAAGTTGCAAAATAACCTGCCACTGTCGCCAGTTTAGAGCACTATGAAGTTCACCTCGTTAAGAAAACAGCCAGCTGGCCAGAGTAAGGAATAGAATCAGAATTCCATTTATCGGACAGGACCTTGTTTGAGCATCTTGTGGACTTGCATCCCAGGAAAACTCTTCCTACATTAATACGGACAGCCCGAATCCTAGGAATCTGAAAACAAAGTCAGAGTGGGAGCCTAGTGTAAAGTAATACCCCAGACCGCTTGTAAGATGCATCTTAAACAAGTTGCCTTAACTATTTCTCGGAACCAGGGGTCAGTATTCTTAAAGAGATTTGAGTGTGAGATGTACATTTTAAAATTCCATATTTTGCATTTATTAACATGTAAAAATTGTTAATGGATGTCCAAGTCAAATGAGGCTTGCAACCTTAGCATATAGAATAATGGTTTCATGAACCACCACTGCAAGAGCTGGTGACTGCTTTATGCGGGTTTCTCATAAAGAACCAAAAGCAGAGATAGTCCCAAGATCCACATGGAGCAGGGAGTGGATGATGATAGAACTGATGTACATACTAATTATATTATTCACCTTTTCAACCAGTGCAAATGTTAAGATATTCAATATTAATGTAATGAATAATTTCTCACTGGGATTCAGATTAATGCTTAGAGAGTGTAAAGTTCTAAGGTAGATGGAATGGTAGAATGAAAAGGTGGGGGGGGGGACATGACTGTGTGTCAGGAAACCCAATACTCAGGAGGGTATTTGTTTCTCTTCTTTCATAATACTAGTCGGTGGTACCAGCTGAAGGTGCTATCTCTGGAACAAAGTGTGTGGTTTAAGTGGCCTGCTGTCAACGCTAGACACCATCATCAGATGGATCTTGAAGACGGTGGACCCGCTTCGTGATTACTCCCTGATATTTCTTGGAACGTGTCACAATATCCAGACTTGACAAGTGACGTGAGTGAACTACTGTGGTCATTTCATTGCAGGCGATTGCCATTAGATATTTGTAGTGAAAATTATATGGATGAATTAAATATGAAGACATGGAGTAATCTTATCTAAATGACATGACGAGCAGTGATAATGATCTAATGGGCCGTAAATTGACTAAATAACTAACATTTCTTTTATGACAATATGTCTCGTAATTGTTCGCGCATCTTTTAAAATCTTGCTCTGGTCGACTTACTGCCTCTGAGAAGCCATGGTCGACTTACTGCCTCTGAGAACAACTTTTGAAGTTTGACGAAACTCCAGTTCATATATTGTTTATCAATCGTGTTGTTGGCTTCTATCCATAATCAAACTGTTCATGCACACCTTCATTTGCGCACTTTTTCTATTTTCGGGAGAGTACATATAAGGGGAAACAATACAATTATTGTCGAACTTTCAACCACACTTGCACCCCCTTAGCTGTGGTTGAAAGTTAATGTACTCTCTCGAAAAATAGAAAAAGTGCGCAAATGACGGTGTGCAAAATGTGACTGACCGACCGACCGAAGTACTTACGGCAAGAATTATGGTATTGAATGAATATCTCTGCACAAAAGTGGTCGGGCAGATAATAACTGTGCTAAGACCCATTCAGCATTGTTCTTTTTTTTCTGAATATCTTGTGAAGACTCCCTCAAGGTAGAAGCATCATTTCCTTCTATTTACATCTTTGCTTCTTCTTCTTTGATCCATAACCGCCAACCATCAAAGCAATCAGTGGCCATCACGCCTGGTGGCGTCTTGTAAGGCAGCAACAAATTGATTCCGCTTTGCTCGGTCGGCGGCCATCCTTCGTACAGTGCCCCAACTCTGGTTCATTCTTTGCATTCCGGCTTCCACAGTTCTCCGGGCTGTTCTCGCTTTATTCATTCTGTTGTTAATGTCCTTGCTTGTTCCGCCGTCAGGTGTTACTATGCATCCTAAGTAAGTAAATGTGTCTGGCTGTTCTAACTTCTGGTTCCTTACTGTTATTGGCTCAGGATTGCCCATATTTAGTGTCATAACCTATGTCTTCTTCAAATTGATGTTCAGGCCAACCTGCTGGCCATACTTATTCAGTCTATCGGCTTTTTCTTGAATGTGTTGATGTGAATGCGCGAGTAGTGCAATGTCATCTGCATATTCCAGGTCTTCCAGTGTAGAAAACGTTGTCCAACTAATTCTTCTTGGACTGCCCTCTGTTGTCAGGCACATCACCCAATCTATGGCTGTCAAAAATAATGTTGTTGATAAGGGGCATCCCCGCCGTACTCCTGTTTGCACTTCGAAAGTTACATTACTCTATCCAACACTGCATGTAAAGTTAGAATAGAGGCTTTTTATGATAGAAACAATGCGGCTGGGAATTCCATAAGCCCTCAGTATTTTCCATAGGCTGTCCCTGTGTATGCTGTCGAAAGCCTTTTCAAAATCAACAAAGTTAATTTATAGCTGTCTCTGCCATTCTGAATTCTGCTCTATAATGTTCCTGAGGGTGAATATATGATCTGCACATCATCTGTTCTTTCTAAAGCCCGCTTGTTCTTTCTTCAGTTTATGGTCAGCTGCTTTTGAAATTCTCTGGATGATTATCCTGCCTAGTATTTTGCTGGGAACTGAGAGGAGAGTAATTCCTCTCCAGTTGTTGCAGTCTGCAAGGTCGCCCTTCTTGGGCAATTTGACAATTATTCCTTTGCTCCACCCTGTTGGTGTTGTCTCAGTTTCCCAGACTTGTGCAAATAGTAGTTCTAATAGTTCTGCTGCTAGTTCAGGGTCTGCCTTGAATAACTCGGCATTTAGATTGTTGTGACCAGGCGCTTTTCCATTGTTTAACCCTTTTATAGCTGTGAATTTGCATCTCTGCCAAGAGCAATCTTGTGCGAAGGTAGATACCCTTGAAGACCCACACTGAATGCTCTAGGTTTTGGCCATTGCTGGCCCATCACTGAAGTGCAAAGGGGAGGCAACCCGTGACAGTGCCATACAATTTGTCTTCTACATAGCATTCCTGTATTTTATTGATCATTTTCTACATTTAGGTAAATAAACACCATACCTTTGTTTATAACGTGTTTAAATCACTGTTGCTGTGAGTGTTGAATTGTACGTAGATTTTTGTTTTGGTCTTCCATCCAAAGGAATTAGGGGTTCTTCTATCATTCTTGACTCTGGAGTGAATTTGTTGTTAGAGATTCAGAATACCTCCGATGTGTATTTATTCTTAGCAAAGATGCATCTTTTCCTTTTCACTGATTGCCTCAAATAGGGCTTCATACTTAACGAGCCATTACCACAGAGGGCCTAGAGAATTGTGTCCCACTATCATCCGTGAATTCAACCATCACCATAATTTCAATGTGCGACAATTATGTCTCAGATTAATTCTTTGTATGTGTGTGTGTGTGTGGGACTAACTTTGTATACGCATTTTGTCAGTCTGGTGATTTCTCACGCTTTTGAGCAGTTGTCCTGGAAACGAAGACTGTGTCTGGTAAGCACTGATGGTGAGCTGAAGGTGGAGGAATCTTTTCTAATTGTTCTCTCCTGGTAACTTGAATGGTTTTTCTGAAGTCTCTCATTTCACAGGATGAGATTTTCCTGTACTCTGCTTTTGTCAGGCACCTTGTTTGACACTGATGGCAAAGTGTTGGTATGAATATAATGTTTATCCGCTGTTGTTTAGTGTCCATACTGAAATTCTTATGTCTGAGTAGTGGCGACATTTAGTAAGTCATTGCACTGACGTTTTGACATCTTGTTTCGATTTCTCTGTCAAGTCTTCCATTTTAAAAAAAATGCTTCGTAGGTATGTAAACTATGAAACCTGTTTAAGCCTGATGTTGTTATAACAAATGGGCTATTGTTGTTTATGGATTGTTCAGTCAGGTGGTGAGTACAGAAGACAATCACAGAAACAGTGCATTTATATGAACTATAGATAACCCACCATTAGGTGTATTTGAACAATTCAGAATATGATAATTGTTTTAATTGTAAAACGGCAACTGGTGGAATATTGATGATATAAGTGACGTAAAATGCTTATGTACAATGAATATTCAAGTGAAAATATATTACATCAGAAAATAATTCATGTCCCCAGTAAATTCACTAAATCTAATAGTGTTATCTGCAGAGGTGTAACTAGGGTTGATGGTGCCCAGGGCAAATTTTAAAGAAATAACGCCCCTTGAAAACTGCTCTTATATATTTCAATACAAATATATGTGGGTATATATATATATATGTGTGTGTGTGTGTGTGTGTGTGTGTGTGTGAGTGAGTGTGTGTGTGTGTGTGTGTGTGTGTGTGTGTGTGTGTGTGTGTGTGTGTGTGTGTGTGTGTGTGTGTGTGTGTGTGTGTGTGTGTGTGTGTGTGTGTGTGTGTGTGTGTGTGTGTGACGTATAAATGCAAAGTGGGATAAATTCTTCTTCTTATTGGATCCTTAGCCCCTGACTGACAGAGCAGTCAGTGGCTTCACGCCTAGTGGCGTCTTGTAGGGCAGCAACAAAATGTCCCACTTTGCTCGGTCTGTGGCCATCTTTCATGCAGTGCTTCAACTCTGTTTCATGCTTTGCATCTCGGCCTCTACAGTTCTACGCCAGGTTGTTTTGGTCTGTCTCTCTTTCGCCGTCTTTCTGGGGTCCATAGCATAGCAGTTCTTGTGATGGTGTCAGGGTCTCTTCTGAGGACATGGCCTACACAGTTCCAGCGTCTGCCCACAATGATGGTAATGCATATATGTTTGGCTACACTGTGAAAGAAGTTCCCGGTTGGAGGTGGTATTCGGCCAAAAAATTTGAATTTTCCTTAGGCAGGTTGCAGGTTGTGTGAAAAGAGGATAATTTGGACATTTCCTTTTCGCGTGCTCTCCAGCACTCCGCACCGTACATTGAGATAAATAGGATAGTCATTAATGAGAAGTGGAATTTTTGCCTTTTTAAACCCCAAAATGGCGCCCCCAAAATTTGCCGCCCAGGGCATGTGCCCGCCTGCCTCACCCTAGTTACACCACTGGTTATCTGTTTCATCTATACAAAGTTCATATGAGAAATATTTAGAAATGTCCAATCTTGACATTATGGTTGATAGCATACAAAATTGTTCTGTAAATAACAATGGAACTGCTGCAATATCACTGTTCCAAGTTCTGAATTAAAGGAGGACAGTATACCACGTTGATTGTGTTTCAGCGCTGATGAAACTTTCATTACGACTAATAAAGATTCATAATCGACTACCGTGACAAATACGGTAAACCAAAAGCCAGAGATCCAGACCCCTCCAGGACCACCCAGAGTTCAGTGGGAAGACAACAGACTATCTCTAAAGGACCGAGGACTAGATTGCAACCAGGCCAGGAGGAAGACAGCCGATTGGATAGTATGGCGCTCTCTTTGACAAACCTCTACAACTCGGGGTAGAATAGGAACGACTAAATAAGTAAGTAGTAAACATTCAGAAGATCTGGGAATCCCCTTTCGCTCATACGTCGACCAGAAATAGTAACAGCTTGCCTCTCAGCTGGAGCACAAACACTGGAACAAATCTCAAATATTTTACACATCTTTAATTTAGGACTCAACTTCATCCTTGATGCGAACACTTTGAGGGCTGATAAACTTACGTTCATTAGAATGGGACAACTTACAAGTGCTTTTTCGTCACTCCATCTCTTTATTTATTAAAACAAAAGTCAAATTTCGCGTATTATACGCTTTTCAGCGCACATAACTCATTCGTCCTCGCTACTATATGAAACTTGCTAATCTACTATACACTACTTACTCACGCTGATGCAGCAACATTTCAGAATCTAACCTCAAAAACCATACAATCTTACGAGTGCATTGTTTCATTCACTACTCTTATGTTTTCTTTTTATTTAATGCAACTTTACTAATTATGTTCACCAGTGAACTATCAGCACGCTATCGACTCACAAATGCTGAAGCACTCATCCTCTGCTTCCCAACGCATACATTGTGACGGGTCGATAACATTGCCAATTAAGTCCTCGTATACTTGATTTATCTTCATGCACTCTGATTTCATGTTCAATGGTTCCAGACTGCCAACAAATAGTTCTGGTTCAATGATTCTAAATCCTTCCCAGTCGACTTCGTCGTCATAAAATTCTTCCTCGTGTGTTTTATTTTCTGTTGAATTCAGCGCAGAATGTGACACGCTTCTAGCGGCTCTCTGGTGAGAATAGCTTCTGTTTTCGTCTGAAAAGAATCCAGACGATAGACGGGCATTGTTCTGATTTTTAAAATGTCTAGTCGATACTTCGACGTCTGTAATATCTATGTGAGCTTTGTTATCCAGTAAATGTGTTTTTTCAGGCACTACACAAGTCTGCGATGGACTTTCTTGTTTTCTCGCCTTTTTTTCCTTTAAGACATGATTATACTCACATTGTTGTAAATAATAGTCATTTGAAAGTAAATTACTAAGAGTGACTTGATCTTGTAAGCAATTACTTCGGCAATCATGACTGATTTCGATATCCGTGCTGTTATGTTTAGATTGGTATGAATTCCTGACATTTGTTTGATGTAGTAAATCTTTTGAGGTAGGGTAAACAGAGATTAGAGGATCTGAAATATCGTCATTCGTCGACGACGGTACGTCAGAAGTCCGGTTTGTGCAGCATTCTGAGCGAAACTTTGTCTTCACATCACAACTAATGGCAGCACGATTGCCTCGGGCAGCACTAAAAGGTCTCTCTGTGTTGGTGGTGCTTTTATCCAGAACTTCATATTTTTCTGATGTAGCAACATTTTGTACTGGATCTCGTCCTGAGAAATGAAAAATATAAAACAGCTTTTGTTATTATACAATTTGTTTTCTTAGAAGGATAATGTGGTGAGAATGTGTAGGAAAGATATGTTGTTTGTTCAATAATTTTGATTAAAAATTTTTTAATTGAAAAATAGTAAAATGTTTGATTTCAGTATGCGAGGGAAGCATAAAGTGCTTTACATCAATTGTTAATGTTGTCAAATTAAAGAAATGTAAATCTGAAAGATATACTGTTGGGTATCAATCTTTAAAGTTGTGATTTAATGTTGTTTGATGGTAACCTACGCATGCTGGTTTTTTTTTTGTTAAATGTTTCATTTAAAGTAGTGTTCTGAGACACATTTCGTACATAATACTAGGTAAGAAAAGTGAAGCACTTGAGATAACAGAAATTCGCTGGAATTTAAATATTTATAGAGCACCTGGGGAACAAAAACGAGTTCTTCATTTTTACACAGAGCAGAAATTAAAATACGGAATCACATCCAAGACTGTCCTTCTAAATTCTTCACAGTTGCATACCTGTCAACCTCTTGAGACAAAAATCTTTATGCCGGACCAAAAAAATCCTTACAAACACCCAAAATTCCTTACGCAAAAAATATATTAATAAATTATACGCAATACAGTTTTAAAATGAGAAATGACATATACAAATCTATTTGCATTTGAATTATTGTGATATAAAACATGCTAATAGTCTCATGCTGTTCTTTACATATAAAAAACTTAGTGATCATGAGGTACACTATTCTTTCGATGTACAGTGTTTTGTATTATAATCAACACATGCACTTTTAGCACTTTGCAGAATTGCATTTGGGGGCTTTAAGTCTGCACAGCATGTATCAATGTTATAAATTAAAAAATAATATGGTATGAAATCAGTTTTACAAGTAAACGGTACACATGAAACAAGGGATGTTTCGGGTTTTACCCTTCGTCAGCCACAGTTACGAACAGGTGACAAGAACTACATATAGGTACTACAAAGATCTATGATGGTGAGGAAAATGTCAAATGAGCGATACAAGCAGATGAAACCATAACAGTAATAATGCAAGAAAATCGTGAAACCAGAAAGACATGTCGAAACAAGAAAGTAAATAATCAACGAAACGAAGACAGAAATGAACAACACTATTAAAATAAGTAAAAAATCACTTAGCTGGATCCAAGAAAGAAACATTCAAAATGGCTGAAAAAATAAGGCGTCATGCGGAAGTGACGTAGGAGCTAGTGGCGGCTAAAAAAAGATAATTGAGGAAACGAAACGAATTAAAGCAGAAACAAGGATATATAGGAAAATAACGACAGAAGACATAAAGTATGAAACAGAGACAAAAGCCACCAGGATTATGCAAAATGATGCTGGACATTAATGCCAGCAGGAGCTAAAACGCCCATTTGAAAAATTAGACGATTCTCCAACGAGAAGCGAGTTCGGTCGTCGCCGATGCATGAATGGAGGGCAGTGACATGAATGTCAGAGTTACCTAAATGGTCAGGGCTATTGAAATGAAGGGCCACCGGTAAATGTTTGCCATGATAAATGTCATTCAAGTGCTCCCGAAACCTGTCTGCCAAACGTCTGCCAGTTTCACCAATATAGGTCATGTCACACCTCTTGCAGATGATAGCATAAATCAGGTTTCTGGATTCGCACGTGAAAGACTCCCCAATGGCAAATTTACCGTTCGGAAAGGAGACTGACTGCGTTTGGAGTACAAAAGGACAGGTCTTACATATACGGCGTTGGCACGGTTTAGTACCAAAGTGAGAGGGACTAGTTTGTCTCAAGCGACTATGCACAAGAATATCCCTAAAATTCTTATCCTTACGATATGCCAACAAAGTGGTATCGCGAAACAACTCTGGTATCAGGATCGGAGTGGAGAATAGGTAGATGACGAAACAGAATTTTTTTTCACCGCCAAACAGTGAGGGTGGAAAGTTAAGACAAGTTTGAGTCTGTCAGATGTAGTAGTAGGTTTAGCAGTAAGTGCAACCTGACGAGTAACGTGACTAATGCGATTAAGGGCATCAGATAAAACTCTTTCAGGATAGTGACGTCGGCAAAAAAAACTCGAGCATTTCTTGAGCTCGTTCACGGAAATCATCTTCATCGTGACATATCCGTATCAATGTTAATCTTACACTGTAAAATAGAAGTGAGTGTGTCCGCATTCATGGACCTCCTGCAGTCTGTGTGGATTTTTTTCATCATTGAAAATGATCTTTCGCAGTCGTCAGCATTGCTGTGAGGGAATATCAGCAGTCTCTGAATGATGACTTTCAAATTAGGGAAGCGGATGGCACCAGTACTAGTTTTCTGGTCAACAACTTCCAGCCAATAGCTACAGAAGCTCTTTTTCTGACCACTGTCTGTCAGTAGAGGCACACACACATCAGACAACATACAGTAGAGAATGATTAAAAAATACAACGAACAAAGCAAACGGCTAACAGCAAAAACAAAAACAATTATAAACAAAATTATGAACAGAATATCAAATCTAGGAAGAAAAAAACGTACGACCAAAAATTAACAAAATTATTATTAAAGAGTTGGTAGCCTAGACCAGTGATAACAGATTGCCACTTTATTAAAAAATAAAGCAGCGAATCTCGAGCGCTGGAATAAAGTAGGCCTACTCAACGCAAACAAACTTTTTTTCTTCTAGTTATGTAGGGCTTACACAGAATATTATGACAATTTATCGGAAATATATCGAAGGGCAAGATATAACTGGAAAGATTAAGACAGCGATTAAATTGCAACAAATCAAAACAACAGAAATATTTAACCAAGTTATAAGTACTTAGCTTTTTTAAATAAAATGGCGTCGAAGTGTGATGGCAAGCAAGCGTGGCCGTTGATAACAGTTAACTTTAAAAATACGTCATGTCACGCTGAAAACCGAAAGCTTTGAGGCCGAATTCAAAGTGTTTGCCGAATTGTTGGGTATAAAATGATTTGATTGGTTGCTGGGAGAGACCTCAGTTTAAAAACGGACGCCGAGATTCCCGGAATTAAAAATAAAAAAAAATGGTTTAAAAAACACCTGAGCTAGAAAATATTTTTAGAACTTAAAATAAAAAAAAATAAAATTTTTTTTTTTGACAGGTATGCAGTCGACTTCGTCCTCATAAAATTTCTCATAAAGATACAAACAAGATGATCACTGTAGGTGACGGAAATATGTTACTAGTGTAGCTCGTTTAATAATTATCTGTACAGTCACGAGATCTCATGAAATAAGCCAATAGACAGAGCAAATTGTAAGTACATGTTATGAAAAATATAGCCACTATTATCTGAAGCAATTTTATGCCTATTCTTATTTAACCTTCAACTTGTATTTAAGTTACTCCTGTACTGTTTATTGACTGCGACTATTTGTACAAAAGTTTTGAATACAGGTCATGGGAACTATCTTGCCCCACGCTCATTGTAGTTCCCGGGGGTCTCGGAGGAGATAGAAAAATAATAAGACTACTGCCTTCTCAGGCATGTTGTAACAGAGGGTTAAATGTGAGGACGTTCTTGAGGCCGACTATCACATCACGTAAAATCTGCCAGAGTCCAAACTACAAGGACAGACCAGTAGGAAGATGGTATTGGAGCAGGGTGTTCCTTAAGGGGGTCCTGTCACCCACGTTGTTCCTCTCATATATTAATGACATATCAGAGAATATTCCAAGAAGAACCCACAATGCCTCCTTTGCAGACGACTTAGCCCTGTGGATCTCAGAGGAATATATCACTACGGCAAGCCCTAACATCATTAGCTTGCTAGTAAAGATAAATGAAGGGAAAACATCATACACAGTGTTTTCTCTCTCAAACAAACCACAGATCTCCAAATTGGTGCTAAATGGGAAAAATCTACATCTGGATGAAAACTCAAACTACCTAAGCATTACCTTTGATCGCTGCTTGACTTGGAAAACACAGCTTGAAAAAAAAAAACAGGACAAGAGCAAGGCAGAGAATGGCAATCATGAAAAAACTTGCTGGTATGGGTTGGGGAGCAGACGAGAGAGTACTAAAGAAGCTATATACTTGGCGAGTGAGACCAGTCTTAGAATATGGCATTGCAGCATGGTCAACGGCAGCTAAGTCGAACTTTGACAAAATAAACAGAACCCAAAACCAAGCATTGAGAATCATAACAGGGGGCATGAAGTCAACACCCATTACAGAGTTGGGGAAGATTACTCACCCCCAGCCTATGGAGGATGGAAGAGATAGCAGAGCCCAGCAACAAGCCGAGATATTCAGGAGGCTGATAGACAACCCAATGCACCAGAGAATAAATGGACTTGGAAGGAGAAGACTGAAGCGAAGCAACTTTGTAGAGACAGTCAAAACAAAGATGAGAGCAGACCCCATAAACGCAATATCAACAGCTACGCCAATATGTACTGCACACAAGCTACCAATTTGGAAACAACAGTACTTCCCTGAATTGATAGAAAAGATTCCTGATATTGAGAGAAAGAACAGCCAAAATCAAACAGAAAGGAGAGTCCTAACCACAAAATATATAGAGAAACATTACCCAAACAACACCTGGATCCATGCATAAACAGATGGATCAGCAACTAATGCAACAGAAGAAAGGGGTGGAGGAGTTTTCCTGAGCTTAAGTAATGGCACACAAAAAAAGATAGCAGTCGCAATAGGGAAAGTTTCAAGTAACTTCAGAGCAGAGGCAGAGGCCTTAAAAACTGCATCAGAAATTCTAATGACAGAAGAAAGCTCAGAGAGACCAGTAGCTATCTTCCCAGATGTTCTGTCATTGATTAAAACGCTGAAAAGTCAAAGAAATGCTGAACTGGATGACCTAAGAGTAACACTTCACAGACTATGCCAGCAATACAAAAGAGTCGTGATACAGTGGATCCCTTCTCACTGCAACATACCTGGAAATGAAGAGGCTGACAGATTGGCAAAGAAAGGGGTAAAGCTTCCTCAACTCTTGACAGAAAAATAACTTATGAGGAGGCCAGGAGTTTTATCAAGCGCAGGTACAGGCACAGGTGGGAAGAAGAGCATCCAGGCCACCGAAAAAAATGATCCATATTACCAGCTCAGCAAAAGTGAACAAGTGGTAATCTTCAGACTTCGCACAGGTCATAATAGATTGATATACCATCTATTCAACAAATTAAAGATAGGAACTACTGATGAGTGTGACTTTGGCACCGATAAATGACTGCCGAACATTTGCTTCAAAGGTGCCCAACATATGAGGAACAGAGAAAACGCATATGGCCATCACCAGTACCATTCCTGGAGAAAATCTACGGAGATATCAACAGCCTCAGGCTGACCACTGCTTTCTTTGAACTTATTCAAGTTGACATCTGAGGGTGAACATATTCAAGTTGACATCTGAGGGTGAACATATTCAAGTTGACATCTGAGGGTGAATGAAGAAGAAGAAGACATCATGTAAAATGAATTGATACAGAAACCAGCGCGGAAGGAACATGCGCTTAGGAAGCGGTCTTACATGAAAGAGCCAGCTCCAGTATTTGTTCCATGCTCTGTAATGAGCAAACAAACAAAAAACAGAGAGAGAGAGAGAGAGAGAGAGAGAGAGAGAGAGAGAGAGAGAGAAGATATGAATGAAAATAAGTTGTCACGAGTACATCGGGTCTTTGCGTCGGATGCATGTAACTGTCTTTTTCTCTTGTTGAGGTGATCACTGGCCCAAGACAGTATACATGTTGTTAGATGTGTAGTGCTGGCGTATAATGAACTGAGTGTGGGTGCGAATGAAGGCGCGAATGTGTTTAGGCTCGTATATATGTAGACACTGCAACCCCTACACTCACATGCAGTAGTCAAGGATGCTTGAACACTGCAGGCACGTTTCAAAACATTTATTGACGATAACACACATAGTAGCATCAACAGGAACAGTCATTGTAAACAAGGTCATGCTGACCGGAAATCGATAATAATACATCAGGCGTTCAAAGGGCTGGTAAACATTCCAATATTCGTGCATGGTCAATAATAATGTTATTCAATGACAGTTAAAAATGCCGCCTGATCTCTCTGACTAAACGCGTCAGATACCTTAATCACCTTGACACATAGGTACAACTTGGCATTCCCCGCCAATTGCACATTATCAGGCTGTAGTATAATAGCCGAAAACACAGGCCTCGTTCTGACGTCGGCCGTGTACTGCTGATAAGCAGGTTACCATCAACCCTGCAGTAATGCGTATGTGGACATAAATATGCCGCCAATCTGCGGCTCCCACAATATATCTTCGTCACTGGATTTCTGGATGGTATGAAGACTAATAGTCTTGGATGGCTAACTCAGCGCCCGCTTAAAAAACCCTGCCTATGGGCATCCGCCAGAACTGTCTACCTTTGACCCTAAAGGTCAAACACAATGAATGAATAAACAAGGGAAGACAACCCCTAATCAACCTGACATCGCAGGTAAAGACACAATTATTCTTATGATAAAAACATAAGCAAATAACTTGACAGATGACTCCGTCAAAAATGACAGCAACAATGCACTACTTGCACCTTTCTGAGCTACGATCCTTATGTTTATAACTCTTAGCTTTCCCGTATGGCTATCTCTTTATTCGTCTACCCTATACTTTTAATTTATCCTTAAACCTCCAACGTACTGGTCACAATAGGTTGAGGTACCATCTATATCACAAGTATAGGATTGGTCCAATAGATCTCTGCTCTTGTGGCACCAGACCCATGACAGCCGAACATCTGCTCCACTCCTGCTCAACTTACAGCAGTGAACGCAGTGGCATATGGCAACAACCCACTTCTCTCAACGAAAAGCTGTTTGGAGATGTCAGGAACATTGAGCTGACTACTGTCTTTATTAGAGTCATTAATGAAGGAATCTGAGGGCGAACGAAGAGGAAGTAACCTAGACCGATGTAATACTACCACACAATATGTAAGGTTTGACGTACAGGAATAGGGAAGTGAAGCAGGAGAGGAAGGAAGAGAGAGAGAGAGAGAGAGAGAGAGAGAGAGAGAGAGAGAGAGAGAGAGAGAGAGAGAGTTAAAGTGATTCACGAAGAAAGAGATTTGATATGGCGATATTTTGTGCTTGCGGTAGATAATTTCCATGAGTGGAACCACAAAAGAGAAGAATTATACTTAACCGATCTTCCTCAATCGTAGTCTCACGACCATACACAGGCATATAGTGACACAAATGAACGCAACAGAGGCGGTGGCGACTATCCATGCGATATCGCTGTCTTGTGTGGTATTTTGGTCTTTCCCTGACATTGGAAGAAAAGAAAAAAGACGATTGGAAAAGGGAAACTTTCATTACAGTGGTGTAAAATGTTGCCACCTATATAGCCCTAGTTACCGAAATGCAAGGGAAATAACTGTATTTAAATAAATAATTTATTTTCGTTTTGTTTCCCTTCATTATCATTTTCATTTGCACTCCCAATGGAGTATAGAGCTACTACTGCAACTGGTCACTCCACTCTTATGAAGCCTGCGCGCAACATTCACACGCTCGTGCAGCAGTGGTTTATCAGGCAATTTGTTTTACATGATGAGATTGTTATCCCCATGCACAACCTTCATTTAGTCGCCATGTACGACATGCCTGTGGGTACAGTGGACTTATTCTTTCGTTGTCTGTTCAGAGATCCCCAGGAACTGGCAGGCAATTTGTTTCTCTTGTTTTCTCTTTAAAATATATTTTGCTTACTATCTTAAATACAAATGCTCTTTCTCACATGGATTTAAAATACAAATTATTTTTAATAATCATATCGAAATCTTTGCCCACCGCATTAAGATGAAATTACAGACACACGTACACACATATGAAGCGATTGTCAACTGCCTGTATCATACCTGATGATTTTGCAGCTGATGCGAGCTCACTTCCTGATGTATTTGTCCGTGAGTCCTGATTGATGGATGGCTTACTGACAAGATTCGCTTCCGAGACAGTGCTGCCAGTAGCATTGGGAATATTGTAACCTTTCTCAGATATGGGTGCTGTGTGGTAGAGGTGACAAAAAAAATGTAAGACGCTTAAATGCTTTCCTGTGTTCTGCAATATTTCTACAGGGTGTCTGAAAAGGTACTTCTTATTTTGAAATGTTTTTAACCTCACTGGTGTCCATTAGATATACACAAAACAATGAGACTTAACTGGCATTTGACTAATGAGTTTCATTTAATTCTTTATTCCAAGAAACAAAATAAAACAAAATAATTTTTTTTAAATGGCCAAGAACTGACGTTACAAATTATAGCAAAAATGGCTCCTCGTTCTGAAATGTGCAGAATAAACAGGATCTCACTTTGAGTTAAAATGTTACTGTTACTTAGCAGTGTATGTAATAAAATGCTAGTTAATTGTCTTTATTTTGACGTTTGTTCCATAACATCTGTTGGATAAGAATGTAGACATACCAATTTTAAAATAAGAATATTTTTTTGGGGTTTTTTTAAAATAAAGTTTTGGCGAGGCGCGTCCCGTTCAACCTAGTCGGTTATATTAGGGCGCATGTCCAAATATAAAAGACCCCTAGGTCTGAGCGTTGAATATTTGTTTATCGCCCTATAGAATATACGGGCTCTGTGGAAGAGTTAAGATATTTTAATGTAACATTTGTTTTAATTAATATACTGTAATTTTCTCGCATGTCGGAGCTATATGATAGATATTTGACGGAAAGGGGAAGAAAAGTTAATGTTTTACTGATATTTTTCCTTGTAGGCAGTATATCATACATCATAATCAGTGGCGGCTCACGTCTCTAATGTATGGGGTTCTGCTTGTTAAAGATTCATTAAAGTGGCTTGGTTATAAGACATGTAGACACAGATAGTAGTAATAATAAACAAGTTAAAAATACTACAAAACATAAACTGGACACTTACCATTAACAGACTTCGGTAACCTTGAAATTTTATATAAAAATAAAATCCATTCTTCGGTTTTTATTTGTTGAAAATAGATTAGTAACTTTTTCATTCAAGTTTGGCGTACTGTTGACCAAGCTTTTGTGTATTGAAAGCATTGCTAGAGCATTTATTCTTTAAAGATTCAAAGCGCTCCTTTAAAATGTTTTTATTCTTTTTAACGCCGAATGGCAGAGTTCGGGCTTTGAAGTAGTCATCGGAATGTCAAAAGAATTTTTATGAGTTTTGTAAGTTCACTAACTGTTACGCACATAATTTTTTTCTAAGACTGTGTGTAACTAAATCTGTATGAATTGTACACTTTGAATTTTTTGTAATCTAAGACAGATAACCTTGTTTAAAATTATGGGTACATTGTATTATGTGGGTTAACTTCTCTTTTTGGTTGGCTCGTGGGTTATCTGGTCTTGTGTCGTGACTCGCTGAGTCATTTTTCGAACGATGTCTCCTTATACGGTAATGGTTGGTCAACTATTTCTTGGAATGATTGAAATCAGGATTGACTGTATTCCCATGTCCATTTAAGGTGTGATTTTTGAACATAGCTTTTGAAATTGTTCTTCTTCATCGTTCGTTGTGAGTGTTAGTCAGTTGTATGCGTTCTGCGCATGTCTAGACTTTGGGAAGTTGAGTTTCGTCTTCAGCCCAGGAGGATTGATCGAGATGTACCGAGCAGGAAAAAGACGCTAAGGCGGCTTGTGATTTTGATAGGGAAGTCCATAGTCTTTTGTGAGTTAGTTATCTAACTAGACTTTTCCCAGTATTATTCAAGCCGCCTGGGGGCATATGTTTTAGTGGTTGATTCCGAAGAAAGGTAATACCTCTTTATTGAACTTTACGATACCATCTTGTAGTTCGACATTTTGTTGCTCTCTGCTCGCCTGTGTGATTCAAAATGGAGAGGTACTTTGATTAGGATTTCGCCACCGGTATCTTTATACCTGAACAATTTACATATATGGGTCGCTTTAGACCAACAGGACTATTGTCTGTGTTCCAGGATTCGCTATGCCAGCGATTACGCCTAAGTCAAAGGGTTAGACTTAGGAATGTGATAAAGGTCAGTTCGACCTGTACTCCTCAATGCTATTTCTCGTGCAAACGATAACGGACTTATTTATTACACCTGATCTGCCAGCATCAGGAGAGGAGTAATGATTATTATGTATGTGTACTGATGAAATGCAGCTGACACTGTTACACTATTGATAGTAATGAATATTAATGCATCCAGCTCTGTGCCATATTATTTAGACAGATTCATGAATAATAACTTTATGACACTGTGAACCTTGAACTGTTGTTTACGCTATGACTGATGAGGATTGGATCCTACATGTCTAACAGTTGGCACCACTATCATTATTGAATGCTGAATTCGTTGAACTATGTTGTTTATGACATATATACAATGACTGTCTTGTGGCGTGCAATAAATGGTATAAAACGTCAATCGAAGTTACCATTTCTATGACTCTACGCATCATGTTGCCTGTGCTGTACTCTGTGGACTATCCAACTACAACATACACAGCAACATCAAAACCAGATAAGACACCCTACACCACAACTATAATATATCGGGTGTCGATAGGGGTGGTATTGAAGTCAGCCTAAATCCACCCATATCATTTCATGGTGGCCAGTTCTGGTCCTATCATTTCATGGTGGCCAAAAGTTGGTTTATTCTGGTACCAGCTCTCAAGGGGGTCAACAAACCCAGACATCATCATCATACTACATACAAGAATTGCAGTTCAACTCACTACCTTCAATGAAAGTACCCGGTGTTGCTGATTTCGGAAATATTTTCAAAGTACCCGGCGTTGCTCGTCAAGTTATCAAAGTTTTCCTACGATAGAAGGACAAGTACCGAGCGAATCGATTTCCTGATCTGTAAGGAAGAAGGACAAGTGCCGTAACAACTGTTCCAGTATCAGAAGCTCATTTTCCTGCGTCATGGCTGTCTATGGGAGCAGATGTTGATCAATGTTGGATCATTATCCTCAGAATGCTGATCGCAACCTGTTCTGCACCGTGCTGACGTTTGGACGCATAGAAGTTAAGTGGCCTGTTTTGTTTGTGAACTGTGCCCTTATATTCTAACTGAGCCTTCTATACTTTCACATCCTTATTGTCAATTTGCTACATGTTATTTGTTACATGTTATATGTTATTTGTATATTTATATGTTTATATTTCAGCGGGTTTCGGTTGGGTGGTGTCTTTCAGTAGAAGATACCACGTCACAGAGGTTTCTACTGTTAGCGTTTTCTTTAGGGACTGTGCAAATTTCCTATTGTGAAATTTGCTAGCGACAACCGTTGCTATATTTGTTTAGTTGTGACGAGTTGTGCTTTATTTTCGTTGTTTTTTGTAATATTTTTTTTTCTCTTTCTGTTCTTTAGTTCTGATTTCATTTGTTTGTATTTGTAGATCTCCTCTTTTCTATTATTCAGTTCTTTACACCATTTTTGTTTATACACTGTAACGTCATTTGTTGTTTATATTTTCGCATTTGTCATCACATTCTTTGTGATATTTTCCTTTTAGTTTTCGCTGTTTATTTAGTTGACTTTTGCGAATGTTTTCGTATTGTTTTGATCTTTGTTATTGTTTACATTGTCGTTGACCTTTGTTATTGTTTACATTGTCTTTGTTATTGTTTACATAGTTCTTGCATAGTTAGCTTTCACTATTGTTACATATTTGCTCATGCACTATTGATTTATAGTGCACTTATCATAACTAACTAGTGGATTTGTTGATGCACTATTACATTGTGCGGTTATGATAAATAACTGATTGATTTGTGTTTATGCACTAATTTGTGTAGTGCCCTGATGAGTAAGAAGTGACTAGTGTTATTATTACACATTTGGTTATACAAGGTCTTTATGAAAGACTTGTTTCCCACAGAGATTGGAGTAAACATTGTGATTATACAAGTACTTTATTAAAAGTCTTGTCGCTATCAAGGTTGGAATAAGATTATTAATTATTTCAGGTTTTGGGACTCATAAGATAAATTGGAGTAAACATTGTGATTATACAAGTACTTTATTAAAGTCTTGTCACTATTAAGGTTGAAATATGTTAATTAATTATTTCAGGTTTTGGACTCATATATTAGACATCATGTCTACACTTGAGTACTTTATTGTGCAAGGGAAATCCCTTGGTAAGACTGGTGATAAACTAGAAGAGTATGCAAATACTCAATGGACTAAAGTACTAAAGTCTGAGGAGAGAAGAATTCAGCTACAATTGGATGCTGAGAATTTAAGATTGCAGATGCAATCAGATGAAAGAAAATTCCAGATGGAAATGAATAAACAAGAAAGAGAAGCAGAGGCTGAAGAGAAACGGTTAGAAAGAGAATTTGAAGAGAGAAAACAGCGAAGTAAAGTCGAGCGGAAAAAGATAGAAGCTGAAATTAAAAGATTAGACAGAGAAGCTGAGAAGATAAAACAGAAACTGGAAGCTGATGAGAGAAAACAGAAGAAAAAGTTAGATAATGAAGTGACCTCATTAATGAACATAGATGTTGGAGAAGAGAGTAACGATGATTGCAATACACATGTGGCTCAAATTCAGAGCCTGGAATCTGAGGTAACTCTTTTGAAAGAAAAGATTACTAAGCAAATCACGATGGAGCAGAACATAAAAGTTCTGGATAAAACAGCAGCAGAGCTTCATTGGGGTAGGCAAGAACTAAAAAATCTTCTGTGTCAACAGGAGAAAGTGACTGAGGAAAAGTAAAACAATATTGAAAGATTACTCATTGAGAAAAAAGAGTTAGAAGTTGAATTGAGCTTAATGAAGAACAATCTTCTTTGTAAAGAACAGGCTCTTATTGGTGAGCTAGAGCAAGTCAAAATAGACTATGAGAAAGTAAAAGTTCAGGCCAGACAAGACAAGCAGTCTTATGAAGAAATAATTCTAGAGTTAGAGAATGAGGTGATTTCATTAAAACAGTTGTTAGATAACCAGGTGGATAAAGTGAATTCTTCCACGCTTGATTTAAAACTACTGTGGAAGATTATAGAAACATTAGCTCTTCCTCAGGGGAATAAATTGAGACAATCTCAAATGAAAGAGAAAAAGGGATTTGAAGATGAGATGAGCTTTTCTAAATATGAACAATGGTTAGAAAGTGATATGAGCTTGGCTCAATATGAGCAATATTGTAAAGAAAATACTTGCACCGGAGACAATGAGATGGACAATGAGAAATTAAAGATTGAGATTCAGTCACTACAACTGGAGTTAACACAGTTGAGGGCAAAGCCAGAAAAAGATGAGAAGATTGATGAACTTATGACTGCTCACCATAATGCTATGGAAGCACTTAAACTTGAACTGATTCAAGAAAGAGCTACAGTTTTAGAAACTACATCTCAAAATGAACAATTGAAAATAGATCTTAGAGATAGGATCATTAGAGAAAAGACTCTTACTTCCCAGCTTCATGATATAAAGTTGGATTATAACAGGAAGGTTAAAACCAACGAGAGAGTATACAGAGCTGTCGCTAGAGAGAAAACTATTGCAGAAACAGAAGTTACAAAACTTCGTAAAAGAGTTGACGGGTTATTAGATATTGTTTTGTGCAATAAGATATTATCTACTACCAAGGTCCATGAAGTTAGACATAAAGCTGATGGTCAATATGTTAATGCAAAGAGTCAGCGACATGCACTCGATGCCAGCAGTAACATTAGACAATATGTCAACAAATCGTTTCGTGGTAAATATGGTTTCCCACGTGATAACAATATTGCCTCTAATGGGAGTTGGCGTCAAGCCAACAAAAGTAATCTGACTGTAATAGTCAGTCCCGATAAGGTGGCATCAGAAAAGAAAACTATTAGTACTCATTCCCAGAATGGTAATCATTATGTGCTATCCAAAAAAAATTCTACCATTCCGGTTACTGGTCATACTCAGCCCAAGCAGTATGACCCATCTGTTAAGCACATTGCCACAGAAAATAATAACAACAATTTTGCTATAAAAGATATTCGTGATTATGAACAGCGCCAACGGCGTTCATCACGTGGTAATTTTCCTTCTTCGAGTAATTGGAAACAATCTAAAGGTCCCCAAAATTTTGGTTCTAATATTTATAAGAACTTTGGAAAAGGTGACTCCAACAGAGGTTGTCAACCTTGTGGTAATTTCTCTTGGAAACAACAAAATCTATCACAAAGATATTTTGACCAAAGAGAAAATAACAATCGCAACTATGCTAACTGGAGGTCAAATAACTGCAATGGTCTTAATAGAGATAATAATTGTGATAAATCACAACATGACACTACTTAACTAAGGTCATATATTCCCTGTTATACGGCGAGATCTATAACATTTCTATACTATAAAGATATAGTAGCACATATGTGCTCATTTTGGTAATTTATAGCATGGTAATTGCCTTGTTCTGTTACTGATTTTGGTATAACGGAAGGAGGCTTAGTTAGCAATATACGGGCCAAAAGCTCACATGGCCACAATTTATATAGTGTATTACTGTATTAAGAAATTTAGCATATACCATAAAGATTTGTGTTATTGATATTTTCGCAGCACATCTTTGACGTCTGCGACAGTATGGATATTATGTCCCCGTGAAGCATGTCAAGTTGTTACCTGCTGTGGAACGATTATATCTATGTCTTCGTCGATCATCTAATTTACGAGTATTAATTAGTAATAACTTGTATTATGATATTATTGCATAACATGATTGTATAATGTATTTTTTTTTGTATAATGTATATCTGTATTAATACATTATGATGTTGCCATCATGTGGCGTATGTTGGTGGCACCTTCCTGGAATATGCGTGTACACTTAGGGAAATTTTGTCTCTAAGAATCTGAGATATAATCTCAGCTATCGCTCCATGCGTCGAGCTAGCCTCATATTAGGCATTATATCCGCGCATCATACGTGCGTTACGAGCCTGGTGTTTCTGGCTCTTGGATTAAAAAAAAAATGTTTCATTTTTTTTCCCGGGGGGGGGGGGGGGGGCGGGGGTTTTTTCGCGTGTAATTTTTTTACGCACATAATTTTTTCCTAAGACTGTGTGTAACTAAATCTGTTTGAATTGTACACTTTGAATTTTTTGTAATCTAAGACAGATAACCTTGTTTAAAATTATGGGTACATTGTATTATGTGGGTTAACTTCTCTTGTTGGTTGGCTCGTGGGTTATCTGATCTTGTGTCGTGACTCGCTGAGTCATTTTTCGAACGATGTCTCCTTATACGGTAATGGTTGGTCAACTACTTCTTGGAATGATTGAAATCAGGATTGACTGTATTCCCATGTCCATTTAAGGCGTGATTTTTGAACATAGCTTTTTGAAATTGTTCTTCTTCATCGTTCGTTGTGAGTGTTAGTCAGTTGTATGCGTTCTGCGCATGTCTAGACTTTGGGAAGTTGAGTTTCGTCTTCCGCCCAGGAGGATTGATCGAGATGTACTGAGCAGGAAAAAGACGCTAAGGCATCTTGTGATTTTGATAGGGAAGTCCATAGTCTTTTATGAGTTAGTTATCTAACTAGACTTTTCCCAGTATTATTCAAGCCGCCTGGAGGCATATGTTTTAGTGGTTGATTCCGAAGAAAGGTAATACCTCTTTATTGAACTTTACGATACCATCTTGTAGTTCGACATTTTGTTGCTCTCTGCTCGCCCGTGTGATTCAAAATGGAGAGGTACTTTGATTAGGATTTCGCCACCGGTATCTTTATACCTGAACAATTTACATATATGGGTCGCTTTAGACAAACAGGACTATTGTCTGTGTTCCAGGATTCGCTATGCCAGCGATTACGCCTAAGTCAAAGGGTTAGACTTAGGAATGTGATAAAGGTCAGTTCGACCTGTACTCTTCAATGCTATTTCTCGTGCAAACGATAACGGACTTATTTATTACACCTGATCTGCCAGCATCAGGAGAGGAGTAATGATTATTATGTATGTGTACTGATGAAATGCAGCTGACACTGTTACACTATTGATAGTAATGAATATTAATGCATCCAGCTCTGTGTCATATTATTTAGACAGATTCATGAATAATAACTTTATGACACTGTGAACCTTGAACTGTTGTTTACGCTATGACTGATGAAGATTGGATCCTACATGTCTAACAGTTGGCACCACTATCATTATTGAATGCTGAATTCGTTGAACTATGTTGTTTATGACATATATACAATGACTGTCTTGTGGCGTGCAATAAATGGTATTAAAACGTCAATCGAAGTTACCATTTCTATGACTCTACGCATCATGTTGCCTGTGCTGTACTCTGTGAACTATCCAACTACAACATACACAGCAACATCAAAACCAGATAAGACACCCTACACCACATTTATAATATATCGGGTGTCGATAGGGGTGGTATTGAAGTCAGCCTAAATCCACTCGTATCACTAACATATTCGCCATCAATCGGCACTGCTCGTCCGCAGCTCTTTGACGTTTTAAAATTTACATATTGGTCAACGATCACATCGGCACTGCTCGCTCCGCCAGCGCACAGTTCAGCCTACGGTTAAACTTCAAAGTTGAAAACGATTTCGTGTTTCACTTCGTTTATTATTGAAATGATTATTGGAAATAGTGGATGAGTATATTCTATAAGCGGGACCTGTTAATAAAAATATTCATTGCGTTGCACTGTTCTTCACAAAATGTCATATAACTCCATTGACTAGATTTGAAAAGCCGAGAGTGCTGCAGTTCCACAGTGCCCACCAACGAGCCGCCCATGATAATAATTCCTTTCCATTCCATTTCAACTTGATCGGATCTCTATAGTATAACTTATCATGACTTATGGTCAATGAGCAGTGCACCACGAAAAAATTACAAGCCCTGCATGCTTTTTTAATGGGTGTTTAATTTAGCTTTCACGGTTCAACACGAGCCTTTAAAGTATTTTCCGGAATGGTTGGCTGGATTGGTTCATTGTTTATTGGGGGACATGAGTAACATGGTGATAAATATAGACATTGAAATTGAAGTGGTGCATAGTAAAGCAGTCCGCTTTCTCTGGCCACATGTCTTGAGAAGAAGAAAGCGAGAATACATCGTAAAACAGAAAAGGTTGAAGGAAAAAAAGATAAGGAAGACAAACAGAGCAGATACTTGGCAGATTGGACATCATTTCGTGTAAAGAATTCAACAACTGAATTGATAAATAGTACTGAAAACATGAAGTTGTGCGCAGTGGCGTACTTAAGAGGGGGGGGGGGGGGGGCGAGGGGGGCCGTCCGCCCCGGGTGACAGCCAAGAAAGGGGTGCCATTGTACACTATTATGATAGAACTTACTGTTTAAAATATGCTTGCAAGAGTTTTTCTTTATGGCAGGAGGGTGCCAAAGATAAGATCCGCCCCGGGTGCAAAATATTTTAGGGACGCCTCAGGTTGTGCGAGACATGATCGCCTACACCTACAAGTTTGGTACTTGAAGAAGAAGGGGCATAGTAAATCTTGTAATTTTGGGAAATTGTGATTATTAAATGTATGTGTGCCGGGTTCAATGTAATCGGCTATTTCTGGATCGTGTCATTCGCATCCTATCAGAGGATCTTCTTCTGTCTTGGATGGCTGAATTGACTTACTGTTTCTTGAAGTTCTTGTGTTTTTAAGAATTTTCTATAAGATGAGGGTAACTGTCCCCCATGTCCAACCCCCCTTAGACGCCTCTTACGACATGCGGGGTAGGTCAAGCGGGGTAGGTTGCATTGTTACTATTCTTTGCTCCCCTTTGGGGCTCCGGTAACACACTGATGAATCAGCTTTAGAGATATGATGTTATTCGTTCCACCTCTCATAATCAGCTTTAGAGATATTATATTATTCGTTCCACTTCTCATAATCGGCTTTAGAGATATGATTATTGTTCGTTCCACCTCTCATAATTAGCTTGAGACATATGATATTATTCGTTCCACCTCTCATAATCGGCTTTAGAGATACGATATTATTCGTTACATCTCTCATAATCAGCTTTAGAGATACGATATTATTCGTTCCATCTCTCATAATCAGCTTTAGAGATACGATAATATTCGTTCCATCTCTCATAATCAGCTTTAGAGATACGATATTATTCGTTCCATCTCTCATATTTATACACTAAAGTTCAGCCACTTAAAACTTTACACGTTCAATAAATTCTATGTTAAAAAATAAGGAGTTTGATTTAAGTAAAGATCAAGTGAACAAAAACAGGTTGACTGTTAAGACGTTGAAACAAAGACGAATGAAATTATCTTCACAATTTGTTTAACTGAAAGCCAAAGTAAAAGTACGATTTTTATCTCGAGGTTGTGTGGACGTTAAACTAAATGTTTGTCAGGTTTGTATCTGGAACGTAAGTGAAGGCCAGGTCATGTACTCGTGTTAAATAACATCACATTTAAACAAGTAATTTCTGATGCAGAGGCGTCCTTAAAGTATCTGGCACGAGGGGCGGATCCTACATTTTGCACCCGCTTCCCACAAAGAAACACATTTGCAAGTATATTTTAAACAGTAAAAAACTATCATGATAGTTTTAATGGCCCCCCCCCCCCCCCCCCCCCCCCCTCGCCTGCCTGTCACCCGGTACGGATTGCCCCCCTCGCACCCCCCCCCCCCCCCTAAATACGCCACTGTTCTTAGGTGAAGGCCACGACAAAGTTATCAGCTAAGTTTAAACTATCTTGGTAGCAACATAGAGGTGGAGGGGAGCAAACAGTGATATCAAAATAAGTATACAAAAGGCAAAAGGAATTTTCACGACTTTGGGAAATAATACGTATATTTTAAAAAGAAAATGTTACGGAATTAGTGTTACAAATGAACGGTACTCTAGAAACACGGGACGTTTCGTCGTTCACCCTTTGTCAGCCACACTTGCAAAAAGGCGACAAAGATAATAAATATAGACAGGTCAAATATATTTGGGAAATATTTACAAATTAAAAGAAATCAAATTCAAGACAAAAATAAGAATCTTCAACTCAAATATCAAGTCAGTCCTACTGTATGGCTGTGAAACATGGAGAACAACTAAAATAACAACCAAGAAATTGCAGATTGTCATCAACGGGTGCTTGTGTAAGAATAGAAAACATTAAAATGGTACGACAACAACACCTATTTGGAACTGCAACATGAAGCAGAGAATAGCCAATGGATCAAAAGATGAGAGGAAGACGTTGTCGATGGATTGGTCACACGGTGAGGAAACCTGTTGATAGCCTTACCAGGCAGTCCTTGTTCTGGAATCCCCAGGGTAAGCGAAGAAGAGGTAGATCGAAGAACACATGGAGAAGAGAACAAGTGATAGAAGTGAAAATGATGAAGAAAACGTGGAAAGACCTTGAAGGCCTATTTTCGTTGGGGAGCTGAAGGGTATTGATAAATTAATTGATTGATTGATTGTTGATTGATTGACTAACCTAAGATGAAGAAGTCGTTATACTAAATCGATTTCTTTCTGTATTAACTTGTCTCAGTCAAGTCTCCATCTTTATCTTGTTTACTCATTCACTTCCTTTGTCCGCCCCTTCCGGAGCACAGCGTCATCATTACAGCTTTGCCCCCTCTGCCCTTTCTCCCGTAATGGTGGTTTCTGCAGCAATTAGTTTATGACGAAGTTGCCAGCCTCGAGCACCACCTACGTCACTTCTTACGTCTCCTGGGAAATCCCCTCATATTAGTCACTTCTTACGTCTCCTGGGAAATCCCCTCATATTAGTCACTTCTTACGTCTCCTGGGAAATCCCCTCATATTAGTCACTTCTTACGTCTCCTGGGAAATCCCCTCATATTAGTCACTTCTTACGTCTCCTGGGAAATCCCCTCATATTAGTCACTTCTTACGTCTCCTGGGAAATCCCCTCATATTAGTCACTTCTTACGTCTCCTGGGAAATCCCCTCATATTAGTCACTTCTTACGTCTCCTGGGAAATCCCCCCCCCCCTCCCCTTTCTCGAAACAACATGGTCGATTTTCATAATACATTAGGTACCATTTTTCGTTTCTTCTATAATTTCTTCAGTATATTTTAACTTCTGCGTCATGAAGCAACTCTCCGCCTTATAATAGTATAGAAGGTTTGACATTAAGACCATTGTACTAGAGTCACTATATAAGTAATTTGCAGGGCGATTGGACATTCGCTACCTAGTCGAACCATTTTATTTCTTCACTTCTATCAAACAAATTTGGATGAAGCCAACGTCAAAATAACGAGATTTACATAAAATGCTATTGCACATCGACATTACTGCTCAGTGTGAGATCCGGTCAGCTAAACACATGATTTCATAATGGGCAGAAAGTTTTGCTCTCTCTTGTAACGTCAGTTTATAGGCCAAATTAGATTTTATTTTATTTTGTTACTGGAAAAATAAGAAGACGTATCAGTCACATGACAATTATTTATCCTTGTTCTGACATTTGTTTCATGTATATCCAATAGAGGCATTTGCTGAAGGAGACTGAGCACCTATGGGTTTGCCCGGAGTGCAATGACGTCGATTCTGATTAACATTAACATTAACAATAGAGGCGCCCTATTGACAGAGTGGTTAGAGCGCTGGTCTCTTGCGGCAAGGTGCCGGGGCTTGATTTACGATAACACCACGTCTCAGTCTACCCAGGTGTAAATAGGCACATTACTTTGCACTCGAGTTAGAGAATGAAAAAGCAGCGAGGATGGGAACTGGCCACCTCACTTCTCGATACTAGACTTAGTAAAGTGAAGTCTCAAACCCTTCGTTCCCCTACGGCAGTATATGACTACATTTACCTTCACCTTTATCACCAGCAGATTCTTTTTTTTTTAAATAAAATTTTGCCTCGTTTTGGCGAGGCTTTCCCCAGCAAATACAAGTAAGGATATAAACATTTACATATAGGAAGTGACTTTACAGTTACTCGGTAGAAAGAACATTATTTTTAGTAACTGGATCACTATTTGTCATTCTCTTTTATAGACACCCGCTGTTCATTCAATATAAATCGTGAGAAAGTATTTGTAAACACGAGAGAACGTAGCGGGTTTGTTTATTAGTTACTTGCACATGTCCGTCAAATGTCCGCAGATAATACGTACTAAGTATTGTACATTCACAAAGAATTTTAGGTCGATCGGCTGTTATCACTTGTTTGTTAATGTTCCGCTTCGGTCTTTTATAAACATTGTAACTGCAGAATTCTCTGTTTGCTGACAGATGGGTTTACTCACATGAATGTCCGAATACGGGTGTCCTCATGCTCATCTCCGCATCCACGTAATTGTGAGTACGATCTAGCAGCTGGGCATCGATCTGTCAAATAATATTGAGGCTAGCTAAGTGTAACGTTGTGGTTTTACAAGTCTGTCCATCTATTTACCTATCTATCTTATTCCATACCTATCTACTTATCTATCTATCTATCTACTTATCTATCTATCTATCTATGTACGTATGTATCTGTCTACGTACGAATCTATCTATCTACGTACGTATTTATCTATCTATCTATCTATCTATCTATCTATCTATCTATCTATCTATCTATCTATCTATCTATCTATCTATCTATCTATCTATCTATCTATCTATCTATCTATCTATCTATCTATCTATCTATCTACCTATCTATCTACCTATCTACCTTGAATGTTCCCTTTTTTCTTGTCTTGCTTTTTGTGGGA